>KB304553.1:167179-193227 GCA_000328365.1 Capitella teleta | reverse complement strand
AAGTTGGCGGTCCTATCTGGTATAACAATACAGAAAGTTGATCTTCATATCTATGTTCAATACTCTCTTTCGAGTTGCATATCGAGATTAACAGGATTTGCATAATACTCATGTTACATAATCACTGATGATATTAACCAACGACGAACCAAGTACGGGTTATGTATATTGGGTAGAAGACGGCCAATTTAGATCAAAGCTTTGTTACTATACACAAAGACTGGTCGATTGATTTGCACTGCATTACATGCCACGCAATGAAGCAAGACGGGATTAGCTGTCTATTCGTCTGGCGGATCACTTCATTCGGCGGAATTGATTAGTGACGAGGCATTTAAACATGTTGGGCCTGTAAACTTCATCGCATTGGTCATAGTAATATCATATAATGCTTATCCACTGGAAAATATAATGTTCCTGCTCATAGTTATTAATTTATTGTAAATCTTGCTTGCTCCAAGATGTTCTACAAATAAACATCCCGATGAAGATCACAATAGCATTTCTAATAATATTTCTAATAATAATATAGGATTACTCTTCGTTTCTCCCATTTTTCTCTCTTTTTAACCGCAAAAACAAATTAGACATTTCCGCAATTGTGTACAGTGGAAACCGAGACAATGCTCGTGAAATATGCCCCATATCGAAAGTGTACCCGCTCCACCCCCCCCCCCTCCCTCTTTCCTCTCAGTGTAAGCCTCAACCAGCTCAAAATGAAGGAAACGTTGCTGAATGATTCCCTAGGCTTCTGTCGGTCTAATTTCCAATAATAATAATAATAATAATAATCCAATTCTTACGTCATTTGGGTTTCCTTGTAACAGCTATGGATCAACTGCCAACAAGAACTAGTTCATATTTTTCTGTGCAGCCTCGTAATCTGTGATCCTGCCGGCATAATCCTCAGGTGAAGATTAGTGCGAGGATTTCTTGGCAGCCATTGTCCGGCGATCACCGACATATTTCTGATGAATCTAGTTTACCCATTAATGCCATCATAACCATGCTTAGTAATGAGTCGTGTAATCCATCGAATGGCAGTGCCTTGTGCGGTATAAGGATATCGGACGTTGAAATTTGATTGGCTTATTTTTCATCGTGAATATTCATGATAACTCATGAATATTTATGCAAAGTATTTGATCTGATAGTCTACTGAGCAAGAGGAAATTCCCCATAATTATGGATTTCCTTTACAGTTTGTATGCATAGAAGAAAAATATTTGCTTGTCAATTAATGGTGTGTATAATACTATTTCGTGCATGCAGAACTTAATAATATATGTGACCGATTGCATCGTCTGAAAAGAAGAATATAAATATAGTAATTGAATGACATCACGGACACAGCAGCGACGACAGCAATGGCCAGCTGTTGGAGGTGCAATTGGCTGATACTTCAGATTCGATATGTGACCGTGTCAATTGACCTAATTGGATTAATGTTGTAATATTTTACACTCACCTCACTAATTGTAAGTTAGCGTGTGTCAACATTGTGTTGAATTGAGTTATAGAGCTGTTCTGACGTCATGATCTAGGTCAGTGTAACTCCCAGCAGAAACAATTAGATATATGCCCGAATCAATCGAATCACTTCCACATTTAAGGTCATACTCCCAGTGGCTTCATTCGCTTGTTTATTTCTCTCAGATCCGAACTACAATAATCACCACGTGCTTGTGTATTGCAGGAAGCAGCAGTCGCTGCCACCATGCCGCAAGATTCTTCGTGCAAAGAGCTCAACGCCCAGCGCAGAGCAAGTTCCTGCGCCAGTGAGCGTCGTGGCTCCCTGGAAGCCAGAGCAATCCTGGGACACTGGGGCTTCCGGCGCCAATCAGCCGGAGATGCGATGATCAGTCCAGAGTTACCACCCATACGACCCAACTCACGCAAGAGCTCCAAGAGCAGCTCCACCGGGCAGAATCAGTGTCTTAGAACCCCGTTTCACATCGTACTGGACCAAAGAGCGACAAACCCCGGATCGACCGGACACTCCTCGATGGAATCTCTCACATGTGGGCCCCATGCTCAGCGTACGGATAGCCATCAGAGTGCGGATAGCACCACCGCTACAAGGAGATTCGGCAACCGCAAGATGAGTTGCACTAGTGTGAAGGGTTCGTCATCCATTAAGAAAACCCCAGCGTCCACCAGCAATGGTTTGACCTTGGGTCAAACGAGCGTGAACCGCCGCCACACAGGTCTGCAGAGAAACCAGTCAGAAAAGACGCTGACCTCGCTTAACCAGAGGCCCGAAGCCCGGCGTCGACAGGAGACCGGTGCCACTGTCAACAGACCACTAACCAAAACGGCTTCTCAGCCGCAGTTAATCAACGCTAACAAAGCATCAGAAGATTCGTTAAACGAACGCAACCTCCGAAGACTGCAGAGCTGCGAATGGCTAGGGGACGACTCGGCTGAGGACGAAGAGGACGACGAGGGCAATGGGCCGACGAAGCAGCGCATCATCAAGTGGCTGATCGGAGTGGAAGGCAACGCGGAGAGGCCTCAGTCGCCACTTCCGGTCGTGGACGAGGGCCCGGCCCAGACCGACACTGCTATTCACATAGTGTACGAAGAACAATGACAGAGAATACCCACTCGATTGGAGAAACAGATTCTGCATTTACTTCCCCTAAGTGCTGCAGACCGAACGTACTGAAGTCAGAGCAAATAGCCAACCCGTGTGCTTGAACCAAACCCCGTGATGACGTCATCACGTGTGATGATCTCTTCTTCACTGCAGATTATATTTATTACATAATAATCTTCACCCTCGACCCCTCAGCTGATGTTGAGTAATACTGCATGCGTGTATTTGCAAAAACAAAAACAAATATCAATGCATATACCAATAATAATAACGACCAAAGATGTGTGTGCAGTATAATTGCTGTTTTATTCTAATTTATTTATTTCCAATCTTTGGAATGTAGTTTCGGAATGTTTCCAAATTCACTCGTAAATCCTCTTCATGACGATAATCATTCTACAAAAGCTTAATTTTCATCTCTGATTATGTAAACGCAATACTTATATCCTGCAGGGTGTCTTGGTGAATAATTTTCATGCTTTGATTCTCAGGTTAAAGAGGACCTCTGATTGTTTTACGATGTTGCAGTAGCGAATGATTGAAGATGCATCCTTTTGGACAAAATAATACGCCTTTTGGTCGACGAAAGTTAAGACGTTATACATTCCAGGGGCTTTCTCCCAGGTACATCGAATTTGAGAAGTTCACAATATTGATTTCATCTCGCTTTGAACTTCACGCGGTTGTAAAGATATCCACGCAATTCTCCTATCATTCACTATGGGAGCGGCGAGGGAATATAGTTCTCACAGTTCCGATGAAATCAATATCAAACTCTCCACCTTTAGAGCTATTTTGCCTGAGTAAGAAAGTTGCATTATAATTTATCTTGACTTTTATTCATAGCCGACGATCGTTCTCTTTGCATTCATGCAAGACCAATATACTCGATTGAAAGAGGTTCCGAAATAAATCAGAGGTCCTTTTTAATATTATTTTACTTGCGACAAATGTCTTCTTTTTTATTGAAGGTTGAATTTTCGTTATTCTTATCATTCTTCTGTGATACGTGTTTCTTTTTCTTTTTGTTTTCGCTCTTTTTTTAAACTTTTTCATTGGCGAATAAAATTATTTCTCGTTCTCTCTGTGTTTTGGTCTGCATGTGGATCAAATTGATCAATACATTGTAGACACCACAGCAAACAGAAAAAAAAAGTGAAAAGTGAAAATTACACGAAGTGAAGTATTAGAGATCGAGGAAGACAATCCCATTCAACAAACTAAACTGCAGTAAGGGGTCAGTGCACATCCCGACACTCCCGCGCTGTTAAGTTTCACTGGCTCTTATAATAATGTCGCTTTCACTTAGAAATATCAGCAGATCGAAACCGCCAATTCATCAGTAGAGATGCCTGTCGCAGCTGAGTTCATCAGGTAGTCGTCACATCTCAATTAGATTACTATAGCCCCTTTGTGAGGTGTGCTACTCATTGACCTTCTACAAAAGGTCAAAAATGTTGCTGTCATGTCGTAATACCACTGATTTGAATATATCAGCGGTCGTGATAATTATGCATTGGCCACCGAAAGCACATCTCGCCAATTTTTGATTATGATGGCTACCAATGAAAAACGCTAGTGATGTATTTAATTAGAAGGAATATAGTTAAGCTAAGAATATATATGTAAGCCTTTTTTATTTGCATGCTCAATCTGTGATGCAGGGGTACCGGATAGCTCAGTGGGTTAAACCGCTGACTACAATCCAATGGCGACCGTGTGGTCGAGGTATCTGGTTCGAGACCCGATCAGGCCATGGGCGTTATGATTGTAAATTATAATTGTAATCCGTTATAATTGTAATTCTTCGGTGACTCTGCAGTGCTGCCCAACTGCGTAACAAGGCCGGGCGCTGTGTACGACTGTCTTTGGTGGTATGCAGGATAAGGAACCCTTGGGATTTATCGATAAGAGTAGGGGGAAACCCCGGTACCGGGCCTTCTGTTCCGGCGCCCGTATCATCCGATCGGATTGGGTGGAGCTGTAAAACCCCATCACTCACTCAATCTGTGATGCACTTTAGAGACTATTATTCTGTTGTTGTTTTTGCTTTTATGTTTGGGCGCAATATCAAAATAATGTAATTGAATATAAAATGAGAATATATAGATGATTAAAACTGTTGTTTAAATTCAACTCTGAACCCCACTCAATTTTTGCCTCTGAAATAGTGCAGTATCTATTATTGACCAATCAATCGAAGCATGTCACATATTAAACCCGGCCGTATCCGTGCACCTGAATGATCGGACACGATTCGGTCTGATTGGCTTCCTGGGCGAAACCTTAAAATTGTCAGTGCTCCGGATCTAGAAGACGGAGTATTAAAAATCTTGTTTCAAAAAGGAGCACAAATCAATATTATGTTTAATTCCTCATTTAACAAATATTTTTTACTTCATTGACGTGACATCTACATACTCTTTTACATAATAATTTTAATGAGGCGAGGTAACCGATGAAAATTGCAAACTTTCTTGAGCGGCTTTTCATTTCTCACGATTTCAATCTGTAACCTGAGGGTCTCATATACTATAATTATTCAGATTGGAAAAATCCATTATAATATTCCTCACTTATTGATGCCAAAATTTTTATAGTTTCCATAATTATTAATTTGCATTCAGCATAGATCTGGAGATTAGCCTTATTTTAAACAAGATGGGAATTATCGGCCTATCTCCCAAATGTGAAAAAAAAAATAGTCATGCATTATTATAATGTGTCACCAAAGTGAGCGACTCGCAGTTTCGCACGAATTATATAATACACGTCTACTCGACATAAATTTCATACTATAATGCTAAAAGAAATTAATAGATTATTAATTTGTGCAACATCAGAGCGTTTTGGTTCGCAGAAACCGGAATCTGCGATGAACGAATAGCAGGGTTGCCTTGGCAACGGGCGACACGTAAGGACCACTTTTCACGATCATGTCGAATCTGTGTGCATATGCAAGCTAATTTCTGTATATCTATGGCATTCATTACCATGTTGTTATGTTTCGCCCAAATTAAGGAGTGAATAATCCGTTATGTAACTGAGGACTTAGGATGACCCTAGGTTACATCTTGTGGAACTAGTCACATGACATTGTACAATCTGCGAGAAATATTCTGAACCAAACAATTGATTTATCCAACAAACAAAAAAAGTCAAAAAATACTTCGAGGTGTTTTGCGACACAGCCCTGTTATTGCATGGCCATTCGCACGCGCTGGTCTCAATGAATGCATAATTTATCAATTACCCCCTTGCTGGTTAAGAAACGATTCAATTCCATGCCAAAGTTGTTGATCGGAGCAAGAAAACACCGCCAGAGTGGCTGGCCTTGACCTATATTACGACGACCTCATTTCGCTGAATTATAAATATCGGCCTAATCAGCAATTAGCTCAAAGCTGCCTACAGTCAATCGCAGTTAGTGTTGTTATTATTATGCAACATTCCGTCATCGATCTTGTAGTCGGATAATCCAGAATAACATATCCATATGCCTGCCACTATAGGGCCAAATAATTGAGCACATAATGACCAGCGAACGTCCACTCTAACAGAATACATGTTGTCAAAAATATGTTTTATTTTTGCTTTCGAAGAAGATACAAAAATCAGCAGAGAAATTCAAACTATACATTTGCAGTAATAATTACTTACTACAAAGAATCCAGAGAGTGCAAAGAAGAATTAACTGGAATTAGGGGCTGTACTGGTATATTCCGTTGGGGTGGAAGGCTGGGTGTTGGGCCCTACTCGTCCTCCTGTGGCGCATGTATCGAATATTCGAACAATCATATTTTTTTCTATTTTTCTTCTAATCGTGTTGAGTAAGTTCATAATTATGTAATATTACATGAATTGAGGCTTAGTACATTGGCAGATGCCATGAACTCCCATCACTGCACACGAATAACTCAAGATGGGGGTTGAGGGAAAAAGGGCGGGAACCCCTGCGACCAGTGTCACCGTTTCATATGGTAAAGATTTATCTTATAATATGCCACATGTATCCACGTGCGATCGACATACGTAGTTTAGGCTATAGGGCTAATTTAGGATATGTTCCGATTACTAGTATTTGCGAAAAATTTTGACCTGATGGTGTGGATGTAAAACGCAACAGTGAGTGAGACGAACTATGCTAAACGAGTGCATTTAACGAGTGATGGAACTCATGCATTGGCGCCAGATGCTTCGCATCTGAACACTGAACATGCATTCGAAATTATTTGTAGACATATTTTCTCCAAAGCAGTGCAAATAATCGTTGCTAGGTTTATGACGTTATCTATCAGCTGTTGGACCTAGACCTTATTATTACGACATTTAATTAAATAATTACAAGTTTTGAGACTTCGATCGGTCTCTTCCCCTATAATATCTCTCAATTTCGACATGAATTCATCACATTATAATAAATCGATTTGATTTAAGCGTTCATATAATATCTTTGCGTTAATTCATACGGAATACAGTTGATGTTTTGCTTTTTGGGGGTGGCCACAGAACACGCGATTGAACTCCATGATGTCTGAGATTGTAATCGTGTGCGTTATGACGGAGACATGTCAATCGAGTCACATTGAAGTAAATCGGAGCTTCATTCAGCTCATTTGTAAGAATATCGGTGTATACAGTTGTTAGTTGAATAGCTGAGGAGTACTGAATATCAGGTTAGTTATGCTTCACTCGACTTCCCTGCTTAAATCAAGCGAGACTCTGAACTCATTCCACATTCAAGACATTGTGTTGTGGAAGGTGGGCGATAATATAGGACCGTTTCCATCTAAATTGATGATAATGCTCGGCTTTTTTGTATATACTAGTATGTATTTTCTTCTCTAGTTCTTGGAATCATCAGGAAGATGTTGTGTTCAAGATGTCGGCTTTTGCATCGGATGCTGTCCTCGCATTCAATGAGAGAGGCCTCATCGTTCACGAAACGCATCAAGACATTGGAAGACCGTGAGTCCACTGTTCATGAACATGTTGGACAACACAAACAGCGTGTTCAGCGTGTTTATGTTTGGGGCTATGCTGGCACAGGAGCCCTCGGTGGGTTGTCAATTGGTTTTCTGTCACATTATTAATGATTTATTTACAGGTCAGAGGTCGTTCATCACCCCGAGCAATCCCAGACAAAAACCGCGTTCAAAACAACGCCATCCTCATCGCCTTGCTTACCTCGACGAAATTGTTCTAAAGGTTTTTCATAAATTTATGACTGAGTCTTCTAAATCTCTCTTTCTTTCTCACAGACTAACGCTCTTGCATGTGGATATGGATTCACGGTTTTTATCGGCCAGCGCGATTCCAAACCGGTTGCGTTTGGAACTGGAATAAATACTGACTCTCAACTTGGGTTTCAAGAATACCCAAAGAAATCTGGTGCGATATTTGTTTTTTTGTATCTTCGTACATATAATACTGAGTCAAAGGCAGCAGCTCAATATCATACACTCTCATGTAAATTGGAAGTGATTTTTCCTGAGTGTCTCATCTACATTCACAGGCAGAATACTAGATTATGTTATCCAACCTGTGGGTATAGATCTGCCGTTGGAGAATTCTGAAACCAAACTTTTACAAGTCGCGTGTGGACGTGCCCACACTGTGATTGTGACCGACCAGGAAGGCTGTGAGTTAACCAAGTGCACCGCCATACCGCTTCTATCTTTGGTGCAATTTTTAGGTTTCACTTTAGGCAACAATGCTTACGGCCAATGTGGGCGAGGTATTGTTGAGAAGGAGATTTATGGGTAAAATTCTGAGACTTCTGATTGATCTGATTAATCTGCTGTTTCTTTCACAGAGGCAGCCAAACTGTGAATAGAGTTGAGGTCGAGGGCATCATTAAGCAGGTTAGTCATTTATATACTTGGATATCTTTGTTCTTACTGGTTTACCAGGTGGTGTGCGGGCAAGACCACTCGCTTTTCTTGATGGACGATGGACGTGTGTTCTCCTGCGGCATTGGTTCTGATGGACAAACTGGTGAAGCATATCTATTTATATTCCACGTCAACAAATTCAATCTCACCTTTCATCTCAAGGTCTTGGTCATTATAAATCTGAAGCATCTCTGAGTTTGGTGGGTGGTGACATCGAAGGAGAGGACATTGTTCACCTTTCATGCAAGGGAGACACCGTTCTAGCAGTCTCTGGTTTGTTATTATCCAGGAGGTGTCTCAGTGTCAACCATTTTGATTCATTTCTCAGGCAAAGGTGATTTGTTTGGCTGGGGTAATTCTGAATACGACCAGCTGAGTTCCGTATCCAACAATGAGACGCAAGTGAACGTCCCACGACATCTTCCTTTCTCCTCTGTCGGGCATGTCGTTAGATCGGCTTCAGCAGGCGCAATGTGCTTGCTTTTGAATGGTGCTCAAATTTGATTCTTTTAGTTGGAAATATTTAATGTTTTTTCCCTTGCCTCCACAGACAAAGGCGATGTTTACGTTTGGGGATATGGTTTGCTCGGCTGTGGGCCTCAAGTTGAACAAAGTGCGCTCCCAATGCAAATTCCTCCAACTCTGTTTGGAAAAAATGAGCTCAATCCAGATGCACAAGTTGTAGATTTGCAATGTGGTCTTTATCATTTTGCGGCGCTGACAAGTAATACTTCCTTTTTACCATTTCTGTCAAATTCTCTCATTTTCCTCTCCCAGGTGATGGAGATCTGTTTACTTGGGGAAGAAACATGAGAGGGGCCCTAGGCCTTGGCACTGCAAAGGATCAGTACTTCCCATATAAGGTATTTATTATTGAAATTGATTTGCATTCATGGAATTAGTTACTAAATCAAACTGATGATAGCTTCACCTAAACAAACCAGGGATTGAATAGCACAAAATTAGTCACACAAGTGGGAAACCTCTTGTTTTTCTAGTTTTGTTGGTCATGAAATTATATTTAAATCTTGCTCGCCTGGAAGCCTAACGAACGGTTAAAATTACGTTATGGAATTAGATTGTGTCCATTTAGATGTTTCTTTATTCGATCCAGAGATCATTGAGGAGAACATCCTAGATCCTTGAAAATTTGTTGAATTTAATGAATTTCATTGAAAGTGTATTTTTCTTCACATTTATGCATTATTCATGGTATTCAAAGAATTATTCTATCAATTGGGACTTAAATTTTATATTCATGTCAACAATCCAAAAGTTCAATCCCTAATCTGACAATCGAATATCTTTTAAAGAGACAAAATAAATATAACTGAGAAGCAGAAAGCGCCGAGAAAGAACGGGATTGGGCCAAGGGGTCAAATGCTCTCAAGTTCAAATTTTCTATAATTATAAGCATGAGTCCTAGCTCTGAACTGGCTCAATGGCTTTTTGAGGCACGCCCTCAATAACCCTGCATAGACAAGCATAATTGAAGCCTCGGGTGTGCCACTAATGAGCTAATTAACCAGTGATCCTGTTTATACATGCTTCTAAGTTGAGAAGTCATTTCCTCAAGGCAAGCTAAAGAAAGTGCCTTGCTTTAATGGATCCCATTTTGATTACCTCATTTTGATTAATTAAGGAAATCATATACATGTCGCTTCCCATAAAAAAATTCTCTCCCACACATTCATTTATGTGCCGGTGTTCTTAAAAAATATGCGTATTGTGTGAGTTGTCGGCTTGTTTGCACTGCACTAATGTTTCATGCTTTTATCTAAGTATATTTTATTATAGGCTGACATGGTTAATTAAAAGAATGTAACTCCCAACAATTAGCTCAGTAAGTGACCTGGATACCCGACTGATAGAAACGAAAGGTACTTGAGTTCTGGACTCACTGACATCACTAATGTTTATATTCGTACAATGTGCTCACCAGCAGGTACTCAATTATGGATATCACAATGAAATTTCACTCCTGGAAGAGATCACTCTCACAGGCTCACTGATCATATTGGTTGAATGACTGAAATTTTCTCTGCCATTATAATGATGTAGTTCATTAAAATGAACATTGACTTGTTAGCTTGCTTAGTGAGCACTCTGGTTATCGTTGCACAATATATAAGCAAAGTATTATTGCAGGTTCATGTTCCCGCTGAGGTGATGGAAGTGCGTTGTGGTGTTGACCACATGGCCGCCATTTGCCGTTCTTTCATTTAATCATAATAAAAATGATTTAATCCAATGAATCTGTTCCATGTTTATTTCTGCATATCGATCATCACAACATATTTTTGCCATCTTCAAGCAGAAGTGGTGTGCCTAGTGTATTCCAGTACTTGCAACTGTTTTATAAATGGAACAGCTAGAGTATCATTTAATACCTAGACCAACCAATTATGTTTTTTACTAATTAATTACTAATTATAATTATGTAAGTACTTGTACGTGTAGCAGCATATGCCACTGCCATATCCCTATTTATATTAATAACATAGAATTTACATCTGGTCAATTCAAGCCTTTAAAGCCTGTTGGTACCAGCGCTTTAATATGTACCAGTACTCATCTGTACGTGAGGCCTAAATAAAAAGGAGTCATGACTCAATTCAAATTATCCATTCAAATATAATGATTTGAAAGACATGCAGCCATTGGTCATTGAATTTCAATGACCAATGGCTGCATGTCTTTCAGATCTTTATTTGTATCTTATTCGTGATTTTTCGCTGATGAAATTGCCCGTTTATCCTTGAGCGATCGATGCCACTCAGCACACGTAATTCCTGCATTCATGCCTTTCGTTTTCAAGATTGTGAGTCACATTAAAACCCTTGAATGTTGACTAGGGCGTTGCAAGATATTCCTCTTAAAGTTATATATTGACAGTATGCTCAGAGGCGCTGGGCCATATCGCTTCATGTCATTTAACGCACAGGCCCCGCATAAGATGCAGATTGAAGAAAAATCAAACGCTATTCATGTACTTGAGGTGGCGTTTGTCAGGTCACAGATATTTCATTCTCGGTCTTGTGAACATGGTAAACTTATATCGATACGCAATGGATAAAAACATTGGATGATGAAGTTCTCGCAGCGTCTGGTTGTGGTGGTGTGTTGTGTTGGGGTTTTGTGGGTCATTTGGACGACATGGTCAACAGCATCGGCCTTTACAAACAGTGACGTCATCCCGGAACATAAATCCATCCAAGTTCGGGCTGATTCACAATCAAAATGGATTTCAAATTCAGTGGAAGATATGCGTGAAACGTTAGAAATTGTGAAAGGACATTTTTCTATACTGCGTAAGGAACTCGCAATAAACGCATCCTCGGAGCTTTCCAATAATCCAGAGCGTGTCGATTCCCGCAAATGGTTGTACGAACGCCTGAGAAATGACCCTCACTTCGAGAACGGTCAGCATTTGGCTTCATTGCGGGCTTTAGCGAGAGCATTTGGCGACGCAGAAAGAGATTCGCAGGTTGAGAAGAGTGAGAATGGTGAAGTGGTAGAGCCTGATGCTGCAGAAGCAGTTCTTCCACGTGTAGAAAGTTCACAAGACCTTCATGATCGGTCTAACTTCAGAGTGAAGCCAGTTCTCACTCCTACGATATTTGCAACTCTACGAGGGGTTGTGGAAAAGAAATTAAATTCGAACACAAAGAAACGAAGGAAAGGGTTGACAATACGCCCACACAAAGCAAGGTACGAGTTATAACCGCTGTTCACTGTTTCCATGATATTATCATATCATTTTATAGATATCCATGTAGTAGTGATAAGAAGCACTTGGATTGTGATAACAAAATAAGTCACTGTTTTATCTCAATTAAGTTCTTCTGATTGGAAAGGCCTTCTTAACATGCATTTAAAGAACATCACTTATATGCACACCCTAAAACAATCTTCACGTACATGCCCACATACTTATATGTACAGTAATAATTATACAGTAATTTATTGAAAGCTTGAATTCAATGATTACTTTGCAGAAGGAATGGCTCCCTGGCAGCCTGGATGAAATTCCACAACGGCATCAACCAATACGAGCTCTACGGCCAAAGTGACCCTAACGTCGACCAACTGCTCAAAGACATGTCGTACAAATCTATCGTAGGTCTTGAGGAGATTGGGGACCTGGGAACTCAGGTGAAAATCGTCTTCAAACTCAATTACGGAGGCCGAGGACTCTTCAAACCAATGAGGTGTAACTCCGTGTTTGTATTAGGTCACCCAAATGTTTACGAATTTACATTATAGATTCGACAAAGACACTGAAGCCAACCCGAACCACTACATGTTTGATGACTTCGAGAGGCACCACGCGGAGATCGCGGCGTTCCATTTGGACAGGTAAATTAATTAACATCAAGAGATAATTTTTTTCCTTGTTCTCACAGAGTGCTCAATTTTCGCCGAGTTCCTCCAGTAAGTGGACGTTATGTGAACATTACAAGAGATGTCGAGCGGTGGGCTTCTCACAAATTCAGGAAAACATTTTTCACATCTCCTGGTTAGTGGTCAAGTATTGTCAACCTGCAAGGTGCTGAGTGTCTCTATACAGCCAAGAACCGTTGTTTCTATGGCGTCTGTGACACTTACTGTGACAGTGGGCAGGCGATTTGTGGCAAGCCGGATGTGGTGGAGGGCTCTTTAGCCGTGTGGCTCCCGGAGGCGGAGCAGCAGGGGTCGAGGCAGCATTGGGCCAACCCGTGGGCTCAGTCCTACTCAATGAAAAGGGCCGCCAAATGGAGCAATGACAGCGCGTACTGCGAGAAAGTTAAGAAGAAAGGACCTTACAACCACGGGAGAAGACTCCTGGATGTGATGGACATGGCGGTTTTTGACTTTCTTACTGGTATGGCATTAACGCATGCCTCTGCAGTGGTTCAATTATTGGTTGATTACAGGGAACATGGATCGCCATCATTACCACACTTTTAAGCACTTTGGCAATCACACTTTTATTCTCCTCTTTGACAACGGTCGAGGGTAAGCTTCGCTTGTCTTTGCATATTTTTAAAGAGTATATTTCTGCATAGGTTCGGACGTCCGCGTCACGATGAGGTTGGTCTGCTAGCACCTGTCAGCCAATGCTGCCAAATCAGGGCTTCCACTCTGAAGCGTCTCCTTGATTTTGCGGAAGAAGCTCCGTCATTAAGTGAAGCCATGCGTGTGTCATTGGCCAGAGATAGCATAACTCCAGTGCTGAATGAACTTCATCTGGCAGCCCTAGACAGGCGACTACGCTACATCATTGAGACGGTTTTCTTGTGCGGCCGGGACAAGGATTCTAACTGGAACAGTGTCGTCATAAATGACGGATTTTGAGGAGAGAAAAAATATATAAATGAATAATGAATACCCCCCCCCCAAAAAAAATATAAAAACCTGCGATGTTACTAAAAATTGAATATCCCCTTCAACCTTGCTTTCAAATAGTTCTGATGAAAGGATTCATTTTTCAAGGTCGATCAAAATGGAAATGAGATAACAGCTATATTTGTATTTATTTCATTCAAAGAACACTAAAAGCAAAGTGAATGGAAGTAGAATTACGAGCAGACAAAAGGATTCAGAGGAGAGGATATCCTGATGGGTAAAAGAGAAGATCTCGTGGTTTTAGTCTTCCTGGCCATTGCTGACAAAGCTGAAAGTGGAAATGATAAAATCATTGTGACATGTAACTTCAAATAAACTCACCCTTCTTGGTTGACAGGAGATATATCTGGCGAGTTCTTAGACCGCCTCGATCGTGACCTAGATCTGGATCGGTGTGACCGCTTTCTCCGGGATGAAGACCTAGAACGAGACCGCCTCCTGTAGCGATCTCTGGATCGAGATCTAGACCTGCGCCTCCTTCTGTGTTCGCGAGACCTGGATCTAAAGAGGGATGAATGAGGGTGGTTTCCCATCGAAGAGGGCACAGACCTCCTCCTCCTGTCTCTGCTGCGGCTCCTCCTGTGATCCCTTGCCCTCCTGTCGTCTCCCCCATCCCGCTCTCTCCTCCGCTGCTCTCTCTCCCGATCTCTCTGCTCTTTACGATCGTTCACTGTCACTTTTAGTTCATCCAATTTTTCGCGTATCTGTATGAATCCCAGATGCAATTTTCCTCCGAAATGATCAGCCAGCTGACGGTCATTATCGTGAATTCCCAGGTAGGCAGAGCACACGTCACACACCCTCAGCTTCTGTTGCTGGTATCGGGAAGCTGGTATGGAATTGCGGTAATCAGCCTATGTGAACAGGAGATAAGATGAGATAACAGCTGAGGGCGCTACAGTACCTCAGCAGCAGTTTTCGCCTTCTTCAGTTCCTCGACTTCTTCCATTAGTTTCAGCGATTCTTCAACGCTGCCGTCCGCTCCCATTTCTTCCGCTTTGGCTAACTTCGTTCCAATCTGCTCTCCAAGGACGTGGATGGAATCCGCCTAAAGTAGATAACCGATACAAAAATATTCAAACATGCACAGAAAGATCAGACTTTGGCATTGGCTTCCTCTGACAACTCCTCCTGACTCTCCTTCAACCTTTTCTTGGAGAGCTCAGTCTTTCGGTCACAATCATTAATGAAATTCTCAAGATGCTCCAACGCCTGAGTTAAATGAAGAAATAACTTAGCCATGTTGACTCGCTCTTTAATGCACCACTCACATCAATGTCGTAGTAGTAATCTCGCTTCTTCGCTGCCACATCGTAGTCAGCACGCAGGGCAGGGTCGTGAATTTTGAGACAGTCTCCCAGATCCATGCGCTGTCAAGAGAAGTGAATGCAGAGGCAGGCAGGACATTGCGGCGAAAAAGCATTCAAGAGACGTGTAAAAATGTCTACTCACACACAGCAAAAAACAGCAGAACCGAAAAATGATCCTCAAAAAATTCTGATCAATACTCACAAACCACAACTTGGAAGACGCTTTTACTGTTGCATAGAGATTGTGTGTGTTTATCGCTGATAATAACCATACGCACATGAGAATAATAATAATTACATTGCTGCAGGATTAGTTTTGAAATTTTGACTCGGCTGAGAGGGGGTGATATGGTTAGACGTAAGGGATACTCACAGTGCTGCTCAGAATATCGTGGGGGCAACACAAGAGCAGGAAACTCTTGCACACCCTGGGGTCATCGAACTTCACCCGGTTGTGATCGATCTCTCCTATAAACACACGACGAAAACATTAGTCACAACTCACAAAAGTCGAAAAGAGTTGAAAATCCAGACGGCAATCTCCTGTCACAAGGTTAACTCACAGTTCAGAACCACCACGCATCCAATGAACGGGACATGAATACTCACTAGGCCCCTTGCTCAATGCACTAGGGTACGCAATTTTCTACAGGTGACGAATAGATATAACTTTATTTCATTTTACTAGATATCATATATTTAAATAGACCTGTAGAAAACATAGCACCCAAGAAATCTACTCACGGGCCATTTCATACTCAATAATGGGTCACACTGAGGGACAGCCACTCTCTCCACCACTTATGAACAACGTCTGCTCAACATTTTGGTTTCAGCTTATGAAATCAGACCCCGTTAATCACAGCTCCTCCCGTTCTCAGGGTAACGGCCAAATAAAATAAAATAAAAGTTACATTTCAGACCCAATACTGTATCCAAATTATTTAAATCAACTAAATGCCATTCAAAATCCATGCTATGGACAACCAGAGCGGCATAAACAATGAACGAATTTCCCCTGCAATCACCGCCCGCATCTGATTCTTCTGTTTAATCAATTTCTTAGGCACTGAATATGCGAAGGAGCACTTGTTCGGCAATGAACTACAAAGTGATTTCCAGCAATTAATGTCTCACATAATTTGTAAACTATGATTTCTACATACCCACAATCAAGGCTGGAGATGAAATAACAGAGGGGCCAGATTATGTGACATACTCAACATTACAAACCATCCGTCCCTGGGATTCATAGAAACGTGAGGCCGGATAAACGGGGTCTGACCGTGCGTATATATTTTACTGATCTACATATGGCGGGGATTAAAGTGGTGCAGAGAGACAGTGGGAATGAGATTAAAATCTTTCTCACGTAAGAGCTCTCTCAAGCAGAACTGCTCAAAGAAGAAGAACGTGTAACTGGGCCACTGCAGTCAGATCAAACTGATCTAGTCATTCAACTAAAGTCTTATAAAAGCAAGATTGACTCTCACACCGTCCTAATGCTTGAACACAAGACGAACACTGCGAGGCAGATGAACAACGCAGGGTGGGACCTTGAGGATTGAAAGGAAAATGGCACAGTTAGTACAAGCAACAGTGAAAGATATTTCGGTTAAAAGCGCCCTGTCCAGAGCTTATGATGGATTTCATTTTCATGCCAATCAATGATGGCAGAACCTCTGCACTGGAATGTAGAAGCAGGCGATCAATGAACCAACACCCTGGTACGACAGACAGTACACCCACAATAAATGCACATCGCCATTACCCCAATGTCTCAACAAACTCAGAATAATTAGTAGATTAATATATATTACTTTATAAATACTGATTTCTGAGCATTCAGCATTAGAATGTCGGTTGATCATAGATGATTTCTCTTTGATACTTTGATAGAGAGGTCCCTTTGACAGTGGACGCCTTATTAAAGTGTGTAAGCGATTAATAAATATCACATTATTTTAATATTATATATGGACCAAAAAAAATGCTGAATTTTACACAGCTCTAGAGGCTGATTCTCAAAATGAACTATAAAAGTAAAAATGAGCCTTTAAATACCTAATGCGTATTAAGAATAATCAAACAATACGATAGATGGGATGAGGCATACATATCAGTCAACATTGTATCGAGTGAAAAGTACTGCTTACGTGCTTAGCGCTCACGCACGATAGAGAATTTGATCGGCAAAAAAATAATGAAATGTACCCCTATGGGTATGACTAGACCTATGTCCCCTACCAATAGGCTACCATGTTAGTATGTCACTATGTTATTATGCTAATATGTATAATGTAATGATCTTATCTAAATGTAGCTTGCTCTCAAAACTTTCTTAATCTGACTTCAATGAACATCGATTGCCGAGAAAAATATCTGTTCAGTGTTCAATAGTATGTCACTGAGTACTGACTGATTTGACTGTACTCTTCTGTGGTTTTTGCTTTCTTCTTTTTGCTCCTTTTCCTTTTCGTTCCTTTTGTTCTTTTCTTTTTTGTTATTATCACTTCTTAAGACTCCTCTGTTTATTCCACTATTAATATCTTCTCTTCCCTTCCTCTACTCCTTTCCTCCTCTTACCTCTTCATCTCCCCTTTATCTGCATTCTTATGTGAGATATATTGTTGCCACTTCTCCTAGTTCTTTGTATTATTATTTTTTAATTTTTAATTTTCATTATTCTTGCACAGATTTAATGTAAATAATTGAAATTTCTGCAAAAATTATATAATCTATCTTTTTGCTGAACTATTTTTTAGGTGGCTGGCATGTCAACGATCCCATCGGGAACTTAGTGACAGTTTCCTCCATGCATATAGTAAATTATTTTATCTAGTTATAATATAATAATATTGTAATTGTATATTTTTTTTTCTGTTTAATCTGTTTCAGTGCTAGTTACTTGTTTTTTTTTGTTTTTTTCTTTTTTTTTGTTTTTTTTTTTTGTTTTTTTTGGGGGGGGGGTGCATCTATAGTAATTAGTATAGTATGACGTAACTATTTGCTAAATAAAACTTCTTCTATAGAAATACTTGGAGAAGGAAGAGTTGGACAGAGTTAAATATTTATATTATAATTTTCATCAATTATTTAATATCGATGAATAATTGAATTCGATTTAGAACATAGTACATGATGGTATACGGAAGATGTCCCATACATGATACACATGATTCAGAAAACGAATAACCTGAAGCTGAGTCGCGGACTTCCAGTACGGACGTGGAATTTAGGTGAACGTAGACGGGTGGGGAACCTATAATGATAATTAGCAGACTCACCATCCCTTCCTGTGCCCATCAACTCATCCAGCATGGTTCGCATCTGGTCGTGGGCCGACATTTTAACGGTTTTGTGAAAACAAATTAACCAAAATATGACATTCAGACGCCAGCCTCGCTTTGAGGATGTAGTTAAAACCCGGATCGGCGGATGGAGAGCTCAGAGCATCAATCTCGTGGATTGAGAGCCCAGCGTATAAAATTTATTTCTTGTTGTCTTGTTGATAGTAAATATCCTTAGTTCCTTTCAGTTCGCGTTTCACGATGGAAAGCCAAAAGAATAATTTTATGAACTATTATCTTACCATACTAACAGAAGTCCACACAGACATCTCTCCTCACTTCAGCTGAGGAGAGATGTCGACGAACTGCATTCTTGAGTGACCACCTAGAATTTTAATTAATTCAAACGACCCTGGATCAAGAGACCATCAATTGGTATGCAAATATTACACGTTTCTTGTGCACGGTCACATAATGTCTAGTTTGCTCAATGGCACGATAACTATAACTAAAATAAGGAGCGCGAAAGACAAAAATTTCGTTGGAGATCAAATTTGTATACATCACATCAATGAGATAACAAAATACGGCGTTCGGACTTACATATTTCACGACTATTTGTAAATCCCAAGGTTGTGTCACATATGCAAAAAAAAAAAAAAAAAAAAAAAAAAAAAAGTCTTCCAATATATTCATTAGGAATTTATAATGACATTCAAGATTTTGCCTGATATGTCAATTAAAATATTGTGTAAGGAAAACAGTACCTCAATGGACTCCTTTTTGAGCTATATGTATTTTCATAATTAACCCTATACCCCCTGCATGTGTATAGTGGTCATAACTCAGTATTTTTGAGACGTTAATGAAACTTATGCTGTCTTTTTTTTTTTCCGCCTAATTATAAGCAAATGTACATTCCGTATTTACAACAACAAAAAATATACATTCTTGTTCATTCTTTCAGTTAGTTATTCAGTATTTAGTTATTTAGTTACTTAATTATTGAGGGTCGGAATGGTCGGACGACCAACTACAGCAGCGATGTCACCACAGGCTGTTGAGGCTGGGAAGCAAAATATAAAGCAAAAGCTAATCTAGTATAATAGTCTTTTAACTGACATCACACGTTTCGAGTTTGTTGTGAACTTGTGATGTTCATGAATGTACTTGCATGATCAATATCTTTCATGCCTCGCTGAAATCTGGCAATTGGCCACAATCATGATGTATTTTGAGCGTTATGATTTTGAGGATGCGACAACCCATGCACTGATAAGTAAATACTGCATGTACATGTATTACCTTTGGAACGGCTTGCCGCTCCATCTTAGGCAGTGTTCAGACCGAGAGACATTTTAAAGTTAACTGTGAACTTTTCATTGTGTTTCTACTTTTGATCTCTAATTGCTTGTCGTAATCATGTTTGCCATGTTTTACTAATTTCATGTTATTACCCTTAAGTTACCTCGCATTTGAACAGATTTGCAAAGCAAGACAATGTGGTTTTATAATTTGAATAAAATATTTTATTTATTAAGAAAAAAAAATGAAACAAATTCCTAAGTTGCTTTGTTATCAATTTTTAGGAATTTTGTATTCATTTATTTATTTTTATTTGTTTTTATTGTTATGTTTTTTTTTTAATTAACCATATCATAAAATAATTGATTAAGCTCACTAGCCTGAATATAATGAAGGTACTAGTATTGCAGCGATGGAGTAGTAACATTTTTGGCTCCGTATTTGACTTCGATGAATATCGACTGCTCGAACCTTCGGCTTCGAATATTCACACGAATTCAATATTCGACCATTACTAATAATTATACAGAGTGGGCCAAAAGTAGTCCATCTACTCCATGTTAAAGATTTCAATGCTTTTCAATGGTACTGCCCTTTTCCAAGAAAGTATTACAAAACCCGTCGCAGTGTAAAAATCACGTAATTCTCAAAGATGAAAGAAATGAATCCTTGGTATTGATATTTTAACAGTTCATGGTGCTATTCCTATCATTTCTAATCCAATTTTGTCGACATTGATGCCGATTTATCTCAAACAAGTGCACCTGACATTCGGTGATATTTTGACTATTTTCATTTCGTTTCTTTTCATTTAATACGCTTATTAATTCAAGCGCATTTTCAGCAAAAAGAAGACATTCAAATGCGCTACACAACTGTCACATAGAAATTCCAATATAAATATCAAGGTTTAAAAAGGTCAATAAAAGCGATTCTGAACTAAAAAGTTTGAAGCGCCAGTCGATTCTTCTTCCTCTGCCTCCGTATCCTCCGTCGAAGGCCTCCTTGTCTGCCCCTTCTTCTCTGCATCACACATGCACGACGACCAGAACGCTCAAAGACGCCGATCTTAATGGAAGTCCAGTTGGTCGATCGAAATTTATTTTCCCTTTCAGCCCCTGACCATGGATGAGCATCATTTGGATGCCCAAATAAGGCACCGCTCTCAGCACACTGCTGCACTTAGTGACCCGTTGCCCACTAGTATATGTATGCGAGGGATGATATAGTTGAGTAGGCCTTACAGTGCATAATAATGGGAATGCATCGTACATTGTATATTGGCTGCCGGAACGGTGGACGTGTAACGGATCATACCGTCGTTCATCACTCATCGCTCGTCCAATGAGTTCATGTAATGTCATCGCATATGATCAATCTCAAAACCTCATTCATAAGTCGCTGTTCGTTATCAATAAAATCTTTTTCTTGTACGAATCCGTATAACGCGTGTTACTTTGTTATAGAGGTGTTGGCAGTGAATGTATTATGTACATCATTACATGTATTATGTCGCCAAGCAGCTCTGACTTTTTCAGCCCCTTTTGTCCGAGAATTATGTTGTTACAATCCAAATACTAGTACATTCTCCTATTGTTATTCTGGTGCACAGCGAGCGGCCGGTCGTTTAAATCGTTTAAATTTAAACTTTTTGTTTTTAGCATGGAGAAGATAGACTACTTTTGGTCAACTCTGTATTTATATGTGTCTGCAAGACAAATGGTATATCACTATATCTTGGTTTTATGAAATTTGTTTTTTTAAGCTTCTGGGGTAATAATTGCCATTATTGTATTCATTGAATGTAGCACTGATAGAAGACGCGGCACACAGACAACACAAACAAACAGCGATGAAAATCGCGGTGGGTGCAATTCCAAACATTTATGAAAAATCGTTTTATAAAATAATGTGCATATGTAATGTAATAATGTACAACAATGTAAGTGTAGGGCGTAGCATCACACATTCCCCCGCACACAATTGAGTGACATATGTAAAAAAAAAAAAAAAAAAAAAAAAATCGACGACGGAGCAGATTAGTTCAACGAAGTAGTAGTTTGTCGTACCAAGAATTACGAAATGGTGTCATTCGGTTATCAGCGCCTGAAAAGGAAACGGAGCGCCGAGTTCTTGTATTTAGAACAACTCTTTTGTACTTGGGTGCCTGTCTATAATCACAGTGTTTCCACGAACTTGGATTTAATGGATCGATATTCAATGGACTATGGAGTACTAATTCTCCGTCAAGTACAGCCAAGTTGCGTTACTTACTTAGGGTTTTATACTTTGTTCAATTGTTTATTTGTTTGTATTGCTTTACGGCATTTTTTGATAACATTATTTCACAATGTCCTGTAATTTAAATGATAATGCGATGCAAGACCTCATTGAATATGCAAATTCATTTTTGAACAATAACAAATGCGTCGTGCAGCACGCGCTGTTGCTAACAACCCCAGAAGGAACGATCGCTTTTGAATTTGAAGACGCTCAATCGAAGAAGCAAACTCAATTCGCTCGCAATCACAGCAAGATTTCACTGATCTCAGGTGAGTTTTCCGTCCCAGATTCACTTCTAAATTGTGTATCTGTGTTTCTCGATCCTTCCGATGTAATTTTTGTGATTTTACTTTGCTGATTTTTCGCTAAATTTGCGGTTTTTATGACAAATATTTGTAAATGTTTTGACGTTGGTAGATTTGCTTTGTAAACTCTCCCCACCCGTGTTCTGACGAACGAAAACAAATCTGTTCACGTTATTCATCCTTCAACTAATTAATATAACTTATTTCTGGAGAAATATCCGTTTCGGATAAATGTAATTAGCGCCAACCCCCTTCATAGCCAGTCAGCGATTCTGAAAATAATTCTGGATTTTTTTCCCTCTCTGTGAATAATATTATGGGTATATTTTCTGCGATTCTGCAAAGTTAAGAACACTGAAATGGAAAGAGGCAAGTTAAAATGAGTCACAGTGCCGCCAAAATCAATCATCAATAGACAGCTATTAAAGTGAATTATGTTAATTTAATTTGTTACAACAAACCCTCATGTCATTCATCAAATGTACACCACAAAACCAGTCGCATGTACTTGCAAATTTTTATGCGCTGTAAAATACCAACTGAAATTGGAATACTTTGGTCGGTCAAGCACGGGGGTTTTGAGATTCACATAATTTTCTTGTTTAACATCGTATGCTTCGGGCATTCGAAGGAACGTTAGTGTGTCTATTTGTCGTTTTCGTTCACATATTTGATTTTTTTTTTCAGCGTAATTTGACTAAATCACACCGTCGTTACCATAGCAACCGTACTTCCGGTGAAAGTTCTCGGTTGATTTTTTTTTTTTTTTTTTTTTTTTTTTTGAATGCGTCTTGCATCGCGTTCTGGATGCAAATGGCCGTAGAATAAAATTTAATCCAAAATGTTCAGCAAGCATTGATCTTGATGGTTTCAGCGATAATTCAAATTTATTCGAATTTTCATTAATTGACACACTGTTGCTATGGTAACTAACGGAATCAAATATATTTTAGTGCGTTCTATCATTCAGCGGAATTCTCAATTCTGACGATTTGTGTGCAAGAATATGAAACAGCAAACCTTAGTTTATCGTAGAAATTGATTTTATTTTCTTGCTTGTGGTAATTTTGGAATCAGAGCACTCGTCATTCCGCGGCTTCGTCAACGGAGCCAGTTAAATACATCATGAAACCAAGGATTCCAGCCTTGGGTCTTGTCGCATCTGGTGGAATTAACCTGGCAGCTATTTGCTATAATCTGCCTGAGTCAGCCCCTCCCCAATGCTTCCCTTCCGCCTCCAGTACTCTCACCGCAAACGTCGCCTGTTTCTTCGCTTAGCTGCGAACGATGCTTTCCTCCAAATGAAATCGAGCTCGGACAATCATAACGCATTTCTCCGAATTGTGAATCAGCCTAATCATAACGCACCTGACACGGGCACATTCATATTGTTGTCAACTAAATTGCGCCAAATATAAGCCAATCAGAATATTTAAATTGATATCGAATTACATTTTAACTCATTATCCAATATTTATTTATTGTACTGCACGTGTGTACAGTACCGTACTGTACACCGATAGAATGCAGCGTGACCTGAATAAATTATATCATAGGTAATTTGCGAGTACTTCGGATCTTTGTGTTTTTTTTTTTGTTTTTTTTGTTTTGTTTTTTTTTGGGTGGGGGGGGACTTTTGTGTGTGTGAGGGTGTGTGTGTTTTTTCTTTTCTTTTTTTCGTGTTTTTTTTCTTCTTTTTTTCGTGTTTTTTTCCCCCCCGTTTTTTTTTCCGTTTTTTTTTTTTTTTTTTTTTTTTCGTGTTTTTATTATTTATTTATTGTACAATTGCCTGGTCTGTCTGGTGTGATCGTGCACTCATTGACCTCTCCTTGCAGGCACTGTCGACTGAAAAACACCACAAAATGAAACGGAGCCAGAAAACAGTGAGTTCGATTTCAATTCCACATTTGCGTGTTCTTCCCTGCACCTGAATGCTTCCTTTGCGCGAACGCCACACTCCTTTTCCCTTTCGGTACTTGCCTCATCTTCCCTCTTTCCGCGAATCACGTGACCCATAGAATTGTTTCTCATTCCAGACATAAATTCATATAATGCCCCGCAGCCATTCCCCAAAGTTTAAACTGGTTCAATGTGGTAATTACATGCTTATGATATTATAATATGAGTAGCCTGAATGCGCGCATGCAAACGCCAGTGAGGCCGATTGTCTGCAATATCCACTTGATTGTTTCCCACTTCCACCCGATCGAATGCTTTTTCGCAATCAACGAAACAAACACCTTGGTTGTGTTTTATGTGACGTTCTGACAGCGCTCTCACGACGGCCGCTGCTTCTCTCGTTCCCCTCACATTCCGCAACCAATGCAGTCATTCGTTCCAGTTCTCACTTCTCAGTCTGTTGTTAATAATTATTCTTAACGCGTTTTTCCACCGTCTCCTCTCTCGCCCCTCTTTCGCAGCATCGTCTCTGTCACCCACGGGGTCTTTCGCTCTTCTCCTCTCATCCAATGCTTTCCTCTGCGCTTTCAACGAGTGCTTTCTTCAACATTTTTCATTTTCTGTTGACGCTTGACTCCACGACTTGGTTGTTCTGCAGCTTGGTTCCCATCACAATGACGTAAATCGTATCCTCTTCATTTTCTGATCGCATCTTCCACTTGCTCGTAAGCCTCCTCGACGTCTTCATCCTCGTAGTCTGTTGTTGGCATATGGACTGTAATCATCACGATGTCCTCCGGTATTCCTCTCATTCTCATCAGTCGGCCGTTTATGCATTCCACTTCGCTCACACTCTGGCTTGTCGTTGGGTCCAGTGCGACTCCACGTTGACTTTGTTGTCCGCCAGAATGACTCTGTACTTGTCACTGCTGACTCCCCCTGTCTGCTTCCGTCATCTGACCTCAGTCAGTCCGATCACGTTCAGATTGCTCCATCTCTCATGTACGTCTTGGCGATTCTCCTGTTTTTTGACTTCGAATTTTTGTAATGAAATTTTGTTCGATTTTTGACGAAAATTGTTCCAAAATGTTCGTAATTGATTCAATAATTCGAATATAACTTATATTCAATGACGCAATGAGCCAAACAGAGGGTACAAATCCACAGGAGGAAAAAGAAAAACACCCGCACACAATCCAAGATTTTAATTATAAATGAACTTGTCGCCATGACGACGCACATTTATTAAAAAAAAAAAAAAAAAAAAAAAAAAAATTGGTACAGAGGTACAAATACATGTTTCTAGTTTGAAAAATTCCCAATCTATCTTCTGCAGTGCTATACTTAGAAGATGCTAGTACATGTCCTCCTGCATAGTACTAATAGCATCGCATTATAATGCACTAAGAAAACTCTTCCTCGGTGGCCTGAATATATTGTATACATATATATTAATAAATTATATATGTATATATAATACCACCCAATGAATGTAATTGAAATGCATTTTAATATAATTGTTCCACATGACATTGAAAAAGAAGAAGTTATTCACGTATATAAACCGTGTGCTATTGCTCGTTCTTCCAGTCGCGCCCCAAGACACGGAGGCTGCTTCCTCTGCGTCCGACAGCGACCTGCAGCCAACTGTCGCTTCGAGAGCAGAAGTCGCTGCCATCCATCGGAAGAGAGACAAGTGAGTATTCAGTCAAGTATTCCCTCTGAATACGCCTGGGATTCTGCGCTTTCTGTTCACTTGCTGATCGGTGCTCTCC
>KB304553.1:125426-147315 GCA_000328365.1 Capitella teleta | reverse complement strand
AATTAATAAATAACATTAATTAATAGAAAATCAAATAATTTCAAAATAGTTATAATGTGGCTGAGGACTTCTTAATGATCATCATGTTTTTTGTGTGCAATATCTCAAATCCTTGTATTTATTTTCATATTCACTTGATGAGATAGATCCGATGAAGAGCAAGCAGAGACAGGTAAGTATATTTAGGTGGGGACTCAGTCCATGATACACACACAATTCTCTAAATTCTGACGTCTGTTTCCAGATTTTCCTTGATGAGTTTGTCAACAAACCAAAAGTTCAATTCGGATGAATTCAGATGAAGAGGTCAAAGTGAACTCCAGTGAGCACCACGTGAGCCCCTGCTTTGTTCAATCATTGGCTTATTATGTGTAGTTTGATTTATCTCATGTAGCTGATTCATTTCATGTAGTTTGACTTATCTCATGTAGTCTGACTTATCTTATGTTGTCTGATTTATTTCATGTAGTTTGACTTATTTCATGTAGTCTGACTTATCTTATGTTGTCTGATTTATTTCGTGTAGTTTGACTTATCTCATGTAGTTTGACTTATTTTGTGTAATCAAGTATATTTCATGTAGTTTGACTTATCTCATGTAGTCTGATTTTTTTCAAGTAGTCTGATTATTATTATTATTATTTTTTTTTTTTTTTTTTTCTTGCCTCATGGCAAACAAAACCTGTCGGCTCCCATGGTCCGTTTGCCTACTATCTTGCTCATTACTGTGTTAGCGCCTGACCGCCGGACGTAGCGCCAGTCACAGGGGTGGGCCCTGTGTCACAAAAACCGGCCCTGATGCCATAGATGCGGTGTCTTATTGATGCCATATAGGACGGCTTGGTGTCTATTAGTCATAGTTGTGAGGGTAAGCGATCGAGCGCAGTAGTGAATCGGATTGTAGGTGACCACAAATATTTTCCTCTCTGAAATGATTGCCACCTTGCCGCGGTGGAGAGGCTTATATATCTCAGTGAGATATGACTAAGAGCAATTAAAACTGTGCATGCGTACATTCTCAGAAAATTTACAATCATTGAATTCACAGATAAAGACTTCCATTCTGGCATATTTCAATTTTTGGTCGTTTGACTGTAATATCTCATGTAGCCTGATTTATTTCATGCAATCTGATTTATGTCATGTACTCCGATTCATTTCATAGTCTCATAGTCTGCTTGTAACTAAGGAAGACCGAAGTACCTTATCACATGTAGTTTTATAAATGGCTGGATACTGTGATTGATCTTATGTAGTCTTATTTATTTCATGTAGCATCCTTGTCAATTTTCTCCATTAGTAACAATGTTTCATTTTTCATTTTATTACGTCTAAGTATGACAATATCCATATCCAAAAGTATTTTGTAGGCCGAATGTCGAGGTCACAATGACGATAAATAGGTGACATGTTTTTTTCTATGGAAAATTTGAAATTAAAATTTTCTTAATGTTACTTTACGTGTTTTTCTTTCTTCTGTGAATGATTTTGTATGTGCCGCTGCGTGGAACTCCGTGAAGTTTCGATCAGCAAATTTCACACATTGATAAAATATGTGATTCTGGGAGTCTGATTGAAATTTGCAGGTCAAAGGTCAAGGTCACAACGATTTTTCAAAGTTTCAAATTGGATTGCTTTTAGTTCATTAAAAAATTGAGCTAAGGTCTTGCAGCATACATCAATTGATCCAGCGCATTGATATGTACAACCATGGATGGCACTATTACTGCTCTCAGATGCACCGTTCTTACGTAATCGTGCATAATAGTAATTGAGACTTTTTTTAAATGTAAATATCTTGGTTGTTAAGCAGGTTGTGACATTGAAATTAGCAGAGTATATTGCTGGTATAGACATCTTATGAAATCCTGAGTTTAAATGAGGTTTCTCCAGGGTCAAGGTCATAGCAGTAATTATAGCATTTAATTGCATAAATTGAAAATTATCATCAATTTAATGAATTTTTATAGTAAATCGTGTGCAGTCGAGCTTTTGAAGGAAATTTGATATTTCAGAATATTGTCAAAATACATTTTAGGCAACAGTCAAAGGTTAAAGGTCAAGGTCACAGGGATTTTTCAAATTCGATCGCTACTAGTTGTAACTGGCATTAAATGATTCAGTGCATCAACATTATGATTTTCTTTCTGAGTGCATTAGACACTCTGTGATAATAAACTTAGGAAATAACGAAGCAGACACAATTTTGAAAGCTACATTTTATTTAAAACCTTCTTGAGTCGAGGGACATTATTTCCTTTTCAACGTCTATGAGTAAAGAGGGAACGAAACATTGTCGTGCAAGATGATTTGACACACACAAAAATATGTTATGTCAGAATAAAAGAAAAAACTTCATGGGACTAATTAAGAAAACAGAATCACTGAAGAATAAAAAAAAATCAGTTTTCACACCACTCGGAGAAGAAAAAAAAAATATCTCTAAAACATCAAAGAGGGTGGGGGGACTTGTATTATTTATACAATCATGATTAGGATCCCAGTAACATAATTATACCCTCAATCAATATACAATTTTAACGACTAAATCACACAAATATTCGCAGATACTGTGATATCATCAATGGTCTGAACCTCAGAGCATTGATTGTTATGCAGACATGATTTCTAAGAAATTATTGAGACTTTGGTTTAAGATGGAAGAATATTGAGGAACAACAAACAAAAATTCCTGAGTTAAAAAATGAAAAGTTCTCAAATTTGTACGCAATCCACAGAAAAAAAAACTAAAATCAAATATTGACAACAAAAGCACAGGTATGGTAAGCCATTTGTGACATTGATGAAGTTTAAAAATTGATACTTGCATAGTGAAAGAGAAAGCAGAATAGTCACACAATGATGCTATCTATACAATCAGAAGAGGAGAAAAGAAACAAAGACTTGACTAAATTGTGACATCATTCAATTAATTAATTAATAACTTGAGCAAGGGATGGAGTGGCTTCAAGCTGACCCAGTAAATCAGCAGAAAACAGATATGTCTTAAAGGGGAGGGGGGGGGGGAATCAACTCAAAATGCATAAATTTGCATATTAATAATGTCAAAGTTTCATCTTTCTGCATATAATTAACAGAACTGATCTTAATTTACAAATTGTGATTTTGGGGAGAACTATGATATGCTGTGACCAACATTCTCGCTATTCACTCAACATGTCTTAAAAAAATAACAATTGTGACGTCAAATTGAAAGAGCACAAAATCGAAAATGACTAGTTAACCAAGAGAAACTCTGCCCTATCTTACTTTAGTATAAACCAAATGTATTGGAATGCACTATATAAAAGCATATAAATTAAACCACGATTGAGACTAAATTTGATGAGAGGAGTAAGAAAGAGATTGAGAAATTCCCTTCAATACTGTTGGCTGAGAGATGCGTAGTTCTCAGTGCTCCTTGGCTGCCCTGCGCAGTCGAGTGTTGTTGTTGTTGGTGCCATTCTTCTCTGGCTTTGAGGCCCCAGAGTGCACGGGAGATGGGTTGGGGCTGGAGGAGTTGGACGCAGGGCAAGAGTCCGTCTGGATGTGTCCGTTGCTGCGGCGACCATCCACCCTCTAGAAAAAAATATAATGATCAAATTTGCTCCAAAGCATGATTTTGCGGTTACCGTTGGCTGCATACGCTTGCCCATTACAGAACACAGATAAACACAGAGTAAACATGACAGCATCTGCAGAAAGATGGAGAAATTTTTTTTTTTTTTTAATAAATGTGACCAATTTTAACGAATTAATTAACTACCTGAAAGATAATCCAGAAAACAAGTTTGTGAATTTGCGTCTGCATGAAGAGCTGATTGCCAAACTTGATGCAGATCAGTGTCTCTGTGAGAGTGATGGCGCTGAAAGGAGAAGTAAGCAAGACTTCAGAGGAGAACATCGCACTCACCAGAAGACCCAGCACTGGGTGCCGACCCTTTTGCACTGAGTGTCCGTGACATAAGAGTAAAACTGGCGGATGGATGGTGCAGACACGCCCGCTATGAGCAGAAGACGCGCAATGCAGAGCGGGTGACTGGGCTGCACCACGAAAATATGCTTCATCAGGAAAGAGTTAAGCTCCACAAGCTGTGAACGTGCATATGAGTAACCAGCGCGGTGATATCACATAATCACTCACATTCCACATAACCACCAGGATGCACACAGCCACTGGTCGCATGTAGGAGGAGTTTGGGTCAAGCCAACGCACGTGGGTCCAACTGGGAAGAGAAAAAAATAATCCAACCCATAATGACAGGCAAATATTTGCAGGATCCAATTATAAAACATTCCCTCTCAAAGCCTGAGCCATTGTCTCAGCCTGATTAAAGAGAATCAGCATAAGAACAGACCTTGCCGGGGTGAACTGTAGCAGCGCTCTCCTCAGTTTGCCAGTGGTGGAGTCAATGTCTTTGATGCTTTCCCAATGGTAGTTCCGCATCTCCAACTTCTTACAGACGTACATGCCAAGATAGATGCCAAGACCATTGCAGACAAGCACATCCAGCACCCAGGCGTCCCACCAGCACTCAGCAAAGTTAGGCATCAGATGGGTGAAGGCCATCTAAGAAGAAATATGCATGAGTCTGATTGAAACTCTCGCAAAGATATGTCCCATAAGTGATGCCACCCCCCAAAATGAGTCCCTTGTCGCAGATTTTCAATTAGGACTTCAGTTTAATTTTGTAGTAGACAGACACACGGATTCAACATGGATGAGCGTCAAACAGAGATGTGTTTTTAATCAAATTATTTTAATGTGGAAAATTGTAAAAGAACGTGTTCCGTCTTATCTTACTCAAAATATTTCTCATGTGCACAATATTCATGACCATTCTCCTCTTCAGCATTCAAACAATTCTATTTTTATTCAGTGCACTCATGTGACTCATTCTGAAGTGAGGTGTCACATGTGCGATAAAGGCGAATAATCCTGATTGACTAAGCACCAGCATCTATTGTATTTAATCTCAAATCGACCCACAACTGGACTCATCCTCACAATCACCCCACATAGGCGTGAATACCAAAATTGAATCACAATCCGATTCATAAATAACACTGGAAAACAAAAGCCTGTGATGCATGGCTGATACAAACAACATAATTAATAATAGAAAATGCAAATTAAATTTCAAAGTAACTCCAGTTGCGGACCCAAGCAGGTAATTAAGGTGAGCAGAATTATCATGACTTGGAAACCATAGATATGGAGATGAACTTACTAATATATACCAGATGAGACATCACTCATCAAAAGAATCGGGCGCCATCAGCTTCGCGGTTGTCATTTAAAAAACTCAAAAAACAGATCGACTTAAGTCCTTTTTCAGCAGAAGAAAACTCTAAATGAATTAAATTACCTGATATCTATCTTAAATGTAAATATGTATCACATGAAACATCCCATCTCCTCTCTTGTATATAACAGGAACTATCTAGTATCCATATCTATGTTAAAGCACCCAAAATGGAAAAATATCACCACTTTCTCACAAAATTCAATGAAAATAAAAATAATCAATCAATAATCAATTATAACAGAAATAATTGGCAGTCATTAGATACCAAATACAGACAGAAATCCCATAGTGAATCTCTCCCATTGACCATAGTCCAAATGAGATGAAGCAGACATTTCAGCTTGCTATCTCAGCTGCACAAACCTCTGTGAATTCCCATGTGACGGAAATGGTCCAGCAGATGCCATAATGGCGGACAAGCAGCGCCTTCAGAGCCCAGCCCCAGAAGTGGAACATGGCAAAGATGTCAATGTGAGCCCAGATACGCGCAAGATCAACGTTGGAGCAATTCTGGGCATACATCTGAAGCAAAAGAATTTATATCAACATTTGAATGAAGAAGTCCTTAGGTTTATTAGCATCCCAGACTCGCAAATCCGGTCGAACGGTTTTATAAAAGGAAGTATCCAAGAGAGTTTGCAAGACTAATTAACATTAAATTAGTAATTAGCAATCATTTACAGCAATTACCAGTAGAAAAGAATATTCTTTTCTTCCTAACTGATGTGTATGATATAAAAAAGGATGGTAAATAGTACTAATACACCAACAGCATTGATTGGATTACAATCTCAACATTCAACACAGCTCCAGTTCTTCAGTATCATCACAAACAAATCAAGCATTGCTGCAGAGTGACACATCCATCTCCGGTGATCAATGAAAGCCCAAAAGAGTCTTGTTTTATAAATGCTCCTCCTTCTCCCAATCATTACGATATCATGCTCAGTTACCATAAATTGGAGACTCATGCCATGAGAGCAAGGATAACGAGCCTCGCTTTGATGTGGGGTCAGCAGAGGTCACTGAGTGCCCCTTGGAGAGTTCATGACTCGCCTGCTAATGCACGAAAGAAGGTCGACTGCTGAACAGTCTTGCTGATTATAATCAGGGAGCACCCCCCAACGTAACAAAAGTAGACCGCAATCAGAGTACGGTCAGCAAATGATGCTGCAAATCACTACCTGGTTAGCTACAGCAATTAGCAGGTTAAGGAAACGGAATAAGGGATACCTTTTCGTCGGGTAATTCGTGTCGCAGGTCAGGGTAGAGCCAGTACATGATTTCATTCACGTCATGACCATTTTGGAAAAGCAAGAACACAAGACACAGGAAGTACATCACGCTGATCCCTGAAAGAAAGACAAAAACATCATTTACGTCCAACCACAGACGTCGCATTGAAATATTTCGTTCAATTTATGAATAAAATTCAGTTCATAAGGGAGTAGTAATAGCCTCAATTGTACCCCGTCTTCAGCTCATAAATATTCATAGCCAGGAAATAAGACAAAGTTTCCTTGTAAAACAAGTACATCTTTGGGCATTGAATTCTGGCCACATACCAAGTCACCAACAGAAGTCACCAATTAAATAAGGAAGCAAAGTTTAAAGTTTTCAGAATCAATCACAATAGAAGAGGTAATGATGAACCTCACAGTGCAATGATTGCAGCCAATGCCTTCAAGCGGAGCTCAAAGATGCTTGCATTTAATTAGGCCAGAGTGACTCAATCATACATCAGCGTCAGGGCTTCATGCCCCATACGTCAACGGCCCAAAAGGAAAAGAGCGAGATGACATGAATGCGGAGAGAGAAGTAGGGCAGAGCGAGTGAATCAATGCAAGTGTGCAGCGGCATCATGTTGTCCAACTGAGGATCCATTTCACAGAGATCACGGCTCTTGAAATCCAGGGTAGCAACCGCCCCAATCAAAGGCCCCAAGTGGGAGCATTGCCATCCAGGGATATCAAGATATGGTCTATTAATAGCACAATAGGGTGGATCACAGCTAGGGAACTGAGTAATCCAGTGCTTTAAAATGTGAATGCATTCAGCTAATAGTTCCTGCAAAAGCCTGCCATGAAGCTCGATCTATTATGAATATAATATATGGAAGCAGCATGACAAGGAACGGCAGCACGTATTTCCCGTAAACTCTAGATATTAATTAGCTGCTCACATATCCTTGGCTGCTACAGACTAAACAGGATTAATTCGAGCCGATAATGAGGTGGCATCATGGGGAATAAATAACGACAGACAACTCACCAAAGACAATTCTCCATAGCGCAGGGTGGGGTCGGGTGAAGGGACCTGGGGAATATGAGAGACATGAATGGGCGTCACCATCTGATGCGCAGTGATTGTATTGATCATTCGATATCACTGGGTTTATTTGATCATTTCAACGTCAAATATCAAAGCAAGTAAGGATGGAACCAGGTTAAAGGAAAACCGTAAAAACCCTCTGGTTTTGAGGAGAAAGTTCAGAGGAACATTGTGATTTTAAGGAAGAAGAACAGAATAAGGAAGAAATGAGAAGAAGGAATTAAACAATTAAATTTAAAATAAGAGAGGGAAAAAAAATGTGAAAAAAAGGACAATTTATAAGAATGTAAAAATCTAAGAAATGGAAATCAACAGAACAGTTTGTACCGCAAAGAGGGAACGGCCGTCAGAAATTGTCTGAATGAAAATCAATAGAAACACAAAATTGAAATATCATTGATCAAAAATGAAGAGAAATCAATTTGTGTGCAAAGGTTCTAATGTTCGCCCTATATACACAAAACAATCAAACATACTTTGCTTCAGAGATTAAAATTTCTATTACGTAATCATCATAATGTACATTCTACCACAAAAGATAGATATTTTTTTTTTTTCTTCAAAAAATAAGCTGATATATCAGTCAATGCAAAATTTCTCTATCAGTGTCATCTAATCTCAGTTATCAGCTTATCAGCAAGTACTTATCACGGAAATACGCAGTGCAAGTACCCTGATGTGACAAAAATAGTCGATTCATGAGTGAGAGGGTTCACTGACCGTTTGGAAAAGCGAGAACGCTGATGATGAGAAAGAAGAAGGCCAAGCACAGGAAGCCACTGCCAAGGTTCGCTTCAGTCTCAGAGTCATCTCTGAAAGCAAATAAACATGAAAATAAATACTCATTGCTCGCCAGTTTCACAGATGTCAGCACACTGGATGAGACAGTAGAGACCATACTCTCAGGCTCTCAGCTGCTGCTGTTTAATACCCTGCTAGTTAATAATTGCTATATTACTGCGACTATACTTCCCACAACCATCCAATCAAAATTTACAAATTCATCACACACAAAATGAAACAGCATTACCAAGTGCAGCACAAATCAAGTGGACATTAAGGAAGAGCGGTGGACCAAGGGTCAAACGCAGATTTCCATCTCAGATTTCCTGTTCTGTCTACAATCGCACAGCACAGGGAAAATGCACCATAACTGTGATTGTATGGAGTACCAAGTGCAGGAGAGAACATTCCCCTGCGAGGACTGTAAGACCAGAAAACCCGCAGAAAAAAACATATCAGATGCTCACAAAAAGGCTCCTAAGCACCAGAGGGCAGCCAAGAGCCAGAGGATTGATGATTCTGGGCATCAAGCGACTGGCTCAGAGGACGAGCAGCAGCCTGGAGCAATAGCACATGCAGCCAAGTGGCAGCGCAGCATTTAGATAACAACGGCAGCAAAATTGCTGTGAAATTTGCTCTGAATGCAATGGTTAAACCATCCGCCATAAGTTACCCATAACTGACGTTATTTTGTATGAATTATTAGTGGTAAGCATGTTCGGCTTCCATAAGCAAATGCATGGATCAATGTCAAGAGCATCTATAGTCTATACCTAGTCCTAAATACTAGTAAGCAGTCTGAATCTGTCACATACTCAAAAATATAGTTACAATGTTGAATGTGGTCAGGACAATACAGCATGTACAGCTAAGTGAACAAACTACTCCTATAAACTACAAAACATGCAGCACTGTCTATAACACTTACGCTCCATTAATACTAGGAATGTACAGAGGTCAGATAGTGCCATGTTCAGGATAATATTTAAGTTAGCTCCTAGTGGAGACCATTTACCAGAGCAGTCAATGCCCATACAGGACGCACTAACTCCTCCACACTGGCAGTTCAATTCCAATCATTATTTCTATGAAGACCATGCGCAAGATGTCGAGAGTGAACTCCTTGTCAGTATTTAGGTTTTAGAATGAATGAATAGCTGACACTCAAGGAGTGTACACAATAATACATGTGCAATCAAGGCTCAGAAAGCTGCGCCCATTTCAGACTGATTCCATCTGATTCCATGGCAACACCATACAATGAATCAATCATTGCTTAGCTTAGCATGGCCCACACTCGAGCTATGCAAGTGTTGTTGATATCAACCATATTATATTCTACTTCATGTTTGCATTTTATACTACCGGTAATCAGATTTCAAAATTTCAATGATCAGGATTAGCTGAATTCATGATTGTACCTATATAATTATGCAATCAGATCATATATACATCAGATCATACAATCAGGTCATTGTATACATATATACATATACCCGTATATTAAATTATTTATGATATTCCAAGGAAAATGAGTTACACAACTCAAGAGACGGTGGTGGCAGCATATCTGTCATATGATTACAGAGCAACAAATTGCACCGCTGCTACAAAAGGACGCAAAAAGAATTCATCATCAATCAATTCTCTTCCCTGATCACTCAGCAAAAGGAGGGGAGGCATTTTCCCCTGTTTTCTTCTGTTCCGGGCGATAGATTTGCACTGGCAACATTTGAGGGCTCAATCAGGAAGTCAAGAGTGTGCAAATAATCACACAAAGCAAGCTTCTTTAACTGCATTTAGTTTTATCCATAGGGACACCACATTTGACGGAGGAGGTTTAAGATGGTTAACGGCCGCACCAACAAACAGACAAGCAGATATTAAAGGGACTCTGGCTTTTCAACTTTTACTTTTCAAATTTCAATACCTGATCCTACCATAAAAACTGCTTGGAAAAATAGCAAACAGCAACTGTGAGCTACTAGCACTCCTAAGAACATTAATGTTGACTAGTGGGAATGAAAAATCAGACAATCACGGTCCCTAGATAGATTAATAGATTAATTATAATAAATAGATTAATTTGCAATTTCCCATGAATCGCATGATCCTCATTTTTGTGTCATAGCAATGCACTGAAGCAGATCAAGCTAAGAACTTCATAATATCTACAGGTAGAAACAGCACCATACTAAGTAATTAATGTGGATTGTGGAACATCCCCAAAGCCATGTAAGCCAAACCGCGACTCACAAGCTGACTACTTTCTTAATACGAATTGGAAATAATTATGCATTGTTACTTGGGGTGGGACGATTCTTAATTTTTCCACCGACTCTTGTCGCTGCTATCCTGAAGAATTGATTCTAAAGTCATAATGTACTCATGCATTATTATCTTCAAAATATGCTTTGACAGGTATTTTAAAGGAAAACTCCCTCGTTTGCTGTCACTGGCACATGACTTCTTGTTTTAACCAACTGAATTACTGCAAGGACAACTTTAATTAACCCATTCGCTGCCAGAGTTCTTATTTCTCATATTGCAAAGACGAGAATTTTTATCTTTGGTAGTGAATGAGTTAATTTCAGGCCAATTTGTGATATCCTGGAATATACTGGTAGGAATGAATTTGATTGAAATTCAACCACTGTCATGTCTCAAATGATCAAATCCCTTCCCAGCCTGTCAAGAGTATCAGGCTATCAGACTATCAGCTCAGTAAAATAGCAATGAAGTATTATGTCATAACTCATAAATCGAATTTCACATATCAGAGATTTTGACCAATATTATCAAATGTCTGTAACAGACTGACTGGTAGTGAAATTATACAGAGAATATTCATTTTGACCACAGAGAACACAACATCAACCTTCTCTAATAGTCTCATCAATTAACATCAATAACATGATGAGTCTACCGCACAGTACATTCGGCAACTCTACAATTTCAAACAATCTACACATCTTTATTAGTTTCAGCTGGTGCCTTGGTGGTGAATGGTGATAAGGATGAGTGTGTGTATGTGCATATGATTAATTATTGATTATAGCATAAGAGACAAACAGGGAATGTTGGAATCAACCAAGGCAGGAATCGAAATCAGGGCAGACAGGTTCTCCAGCCCTAATTGTTACGTCACATACATACATAGTATTGATCAGCTGGCCGAAAGGGTGTTCGAAGTCACAAGCATATATTAAGGGAGGCATTGGATCATGAATGGTTGCATAATATATTTACATAATGATAATGATATAATATTATTGACTGATCCACAGGAGATTGGAATCTAATAGAGAAGGGCTAGGTTAGCAGTAACTCCAGATAACTAGAATCTGGGGATGACAATATAGTCTTGGAACGAGACTAGGTCACGTAGGTTAGCTGGTTAGCAGCTAGCTCCCCAAGGGTAGCGGAGTAGTTCCCACGTGTGTGTGCACTACGCTACGGCTTGGGGAGCTAGTTAGCAGCCTAATAGTAGGTTAGGGTATTACAGTATAAATTAATATGATAATAATTAATTACATCTAACTTAAACTAACAACTAATTACCATCATCATGTCCCTAAATGAGTTAGCTGACATACTACTGTAACTACAGCGAGACCCAGACCTCGCCCGATTTATCTGTGCTATATTGAACGAGTATAAATCGTAATCCTAAAAATAAATAAATAAATAATGTCCTCATGAGGCTCACGCGGTAAATAAAATTTCCGACTCATCAATTCGTAAATTATTTTTTTCGTACTTAGGACATCTAACTGGGTGCGATTCCAAGCGGTGAGTGCGATGCAATCAGCTGATCGAGGGGCGAGCAGAGAAAATGGGAAAAATAGCAAAAATAATCGCGTCAATGGAGAGAAAGGGCGATGACTCCTCACCTTGTAAATGCACAATACAAGAGTCCTACGATAGACAGCGTTAACAAAGTGATCGTATGGGGTTTGTAGAAGAATTCCAACGAGATGTCGTCCACAGGCCGCTCGTTAATCGTGTAGAAATGGTCACTATTCTCTGAGCCCACACTGCACGCCGAGTACGTTCGGCCTCGGATCGCCATGTTTTCTGATTCCGCCATGACTGAGGTCCGCGTGGAGTGTTTCGGAAATACCCCTGAGCGTTTGTTATGTGCCTCTCCTCTTGTAGCGGCTGATGGGAGACAATAGAATAGGCTGATTCGAGTGTGTTTGGGCTCTGCATTTTCAGCGACGTTTGCGCTCAATAAAGAACAGGCGCTTGACTTCCTCGCTTCGCATCACTGCTCATGGTTACACACGATTACATAATTATTATACTCACGTGTAAACTGCCCGGAGGTATAGAAGACGGTAAATTATGTAACCATCTCAGACTCTCATGGTGGGTTGCTCGGTAAGCCTAGCCACGAGAGTTAGAGTGAAATCAACAAGCGAATTCAAAAGACTTCATGGTTGAGTGCGCTACACCAGGGCTTATGGGACTTAAACGGGTTGCTGCATCTTAGCCTAACCCCGCGTACTTGGCTAATTCTTAAACGTGGTCGACGATATCGAAGTCATTGAAGATGCCTGGGGCATCGAAAGGGTTTTCCGAGACAGAACAAACCCGTTCGACCATTACTCCATCCTCCTCAGCAGAGACCTCACTTGCATCGCAATCCAAGGAGTCGGCTATAGCAGGATCCATTTGTTGAGGAAGAAGATTTGCAATCGTTTGCGACATGGTCCCCATGACGACTGCAGTTCCGCCTCCCGTCTTCTTCCTCTCCTTTTTCTCCTTGGCGGAGTCTTTCTTGGCTTTGATTTTCATGTTTTTCCAAACATTCTTCAGCTGAACAACTGATTTAACTGGAGTTTTACTTTTAGCTCGAAATGACTTTAAAACATTCCTCCGTGCTTCCTGCTGTGCCAGGGTCGCTCTCGTTCCAGTTTCTTTGCTCTCAAATTTATCAATTAGAGGCTTGATAATGTCAAGCAATTTCTGCTTGTCAGCTGCAGTGAAAATCGTGCGCTCTCGGGACGCAGGCATGGTCACAACTGGCAATGAATAGTTGTTGAAATGAACACAAGCACGCTCTCGCTTTGGGCACTCAACCGTGGCGATTGACGCCACCGAGCTTTGCTTAGTGCGCCGACCCAGCAACCCGTTTAGCGTCAAAATTAACCAAGCCCCGCGGGCTAGTCTTATGAGCTATAAATAGTATTAAAGCCAACCCTCGTGGCTAGGCTTACCTAGCAACCCTCCATCAGTCCATCCACTAAATTTGGGCCATGACCTGGACTTGACAACTGATAACATACACTAGTGGGCGTGGCCTGCGCCGTTCCGCGAGCTACGCGGGAGAATACAACTCGCTCTTGATACCAGTTATCACCGAATGCCATGCAATGGACTACTAAAATCAAATGTAGATCAGGGAGCATCATGTATAGGCCTATAATAAGTATCAATTAATTGCTGCAAACTCACCAACACATATAATATTTACAATAATTGCACGTACGTGATGTACTAGTCTGTTCCTTTTACTCAACCGATTACTCGCAATGTCCCAACTTTAGTTGATCATAAAGACATTTTCAAATGGGCATCCAGGTATCTGAATAATAAGATGTATCACTAAGAATCATACCGAATCCTCGATTTCATTTAGATGCTCGGACACGGGCGGAATAACAACTTAGCAAGCCATCGATTGTCTTAGAATAAGCAGACGACTCTTTGATGCCGCCGCTCGGGTGTGCGTGATTGGTCACACTCAGTTGCGTGCAATTGATGAACATTGAATTGAGATCAATAGAATCAGACACATCATGGCCACGGATCTATTAATATATTATTTGCAAGGTCACAGTGGCCCTCGATTAATCAATGGTTCCCAAGCACGATTTCGACTGAGCAAGATAATTCACGCCTGTTCGACATCCGAAAAAATATTAGATTAATAATTATATCAAGGAACTTAGATAATTCATAACATTTATTGTTGAGTTATTTAATCTCCTTGGATTTTGTAATGTGTCCATAGACTCCACGCTCCAGACTATATAAGGTATATTTGGCCTATAATTGAAGTATACACAAAAGTTATACATGTACCAAATGCTACAAATAGCCTAAAATTAATTGACTGAGATTGACCAATACACAGCCACGTAAGTATGGGGTCATACATGCTCACGACGTTTGAGAGGTGGTGGCGTGGTGCTCAAAGGGCTTGGCGCTGGCCACTTGAGGTTCGAAGTCAGCCACCAACCTTGTGTCCTTAAGTATAATCATACGTACCTAACTCTTGCATATCTCCTTTGACCACATAAGCCTTAGTTGCTTCAGGATTCCGAGGTTAAATAACATTGACAACATTGACAATATTTTCATGGAGTCTGTTCCAAGTTCACATACTGAGCAACAAAATAACAGATACAATTTAATAGTTAAGGAATCAAAAGAATCTGAACTCTTCCTAATCAGTTGCATGTGTCCCAAATGGTCACTCAATGAATTCATGAAGAGAAAAGAGGAAAATTGTGCTTGGTTGAACAACAATAGAGATGAACAAACAAAAAAGTTGTTCATCTCAGATATCTTCAAAAATCATGCATGGAAATTGATCAAACATTAGTCATTCTTTCTTCAACGGTACGCGAGTTGTTTGCCATCTTTCATTACTCAATGCACCCTCTGAGCCCGCTGAAAAAGAGGGTGCGCTAAAGGGATAATTCAGACTGCCGTTCCCGTACGACATGTTTCGCGTGTTATAACTGCACCAGGGCTGCACTGCTCACCCTCCGTCTACGCTTCACCATCATATATAAGGCCAGTAGAAGATCGACCCAGGTCTGGGAGACCTCGGGTTACGGCTAGGAGGCAGGATCCTGCAATACTTTTGAGTCACATCCGAGACCTTTTCCGCAGACGATATTGTCGAATCCCACGGACCCCAATATGTGTGCAAACAGTTCCACGATGACTTCGAAATGCGATACTCCACCCGACGCCCTTTTAGAGGTCCACATTTATTGCCATTGAAGCGCCGTGTTATCGCCTGTATGTATAGGGCGCTGAAGCATTTGCAGTGCACGTTTGGAAGAATGCAGGGCTGCACTAGCCCACGAGAGGATCCGAACTCTCAGTCGCACCATACGCTGAAAGTGCATTGCTTGTATTGAAGCAATGTGGGGCCACATTCATTATCGATGACATTTTTTATGCATTTGTTTTTCAATAAAATAATCATTCCATCTGAAGTGGGATTTTGCGTTTCGACCCCTAACCCGCATTCAACATCCTTGCCGATTCCACGTAACCGCTAGAAACTCCAACTTCCGAATAATTCATCATGCATGGAAGGATACACAACACATGCACCCACTATAGTAATATATCCAGGGTATATTTACTTTGCACTGCTTTATAAGCTTTTCAAAGCATATCTTTTATTGTTCAGTATACATGTATTTTTATTGTAATAATTTATTCATCACGCGCATGTGAAAAAAAAAAAGAAAAAAGGATCAAACGTATATTTTGAAGAACTTAATAATATTACAAAGCTTGTTCGGGCATGCTGTCGGCATGCCTTGTAGAGTATGATGCAGATCTTATTATCCAAATATCTGGAAGTTCTTCTGAAATGGAAGTGGCTTTGACGTCAAGTCAATTGCTATCGAATAATAATAATAATATACCACACCCAGATCTTTTTCCTCGTGGCTCGTGAGATCCGGCTTGAGCGTTCTTTTTCCATGCGCTCAAAAAAACGATGTGTAGAATTTGAGGAAAAAACAAACAAACAAACAAACAAACAAACAAACAAAACAAAACAAAACAATACATAACAAAACAAAAACAATCATAGATGTGGACAATTTTGTAAGAAGTAATTAATTTACAATGATGATTAATGAAATAGATGGCAGCGATATTAGCCGATTATTTCCTCTCTATTACAGAAGAATCACCAGTGAGCAACATATTCATATGTTTATTCAATATCATGTAATGTTTCATTAAAACAATTGCAATGCATCGCTCAAGATTACTACAACATCTACAACTTCGGCTTCAGTAAGCATATACTGAGCAGGGGAGTCGGGCTGAATGCAAACTACACACTGTGCGATCCATCAAACTGAGTGTTGACAAGGCTTAATTGACATGTCTGGCACCAGCCAGAACAGTGGACTTTTTGTATTGTGAAATCCAGAAGTGAATGATATGGAAGTATATTATAACTAAAGAGATATAATTATAGCATCACAATCAGCCAAATGACAAATATACTCAAAATACAATTCCACTTATGCAATTTAATGCTCTAATTACCACAGTTACCTCGTGACATTTTGAAAATCGAAATTTCATAAGATGCATAATTATGCAAGAAATACGTTCAACTTTTGATCTACAAATTTCTTTGGGACTTGCAGAATCACATGTTCCACCAACTTATGAGGAACAAAAATACAAATTTACAATAATTGTCTGTAAAGCAATTAACTGCCTTAATTACCACGATTACTGCGATTATCTTAAGAGCAAACTTATTGAAAATTGGAATTTCGTTGTTATTTTCGCTGGTTATTTACAATGAATTTTCAATGCTTACATAATCGTCAACAGACAACATAACTAAACTACCTGTATATCTATATGACTTAATTATAGAGCCTTAGGCAATATTAGAACGAAGAAGAGCAGGAAATAAAACAACCACTCCCTTGAAATGAATTTTTGACTTGGTCGACCCTTTCCCTTCAATTCCCTTAATTATTCTTACTCAATACTCACTACAGTTAGTAATTACTATTCAATGCAGCGAAGAAGATTTAGAAATAACGTGTGGTCGTTCAATTTCCGGACGAATTTGATTTGGGGGCTGGATTTTCGATCTGCGTGTCAGCTTGAGTAAATGTTTGATATGTGGTATTGCGAGGCACGTGCTTGGTGCTGCACCGACATTTCATCGAGCGCGCTTTTCATTTACCGATTTCCGAACTGTTCTCGCTCATCACGTAATCTCGAAATTTACGAGACTGAGCAGGATACATTTAATCCTAGATTTTGCTAAATAACTATATTATTTTCCTTTTAGAACTATTTTTAATGTTTATTTATTAGCAAATAATTTTGTTTAGCGACTTTAGTGGTATATTGCTAGGTCGAGGATGCACGTGTCTTTATTTATGTTTTGATGTCAAAAGGTCAAGGTCGTTATGGAAGGCAACTCGAACTTGTGAACATGTGAAACGTTGTTTCAACCGCTTTATCTGTAGAATCATTAATCTAATACCGCGGATTAGTCATCAGATTCATCATCACAAAAATGTAATTTATCTCTACGTCGTAAGTTTGATGTCAATGGTACGTTATTGGCTGATGATCTCATAATTAGCATACACTCACTCAGTCTCAGTCATAATTAGTAAATTCACAAATTGAAATTGCGATTTGTTATTATTTATTATAATTATTTATATTATTTACAGTTTTCAGATATGGCAGCTCGTGGAACAACCAACCAATTGATCAGATTGAGCAATCGATTACTGAGGCAATCATTCCCACCCTGTTTCCGACTTTCTCCTTTCTCAACAGAACCGCAGCGGTTTTTTCTGGTGAGGAAATTTTGCTCCTCGTCACAAAAGGGGGAGCCAACGGATTTTCTCATCAGACAGCAGGACTCAACTCTCCCTACTGAAGTGGAAACTATGATTGCAAATATGCCCAGCATAGGACATAAAGCCATATACGACATGGTGAAAATGGGCGTAAATTTAAAAGACCTAAAGCCAGCGTTACCCTCTCAGTCGGCCAGTCTTGCGCCTTATGTGAATGATTCAGAAACTCTTCAGCAATTGGTGAAACTTGGCATCGACCTTTCTAAGCTGGAGAAGGAACCTAGCGTGGCCACACACTTGGCACTGGCTGACTTTGAAACTGACTGCAAACCTTATATTCTCTTCTTTCATTCTGTGGGAGTTAAGCCAGGTTTGATTGGAGACGTCATCACAAGATATCCAAAAGTTTTCTTCGAACCCATCGAAAACTTAGAAGTCCGAGTGAATTATTTTACTTCAAAGAAGTTTTCTCTTGCTGACGTTGCGCATATCATTGAGCGCAAACCAAGTGTGATGGCCATGACGACAAAAGAAATTGATGCAAAGTTAGGATATCTGCAGAAGCTTTACAAGTTGAACGGTAACTGTCAATGTATTCTTTTGTGTATTTCATACCTTTTTTTCCGGGTCTGTTCCTAGGTAATGAGCTGCGGTTATTGGTCAACAGGTGTCCATCCTTGATTGCATTTAAGAATCAGCACGTTATAGCGGTTAGTATCCAGTTGTCCAGCTCTGTTATTAATCCGCTTTGTTTAGGTATATTTATCTGATTTTTTTCACCTTTTATTTTCAGTTAAATTATCAATTATCAAAAGACCTTCTGGAACTAAACGAATCACAGAGGAAGAAGATGTTCCTAGAAGTTCCAGAAATTGCTTTCAGAGGTGATAAAATAAGTACATTATACTTTTGGTATGGCACACTTTGAAGGAATGAGGTCTTCATGATAAGCCAGAGCCAGCTCCACCCATTTCAGATGATTCTATGGTTATGCGGATATACCATACAATTGATCGAACTTCTTCGAAGAAGAGGGCGCTTGTTAAAATGTGAATGTGAATCATCAGTAAATTACATGTAGTAATAGACAAATAGTACATGTACATGTTGTACTAGAACGGGGTTGTTGTTTTCACCTGAGCATCTGTTCACCTGTTTATTACTGATCATCCTAATTAAGAGCGTCTTTCTACGAATCTAAATCATACACGAGGTATCTTGTGTCATTCACTGTAACAGACATCGTAAGTTGCACGCGATATCTGAATTGGCAAACACACTTAGTGACGTAATTACTAAATCGTGCTTGTGCTCTTGATTTGATCGCATGCACCTTAAAGCATTAGTTATATAACTCCAATTTATGCACTTATACCACTGATAGTCTATAACTAGTCAAGCACTGTCAACCAACCAACTTTCTTTGTGATACGGTATTTGAACTGTTTCTTTTCTTTTCATTTTTCAGATCCTGACAGTGTACAGGAGAAGTTTGATTATCTGACGAATGTTCTTGGTTTGCCAGCTGAAAGAATTGTGGAATATCCGCTCTGCTTGAGCCTCAGTCATCAGTCGCTCAAAATGCGTCACAAATTCCTAGCTCACCTCGGAAGAACACAGTATGATCCACGGCTTCCCAATTACATTCCGCTCGGCATTTTGATGGGCGGAAGCGACAAAGAATTTTGTGAAAAGTATGTGAAAGTCTCTTTAGAAGTCTATGAAGAATTCATAAAAACCTTATGATAAAGCAATAAATTTTTGGTAAAACATTTCATACATATCAGAACTTTATTTTTCAAACTTTATGAACACAATGAAATTCAAAATTTACTCATAGCATTTAATTTTTGGAATATTTTTCAACTAGATAAATTGTAAATGGGGAAATGGAATGAACATGCAACAACAGGTACACTATACAGGATTTATAAACATCAACAGAACTTTGTAAGATGTCCTCTCGTTTCGAGCACCTCAACAGAATTTCTAATCAATTGCGAATTATGACGATCCATGAGGGGTCCTGCACAGCACCTGACCTTGAGTAATGATGGAATGTATGTGAATAGAGATTCCGTCTGATATGGCAAACAAATATGCTCAGCCATCAATATATACGGTTTACATGAGTCAATCTCTGGTAAAGTAGAAAAATTTAATCTGTATATAATTTCTAAATAGAAAAAAACAAGACGATATACAGTAGGAGAAACTAACTGATCACAATGAAAAATGACCTGAAAATGAAGATATTTCTAAGAATTTCTTTTCATCAACAATACTCTTGAATTGATAATCTTAAAGTAAAAAACACAGTACTCTGTAGCAAAAATATAAACTTCAATAAGAAAAGAGCAAAAAATGAATTCTTAACTATACCACAGGAAATAATAATTATAATTACACACACACAAAAACAATGCGTACATGTAGTCACAAATCAGTCTCAATTCATGGTCTTAAAAATGAATTCAGAAATTAAATATTTGGAAATAACGTACAGCAATATCAGTTTAAAGTCCCTTGTGAGCGATGGCGAAAGTCAATGACCTCCCAGGTCAAAAGGTCACAGACATTCAGTAATTGCAGGGGTACTTTGGACGTCAATCAACATTTAGTTTGCGATACGTGCCGGTGAGAAAGTTGACGTTCTCATCGCTTTTCTTGTCAGTAATCTCGTGCGTGAGTTCAATTTTATAATTCTTGAGTTCTTCAAAAACGGCCGCCTTAGATTCCATTTTTGTCTGCCATTCCTGTTAATAAAATGAAATAAATAAAATAAAATAAAATGAAATAAATAAAATAAAATGGAATAAAATAAAACTGAGTGGAACTTTCTATTTGACCTTGACATACCTTGGCAAGATCATCGCCAGGGGGAAGTTCACCACCCAGCTCTTCTGGAAGATTCTCTTTGCCAAAGGTTTCTTCGAGTAACTTGAGATCACTTCCGTAGAAATTCAACTGATAAAAAATGGTTATGTAATAATAGCTGAGATAATATATTGCATTAGATATTAATGATCATAACGCATTGTACACACCCTGGACGCTAACTTCTCCTTCATGAAAGGCTTGATTATGGCAAACAGATAACTGAAGAACGAGGGCTCATTGACCACGTGCATTCCTTTGAAGCGCATTGGAAAGGCATCCTGCAATCACAAACACACACAATTCAAAGACTGCGACTTCACTGTGCCCAAGAACTGTTAAAAAAAACCAGGTGACCCCACTCGACCTCTTATGGAGTCGCGCTATACAAATACAATGTAACCAATATCAATGGTTTGAAATGAATTGAAGGAGAATATATAACCAAACGGGGTGACATGAATCGAATATTAGCCGCACAAGTTTCTATCCTGGGGACATGATTATTTCCCATTGTGTCATGCCAGACATTTGCATCCCTCAGCATGTGCCACTGGGAGTTAATGATGCCTCTTTGCATGCCACAGCTGCCGTTATTACGGTAATGGCAATCAATGTTACAACGTAAAAGAAAGAAAACCGGGGTCGGCACGATGTTCTGGCTCTTATCACAAAGCCTGAAGGCATATGTACCAAGGGGTGTTTACATGTATTCTGTTCACTCCCATCAAATGTTATGCACAGCACCCGGCCTTTGATAATGCAGTTGGATTGCGAGAGGCATGAGGCATACTTGTGTTTTACTTTTGCAGCTCCACCCAACCCATTCGAGAGATGCAGGTGCCAGGACAGAAATCCTGAACCAAGGTTTCCCACTACATGTACTCTTATCAATAAATCTCAGAGATTCTTTATCCTGCATATTACCAAAGGCAGTAGTACAAAGCACCCAGCCTTGTTACACAGTTGGGCAGCACT
>KB304553.1:94048-117462 GCA_000328365.1 Capitella teleta | reverse complement strand
AAACGTGCTTACCGATATTCTTGACTTGTAAGGAATGTTCTTATTTAGTTATTTTCAATAACCCTGGATATTCTTTCTGCATTGAATCTTCCTTACATTGGCCTCAAGAAGCTGCCAAGTGTTAGAGAGCAAAATAAAGAACGAATGAATGAAAGGATTTCTGCATGGATGGATAATTGCATGAAGCCATGAATAGTTTTGAATACCCTTTTAAACTGAGCCACCCTCAGAGACATCACGTACACAATATTCACATTCGCCTTTAACTACTGCATTAGTTAAGCCTTTAAAAGATGCTCTCCTCTAATGCATATATAAATATCAACATAACAATATTCGGATAGCTCAAGATACAGGCACTAGAACATAGAAGAGATAAGTCAAGATATAAATGAACTCAAGATGTACTTAAATACATGTACAATACATGACATATGCCTAACACATGCAGTGATGAGTACTATATGGTCGAGCAATGACTATAATGAATTAAGCCAATAGCGCATGACTTCTCATGCTGGCAACCCCACAAATATGCAGGCCTGCATAGTATTCCAATTCCTCAAATTTGCCAACATGTACAAACATCTACTTAATTACTGTATGTGAAAAATTATTTTAAATCACAAACTACATGCCTCGGTATACCAAGCATTTATTTCTCTTATCTTTGCCTGGTTTTTACATTGCAATTTGTTTTGTAACACTTTCTAGAAAAGTGTAGTAGCCCACTCTGTATATAGAGTAAAATTTACCCATGGGAGTGACTCAAAGTAGCGCTCTTAGAGAAGTGGACAGCTCAGGCCCTCACCGAAATATTATGATTACCACTGATGGATGTGCTTTGATGTCATACATCTGCTAGAATTAAACATCAAACCTACAGGTAATGACACTGCCTCAACAAGCACACAGGAGGACACAGTGATGCAAATTTCAATCAAAGTTTCTAATTAGCGGCATCTTCAAAAGCATATAATTTGTAAAGAGGGGTGATGTCAAGGCTTTATTGTGAAAATCCTGGGCTATTGCCGAGAATGCGCCCAAAGGCCGAATGTGTTGGGACTTCCTTCAATTACAACCTGTATTATTTGATAATGAAAAGTATGCCGGTATTTAACACCAATCAATGTTTGTAATAATTTAAATGCTGATTGAACACATTTGATTGATATAAAGCACTACAACTGCAAATGAGCCCTTCAATATCCATGTCATCATGCACGCTGTGTGAGCAACTCTGGGTTTAAATATTGTCAAAACACATCAAAAGTCGATTTTATGATGAGCAATTGGTAAGAGATCAGGTTTGGAAATGTTGGTTTTTAAGAGGTTAAAGATGTGAAGAATAATTCGGTCATGGGTATTTGCGAGGTCCTAGTGCTCTTTCAGGTCATTTCACACCATATCGTTCTTCACTCAAGTGGGACCGGTGTGTGGAGCAATTCGGTAGAATAGGCTCCACACATTTTGGGTAGATCATACTCAATTAAATAATTGTCAATTATCTTGATTACCCAGATAGCATTCAGGTGTCAATTATATGCCATTTACCCATCATAATTGCCACAGAAATATCGCTTCTTGCCACTGTTGTTCTTCTGCCACTTTTGTGGCAAGAATTATACACATAAGACAATGTCTGTTCCACGTAGGTGAAACTTCTCTAACAAGAAAGGAATTAAAATTATCACGTGCCACAATCATGCACTTTTTCATTCACATATCTGGCGACTTATCTGAAAGCATTCAACCAATTAAGCCGCTGAGCAAATGCAAATAGTGTGTGTTTGTTCCAGCCCAGCCACATGGGCACTGGCAATTAAAGGCCAAGCATTATAATGTATGCATGAAGCCTGAATATTCATGATTACTTATTTGAATGTTACATCATTCTGTTCTTAGCGTCCGTTGGGAGCAGACATGCAAAATTATATCCACGCATTTCAAGTTTCAACTACATGCATCTTCAACGATTCTTCAGCTGCCTTCATCACTTTTTACCGGTGAGCTATTCTTTATACGATTGCATCGTTCATCATGTATACACATGTATATCACATACATGTGGTGTTGTACTCTTATTTGCTAATACAAATGGCATCATTTGTAAAATACGATTGATACGCTCCACACATTCGTAACAATTGATTGAATTATACTTTGTTCGCAGTTTCACGGTTGAGATTTAAATTTTCCTTGTGTTCAAATTTCATCATCTATATGCATCCATTTTTCTTGATTATTATAATTGTATATAACTATTGGGTACTTGTAATTGATTACCCAGTTGTCATGTAAGAAGATTGGTAATCATCAGAAGATAACTAGCTCTGTTACTTACTACTCTGATCCAGGATCCGGAATGATCTCAATCGATATTGTCAACTAATATCGTCAAATTTAATGCTTCCTTAATTTGAATAGGCCCAGTAGGAAGTTAACAGCCCACGAGACAGCAACACGTGGTCGGCGCCTGTCGCTGATAGCGCGCGCAATTGTCGATTATGCAATTATTCTGCATTCACCGGTAATTACTCTATCTTGCGCTGATTCACGAACCGGCAAGCTTTGTTCTTTTATCTGATTTCGTAATCCCTCTGATGTCCAAACTGATTAGTTGTCACACAATTTGTAGTTCCTAAGAAAGTTGAGAGGCGTAATAAAATAGGTTTAATCACCTGGACAGCAAACAGACGGTGACGGGATACTTAAAAGTTGAATACATAGCGCACACAGCACTTGGCTGAGTCACCTTCTTCTGCGTGTACACATGCACGCTTTTGTGTACAGATGTACATGTATGATGCACGCATGCTATTGTGTAGGCATGCATGTGCATGCATATGTACATACATGTATATGCTTTGATGTGCAATCTATGAGCGGCTCACATGCATCATACTATATTAAGCTTTTGATAATATTCAATTATCAGGGTAGATTGGGCGATAATGCCTTGCATGAAACTGAAAAGTTGAGGTGCGTGAATTATGATTTTGCTCATCAGTTATCAATCGTATTCGATTCATTCTTACACTTAAATGATCAGCTTTGCATGATTATACCAACGCCTAAATTTAGGGGCAGGGGTTCTATTCGTTATGGCTTTAGAGTCGATTGCTTAATGTTCAGGATGTTCAGATGCCATATTATTGCAGCTCGATATACCACAGATTCCATTGTAATTGCTCCAGTGGTAATGTATGAAATCTCATTTTGATAGCTCTTCTTATTAGATCCTGAATGTTCGTCGAATAAAGATTGTTGATTATTCAATTATAAGATAATCCATTTGCTTTAATGCTATACTCTGCGTTCAATTGTGTTGTGCTTTAACCCTTCCTGTGCTATTCGCGACTATTGTCGCTATGCGTTATGGTCCTTCTGACTGCTAATCGCGACAATAGTCGTTTCCGAAGATACCCGAAGTTGGTTGGCACTTTCCGTTGCTTTCCGTGACATAAATCGATCGTTGGTTATGCTCGGAGATGTGACCTACTTTAGGCTTCCGTTTCCAGTCACGTGGTCATTTATTTTTAGCCTCAGCTATGTTTTGAACCTGCCAACCTCTGTTGGGGAATTTAAATGTCTACAGATAGATTCTATTGCGAAGATACCCGAAGTTAGTTGGCACTTTCTGTTACTTTCCGTGACAAATATCGATCGTCGGCTATGATCGGAGATGTGACCTACTTTAGGCTTCCGGTTTCAGCCATGTGGGTGTTTATTTTTAGCCTCAGCTTTGTTTTGAACCTGCTGACCTCTATTTAAATGCCGGGGGGTTTAAATGTCTGCAAATAGATTCTATTGCGCGCAATCGTTGCTATTTTAGCCTGATGTAGATATTATTTCATGAATGAAACATTGATTACATGTAGTAATACGCTGTTTTACTACACATTGCAGTTGACCATGGCTTCTGCAGACCTTTCTAGTTCTAGTTACTGGTGTGCTGATTGCAAAGTCACCTTATGCATCCCTGAATGTCTCAAAAGATATCGTACTCTTGAATGCTATTAATGGTAATGTTCAGTGTTCATAAGTTTCCTAACATTCACTTGGTAACTTTTTCTATTATTTTACCTTGTATTTGAAGCCTTAAGTAAGCTGCAGAGACATTGTATCATGTTCCGCATAAGAAACATTCTTGTAATAATGTTTTATCAAATGAAACATATAGTTTTTCTTAGTTTCTTAGCTCTGACTATGGGTTCATCAGAAAATTCAGAATCTGTAGATGCAATTTGGTATAAAGAATATTAGTTTATGTTGAGAAATGGCTGAGATATGATTTTTTCAAGATTGTACATCCGAAGTTTTACAAATTCTGAAATTAATGTGGCAGACAGAGGGATACAGGGCCCAAGATATTAAAGCACAGGAAGGGTTAATACTGCTGAGTTACTGATATATTTTCTTCTTTTTCTAGATATCCAGGCTCGGCTGTGGTGGATCAAACACAAACAAGACTGTCTGCAACAGCCTGCTGGAGCTGATGACCGTGTCGGCACAATTAGGGTTCAACTCTTGGGGGTTCAACAACAGCATGCAGTAAGTATTTGGAATTATTTTCAATATGTTTGAAACTGATATGTTTCCAATTCCTTCGTATAAATATTTGTGTATGGATAATCCAAGCCGATTTCTTAGTACTTCCTAGCTATGGTAATTATTATGGTTCTGTTCTTCTTCCAGTCGCTATCTGCAAAAAAAGTCAATTCATCCTCAACCAGTCTTGATGAAGTGGGAGTGGGACATTGCAGCCGGAGAAGTAGCGTTCTACGAAGTCCATAGACTCACAAGGTTCCACAAGCGAGGACCTTTTGACATGATACATGTTATTGTTTAATTTTCTCTTATGTTAGGTTATTTCCTTTCATCTGCTGTTAATAACAATAAAATAGTATGAAAACTAACAATTATGATTTTATAATATTTTTTAATCTGGTGTAGTAATCCCCTAAACAAACAATAGAAAGTTGCCATCTGAGTGCAGGATATGTGTCAATTTCTGTCATTCAGACCTGCATTCATGGTCTTATCTCTTGAGTAAACAATCACCTCATGACTTCAAAGGAACCATTTATCGCCACATGTGAGGCCCAATCCCTAATCCCTGATGTAAACTGTTGAAAAATTGCCACATATGTGCCCATTTGTGCCACATGTGTGCCCATTTGTGCCATTTCACTTTTGTTATCGCCGACCGTTTTGGTTAATCTGCTAAATAAACTGCCACACTTGTATCGTTATTTGCCACATCTGTGTTCACATCTGCAATCTATTTTTTTTAAAGTGATGGCTTTGTGATGGGCATTATTGTACAATTGTGGCGGCTTTTTATTTTCACTTATGTGGCACATTGTGCCACGAAATAGGTATCACAACGACACTTGAATGCTATCTGGGTAATATTGGAAAGGAAAATCCATGAATATATGATGAGGCATCCCTTCATATCTCCATATATATTTGCCATGAACAGTTTTTGTTTCACAGTTGTGAGCACTTCAGACACTGATAAAATGAGTCACTGTTCTGATTGCATGACTCATTCAGTCATTGTGTCACTGTCACTGTGTAGGACAAGGAATCAACTTATTATCGCCCACATTAGATCATTTCAAAGATCAAAACCATAAAGAAAAAGTTGCTATCACTTCATAAAAAAATATTCATGAAATATAAGCATCGTGTTTCTGCTATATATAGTCAATGCCATTTAGGTCTACCTATAATAAAATTCTTGACAATCTCAAAAATAATTTGACAGAAGACAGGAAGTCGACCATTCAGTGTCAAATGCGAACAGGTAAGATCAACATTCGTGAGACTGATTTCTGACAAATTCACAAATATTGTCAAAAACATGTCATCTGCGATTTGGGTAAAAACTTTCATATCTTTCATTCGTCGACTTTGGAATTTTTTTAGTTGTGTTAATGGAATTGTATTTCCTCGATAGCATATAACAATTAGAATAGTTCGGATAATATATACTAGTTTGAACGGCTGAAGCGACGCAGGAGAGGGAGCACCGAATAGCTCAGTGGGTTTAACCGGCTAACTGCAATCCTATGCCGACCGTGGGGTAATTCTTTGGTGACTCTGCAGTGCTGCCCAACTCAGGCAACTGTACTACAGTCAATTCTGAGCCAAATAACCGGACTCAACTTCATCTCGTCGGTTATATGGCTCCAGATTCACTTGAACATTATCAACCCATGCATAATCATCTCCTACCCGTGACTTATCCCTTAAGTAGGATTTCAGTTGTAGTAAATAAACATACGATATGTTATAATGATATAACATAACATTCAGCAATCAGCATAACATCCTCAGACATCTTCAACGATTGATTCAATTCATGGCTTTTTTTTTTTTTTTTTTTTTCAATTGTGCGGCCATACATCTTGATTCCTATTTCAGCCTCAACCGCTGAGAACTTGAGAATGAGTCGCTAAGTTGCCATGGCAACCCCATTGCCTGACGAACTTGCCAGAAAAGCCAAGTTTATGCTGAATGAATCTCCCGAGAGGACAGCGCAGGATATCCAAGCCGTTCGAGATCAAATTGAAACGCGTCCAGACATAGGTAAATTATAATATAATGTTCTATGCTATTAAACCATACGCTACAACATAAGAGTGCATTTTCATTTCAGAATTCACAAGACGTGATGACACTTTCATCCTGCAGTGTTTGAGGGCACGAAAGTTTGATATCTTTGAAGCGTTTAAATTGTACGCTAACTACTTTGAATTCAAACAACTTCACCCTGAATTGTTCAAACCCTTGCTGCCAACAGACCCCAGTTTCAATGCACTGTATGACGGTTTCCCCAGTGTTCTGCCGGAAGCAGACCAGCTAGGCCGACGCATTGTGTTGCTTTTGGCATATAACTGGGAAACCAAACACTATGGACTCCTCTCCATTTTCCACGCTCTCTTGCAGTCGGTTGCAAAACTAGTGGAAGATGAGAAAGTCCAAATAAATGGACTTGTGATGCTTCTCGATTGGACAAAATTCACGTTCAAGCAGTCAACAGGAATTCATCCTCGTGTGATGAGGCTGATGGTACACGCTCTGCATGTGAGATCCTCCTCTTTTAATTGGCCAATTTTCTAGTAATTTCTACATTAATTTTTCTAGGAGTGTTTTCCAGTTCGATTTGAGGAAGTTCATTTCATCAATCAGCCGTGGTACATCGAAGCAGCTTTTAACCTGGTAAAGCCGTTCATTGAGAATGACTCCAAGAATAAGGTTGGTATCTTTAGGTCGTCTCTCATTTATTGCATGTAGCAGTGTTATGAAGGGATTGTTCCATTGCAAGTTTGAAACTTTTCCACTAGGGTTATATAAGATGAGGTTTATCTTGATGTGTGTTTCAAATTATGTTATCTTCTCAGGTTTACATGCATGGCAATAACCTTGCTCGCTTGTATAACCACGTCTGTCAAGACACTCTCCCAGCAGAGCTTGGAGGCTCACAACCTTCGTACCACATCCAACCGTGGATATCCTTTCTGCTCGGAGAGAGTGATGTTGAGATGTGTCCGAACGGAATCAAGTGAGTCTGTCCTTTTATCTTTCCATCTCTCTCAATCTTTCTCACTCTCACCAGTGCCAGGTCACAGACTTACCCAAACGGGTTAAACACGGAAAAAGAAAATCCTCCACGAAGAGAAACTTCGGCGCAAGGATTTGATGACAGCCTCCTTCTGGCGTGATGGGTAACAAGATCCTGATCAAGACTTCTTGTCTCATATGATTTCATGCTTCAGTAATGTAATGATTATTTGGTGGAGACGGTTCCACCTTCTTATTGAATTATGTGGCCTCTTAGAACACCCATACTTAGAACTAATTAATCAAGAGAGTCTTATTAATAACGAGCTTAGTTTTACGCTGCTCGATTGATAAAAAGAGATATGTTGTTTTTGTGATTGTCATGTTTTCTTGGCCGTTGTCAAAAGATAGTTTAGAAAGTGGGGTCCGTATGTTGTGGCCAGGTGCCGTAGTCATTCCAATTTTATCGCTGCTGAATACAAGCAGAATTCTGCTGACGCATCATGAATGCAGCCAGATTATCTTGAGTTATACTCTCATGCACGATTTTTTCTCTATAATTTATGCATATTTATATGTACCGCACAGCAGGGTTTTTGTTTCCTTTAATTTATTCTCATTTTTCACATATTATTCACTATTTTTCTTACATTTGCTAGTCAGCCGCCTGCTTTAAAATACACAGTATTACGTCTGCTTTATTGTTATTTTGTGTGCGCACAACTGAGGTCTAGAATCAAAAGTCATTTATGTTTACCGTATCTATTGCTTCTTCCAAAAATATGTTCATTTTTTATTCCATGGGAATTCCCTCTTGTTTTTTTTCTATGAGGGCATTGAATCTCTTCTTCTTGCATTTTCCAACACTTGAAATTAATTTAATAAAATGAACTGCTGCCAATTCATTCGGTTCATGATTATATCATTCCTGTGTTTTGACATCAATTGATCTTATATACATGTACCGGTGAAGCCCCTACTCATGTGTTGTATCAAACCATCTTGGGCAATTAGCAATATTTACGCACATTTGGGCGGATTGTTCATGTAACAATAAAGAATAATGGTGGTGGGATTAATAGAACTAAATTTAAAGAAATAACAATGGATGCTGGTGACATGTTTATACATGCATTAACTGTGATTAACAGGTACATGTGGCTACAGCATTTCTTTCACCCCGTTATCACAAAATTGTAACAAATGCATGAAACAATTCTCTTCGTGCAAGGTACAATGCTTTGGACAAAATTACAAAAATTACATTACATGCAAGTACTTCAAGCTTCAGAAAAATAGTTGGAGCAATAAAACTATAAGGGCTGTTTCACAAGCGAATCAGAGCGCTTTTTCATGCGTACTCGGATTTTCAAATTTTAAGAGAGCCAATCAGAGCACAGTGCTGCCCACTCAGGGTGGATATAAAAGGCCGTTCCACCGTCTGCAGGCCTAGTTTTCATCACATCGTTGATCGAGCAACTTCTCTCTACATCTTTCGCTGTTCAAGTCTTGGTTTGCACTCAAGAAAATTCTGATGTAAGTTTGCTTTGCATTTATTCACATCATCGTTTCAAGTCCAAATTCCCATGCTCGCACTTGATAACAATTCTTTGTCCTTCCAGAATGGCCACGGCTACCCCTCCTGCAAAGAAGAGGAAGCTGGCGGACGAGAACCGCGTCTTCAAGAAGGAGTGGCAAGACTTCTTCTTCACCGAGCTTGGCATGAAACTGTTCTGTCTCATCTGCGGCAATGTCATCAATGCAAACAAGGTCTGCAACATCAGGCGGCACTTTGAGACTGTCCACCCCCAGCAGAGTGAGATGCCAGAGGACGAGAGGAAGGAGTTCACCCGACTGAAGTCACAGCTGGACCGGCAGAGTGCCTTCATGGAGAAGACAGTCTCCAAGGCTAAGGAGGCCGCTGAAGGCAACACCCGTGACAGCTACCGCATGGCGTACATCATGGCCAAGGAGCAGTAGCCCTTCACCGACAGAGCGTTCGTCGAGAGCTGCTTGATGTGTCCCGCTAAGAAGCACTTTAGCAAAGTCAGTCTCTCTGCTCAAACCCTCACCCGTCGTGTTGAGGAGCTTGCGAGTGATATGCGGACCACTCTGAAGGAGAGGTGCAAGTCAGCCCGCTACTTCTCCATTGCCCTGGATCAGTCCACCGACGTCTCGTTTACAGCCCAGCTGGCAATCTTCTTTCGGGGCAAAAGGATACAGCTCAGCCTGTATCCTTCCAAGTGCAAGACGAGAAGTCAACTCACGGACCAACACTTGGATGACATCCTCCTTCTGGCTACTTCATCGATCACCCCAGACATTGATCGTCTCGCCGGTGGTCGACAGCACCAGTTGTCTCACTGACTTGATGATCTTTTCATTCTAATTAAATAGGCTACATTTGCCAGTTTTAAATATGCAAAATTGTGTATTATTTTGAAGCCCATTGGATTTAGCTGGTTCCTGCGTAATGGCCCACTGTTTGAAAAGGTTGACGCCTGCGGTAAACAATTCCACTTCTGAACACACAAATTGATGATGCTTTGATTTGATCAATGTGAATTGGGTTAACTAATACTGAGCACAGCATAGTACTCTGCTTGATCAAGTGTCACTTGCCTAATGTAATTTTTACTGATTATGAAAATCCCTGTCGCACAAGTGATTTAATGAAATGTAAAACAACACAGAGTTTGGGAAACCATGAAGAAACGTATTTCATTCAATCAATTGGTTTGACAGAAAAAAACTCACAAAAAAACAGAAAAAACTTCACTGACAAAAAAAACTCACACAGAAAAGAGGTCAATTTAGATAGAAAAAAAAAACAGAGCAAAAATAATAAAAACACAAAATTCTGATGAAGGAATAATTATTTCTTGAAAGGGAGAAAGGCAACATGCAGACCAAATGGAAGAAGGCTTCAACATACACACATACATTATAGCATATATTATAGCACAACACACGCAATTCACTAAAAGGCAACACAGTAACGCAGACGAGAAAGTGGGGGGGTGCTATCGTTTACGCTCTCCCTTCTGCGTACGCCTCTTCTCCGCGTCCTTGCGGTCAGTGACCTTCTGCTTCTGCTTCTCACGATCTTCCTTGTCCTTCTGTTTCTTTTGATCTGACTCCTGTTTGGCTTTCTCTCTCTGCTCTCTCTCTCGCTGGTTGATGGCCAGAGCATTCATGTTTTTCACCATCACTGAACATCGGTGAAGGAATCAATTGTTTTAATACACTAAGAAAGCTTGCAATGAATGTTGATTGATTTGCAATGAATAAAATTGACTGATTGATATGCAATGAGTAAAATTGACTGACAGCGACAAATGGAGCAGTCGCCATTCGCCATTTGTGGAATTAGCAAAAAGGATACAGGCCGAGGCATCCTCCTCCTCCGCTCCATCTTCCTCCCTGCAAAATAAACCGCAATGAACAGCTTCAACAAGCACATCATTATCACTGACCCTTCGCCATCTGAAACTTGCGAATACTGAGCCAGTATGGCGGCTTTATTCTCTGCTGACTTCTTGGGCACTTTCTTGTTGACCACCACGGCTTGTTTGGTCTGCTGCTCCATGATGTTGTGCATTGTGTCTTCTAAGTTCTCTACGGGAGAAGATATAATGAAGTACAGCACTGATTATGAAAAGAGGAAGCACAAACCTTTGGGAACATTCTTCAGCTTCTCTGCCTCTGAGCCAAGGCATCGATTCCACTCCTCAAAGATAACTTTGCATTGAGTCAGAGTCTCACTTTCTTCCTGAAACAGTGAAATGTCTGTGAGATATTTGTAGTGAGCGTGGTGATCAAAGAGGGGTAAATGACTCAATGACACAGATTCAAATACACACAGGCATTGACTGGCATGAATTCCTAAGCATAACAAGCATCATTATGATTATGAGTCATTACTCATTCATAATTATTAGTAAAATTCAAGATTTAAGCATGCAATGTAGAGGAAATATAAAATAGTGAAACCCACTAAAAACAGAGTCACTTTAAAAGAGTTAAAAACGAAGCTGTTTCGGTAATTTCCGTGAAGCGACTCCACAATGCTGGTGGTCTGGTTCAGCCGCACATGGAAATCACCTCGACATATTAGCCTTCAGCTTACAGAGCCACTCTGTACGTAGACACTCAGGAATTAGTAAATTAGTATCAATCATATCAATAATATCAAATTATAATATGCCAATTAATGAATTAATAAAAATTATAGAAAAATTAATATTAATTTAATCTATTATATGAATTATGAATATATAGCTGACATACAACAGCGAGAGTGAGGGAGGTACGCAGACTTCCCCCGATTTATCTGTGCTAATGAAAATCTTCAATGATCATTTATCAATGAATATTAATATTAATTGTCAATTATCGAGTCACTCAATTAGTCAATCAGGTTCAGGTTCAGGTTGATTGGATTAAAGTGCCTTTGTTTCGGCACTGTTACAATCTGACGTTCGAGTTTCTCTTTATTTATATCTTCTATTTCTAAAAGATATAACCTCATAAATAATACAGTAATAACTAAAATAAAACTAAACTGGAATAACCAGCCAAATAATAAGCCCTACTTCCCTCCCCCCTTCCCCACAACAGAACATATGATCATATCATGAATATGGTCCACACATTAGCGAGCGATAATCCCACATTTTAGCCCTTATTACCGTAATTTCAGACAGAATTCCAGACATAGACTCGACAACATCTTCTTCCTCTGTTTCAGTTTCTAAAATACCTTTGATATATTCAACAAAAACATCTAAATCTACTTCAGGGTTAAGACAAGTTAATTTCTGGCCGAGCCAACCATCAAACTGATCAGTCGTGGGCGCAGCCATCTTTATTTGAGTGAGTATGGAAAACCGAGAACGATATGAACAAACTTAGTTCTTGTAGCCATTATTCGTTATTACCACAATTATCTACAGAGTGAGCCAAAATTAGTCTACTCCATGTTACGAACTAAACTTTTAAAATAGCTAAAATTGAACAAATACTAAAATAAAATCACTACCTGGTGTGAATTGACTAGCTTATTTTGTGCACATTTTTGTCCCCCTCCCTGATCCCCATGCAAAGAAGTCAAATAAAAAGGAGGAACATTGACAAATGCGAGTAGTATGTGATCACAAAGAGATTTATTGCGAGCTTAATCATTAAACCGGTAATTGCAATCAAGCTTCTTCATCCCCAACCTTGGAAAATGGAGGGAGGCGATGCATCATGGAAGAGCACACCCAATAGCAACAGGAGCTTGTTAATAAGTCCATCCATAATGTTAGGCATGTTAAGGAGTTGTTGGGAACCATGTAACTCAAAATAACATGGAGGAGTAACCTTTTTCTTAATATTGGTAAGTTCTGCATGCTCGTTCAACTTTTCCAGATTAATCCATATGACATTACTAAGACATAATCGTCTGGAGGATCCGCTAAATCTGTCAGTGTGGAATGAAGATGGTCGCATGGTCTGTGTTGGCGCATCCCAGAAGTATCAGGTGGTCTCGGAACATTAATTAATGCAGCAATTAGAGGTGAGGTGCGTGAGTCAGTGTAAACCAAGAGTGTTTGGCTATTCCCAGAATCAAAATTAACATTATCAAGACCTGAATGGGTTGGAGCCGTAAAACCCCATCACTCAATAACTCACTCACTCAACATTATCAAGAGGCCTCGGAATATTGATTAAAGCAGGTGTCAGTGAAAGTGAAATGGCGCTGTCAATGTGCACCAGTGGTATTTGGCAATGACGAACTTCAAAACAATCATCAGGAGGCTTGGAAGATTGATCAGAGCACGTTTCAGTGCAGTGGCAGCATCAATGCATGCCAATGGTATTTGACAACCTAGAATTCCCAAACTAGAAAACGCAGAAGTTGTGAACCCTATGTCAGACGAGTGAGATGGATTACCAACTTCCGAATTCTGAATTGGATACTGGTCGCCAGGCACACACTGCTTGGATGAGGGATCAAAGTCTTGGAGGGTGATGGGAACATCACGATCAATCAGTTTGGGAAGCAAAAAAGAATTTGAATCTGAGACATGATTCTCGCTTTCGTTTCTGCCCTCATCTTCAGACGATTTCTTCTCTTTCCTGTGGCGGAAGCGTTTCCAGGTGGCACGTGCCTTAGCTAATTGTGGTGGTCCTTTCTTTGGAGCTTTTCAAGCGCTCTAGCAAATCATCTCTCTTATTCTTAACTTTCTCAATCTCTTCTATGATTGCTTTCAAAGTGGATGTCTCCCAAAAAAAAAAAAAATCTTCGAATTGGCAGAAATCTGGATCTGGTAGCTTCTCCTGAAGTTTCCGCATTTCATTTGGTTGAATTCTTCCTCGGAATGAGTGTCCACCAGTATGTTTACTTGACGCCATAATGCGTCTTTAAATCCGACCGGATCATTGATATTCTGAGCCACCTCCCTTTCCCTCTCCCTCTCCCTCACATGATTCATTACCCCATGCAACGGCAATTAACATAAACGTACATCTAGACCCCAAAGCCAGCCAGCCAGCCAATTGAACTGTGGCTGGCTGAGGCCTTTTTAGGCTGGCTAGTCGGTGAGCCGACTTTTTATGGCCGACTGACATTTTTTCAGGCTGACTCAGATCAGCTGCAGTGCTAATACATGCACATGCATTAAATACAATATTACATTTATGTTTTTTCGCTAAAATACGTCCAGCTGTATGCACAAGAAAATAATATCATTGAGAATTAAGGAGCTCACTGAGCTCAACCAAATGAAAGCTGCATATTTATTTTATGCTGGTGCCTGAAACGAAATTCTCGTGGAAACCTTTAGTAGAAGTCACCCCATCCCTCCCTGCCATTTTCTCTCATGTTTCTCCCGATTAAATTGACCATGTGTCAATAAACTGATACAATAGCTACTGCAGTACACATTCATTTATTACACATACAGATTACGGAAAATACAGTAATCATATAAGTATAATTATAGTCTCAGCCTATAATAAATGTGATGCTTGCTGTTGGGTACATGCATACCGCGATGTTCCAATGCTGGGCAGCTGGTAGTTTCACAATAGTCCCTGAATCATTGGTTAGGTACCGTTCTCTTTGACTTTCTTTGGGAAATTGAGAAATGTTTAACATTGAGAATTATATATAGAAAAGATAACTTTTTTCCGCATCTCAGTTCTTTTGGCAGCGAGGTAATTGTTGGTTTCATCTCAATATCAGTATAGTGAGTATCTTTCTTTTTTAGAACTTTTGTTTCTATTAAATTATGCTGCATTTCCACTTCTTGAAGTCGCGATCACAATCTTGGTGTTTGGTTCAAAAATGCAGCATACAATGACTGGTGAAATTATATAAATCATGACAATAATTTCGAGCGACTGAGCCAACTGTTTTTCGCCAAATCAGTAAAATTCCGGCCGCGGCGGCTCACATATTTTTTTCGGCTGGCTAGTCGGCTTTTCCCGGCTGGCTTTGGGGTCTACGCACATCCGAAAATCGTGGCGATCAAACATGCATATGCAATTGTGCATGCATTAAACTAACCCCAAGTCAAAACCAGCAGATCTCATATAAATTATTATGTGCAACGATATTAATAAGCATTGTGCAAAACTTAAACTAACGGACTGCTGATCAATGCTGAGGTAGCAATTAAAGAACAGACTGAATACGCATGCGCCAAGAACTACTCCAATGCGCTGTGAAAAGAAAAAAGACTGAAATCGACAACTGAACACTGCTGAAAGATGAAGGCGTCAGATATGCATCAACAATTTTAGAATGGTTAAACTAGGTCACCGCATGCACTCACTTAATTAACATGTAAAGCATAGCAAATAGAACCAAGTGAACAAAATTAAATGGGATGTAAAGAGAATGCAGGACTATTGCAAGGAACTTCAATGCTGATAAGTGAGAATATGAAATATCACTAGTGCATGAGGAGCAAAATTAAAAAATTAAAAAATTAACGAAACAGTCTTGAAAACAATGATACAGCTTTGGGTAAATAATTCAATTCCCGTGGGATCAAACAGAATCTTGGTACCAATGTAATAATCACTGGAACATACGTACCATATACAACTTCACAGCTGGGGTGCAATCCAGCGCTAACTACACACTGGATGGCGGGCGCAAAGTGATGAAATTGATCGTTTGAGATCTGGTCTGCTGTTGTCTCAATATCTGTGTGTCGAGCATTGCACTCTAGCTCTCAGATGAGCTCGTAATTTGGGCAGTTCGTCAGGTCACAGGCTTGGATTTGCTCGCCCTGTCCACTACACAATCCATAATGCTCGTTCAGGGACTCATTTGATTTACCTCCCTTCGCAATCACACTACACTGGCATTTAAATGTTACTCCCTCATTCAAAAATTACTTTTTATGTGACATCTCTGCATAAATGGGTGCATAATAATGTAGTCAATGCATATACCAGGTAGTTATTTTTTGGAATAAATTTTTAATTGTTGATCATTTAAAAGTTAAGTTTTTAACATGGAATAGATTTTTGGCCCACTCTATCTGTATAATCGAGGAAAGAAATGGGTATTCAGTTTCCGAGATAATTTCATTGTTCTGAGTGAATATAATCTCTTTATCAGCTGCTTGTAACGAGCTAACTAAAGAGAGAAACAATGCCATGAAAACTCCATGGACTCATTTGATTGGCTACAAAATAAATGGTTGTGATGAGAATTTTACCAGTCAACATCACCGCATGAGTATCCGACCAATCAGATCGCTCGTTACAAATGGCACCATGAGGTCATGGGTCAAGGTTATCTGCAGCAGCAGACGATGCGATCAGACGATAACGTGTAAAACCCAAATCCGCTGTCGAAACTCAACATTCTGCTCACAGACTGTCGTTTTAATCTCGTGTTTCGTCATATCGGTACATCTTATCAGCATGAGTGTGAAAATCATCTCGAAAACTTGCACTGGTCCGGTTAACATTGCCGTCATCAAATATTGTGAGTTAAATTTGAAGTTGAATAGCCTAAAATAATACTAAATAACTAATAGTAATACTAGTAAACTTAACTTGTAAAGTAATAGGTGCTAAATAATAGACAATTATTCATTTATATTTTATTGACTATGACTCACTTATGAACTAGACTTATTGAGTTATTCACTGTACTATAATTTGAGTTTACATACCGCTAATTATAATACTATAATACTATCTTACACTCTTATCCTGTGAATTATGAGGCATCTGGCGAGACATGGGGTATCGCTTAGCCTTGTACTATGAGTGATACTATGACTGATCCCGATTGTCTGTGGATTAGCCCTACCATGTCAGGCCCAAATGAGTCCACACTAATTAAAATTTTAGGCTTCTATGTTATCTTACAATTTTCACGCGATAGATCTGCCAAATATAACAGCGTCCATGCTGTAGCCTGGAACTTTGGCCACAAACACCTATCCGGGTTTTAGATTTCACCTGTGTCCTAATTTTATTGAGAAAAATGCTGGCAGCAGTGAATATTGCGCAATATAAACATTCGCCAGCAGCGCCAAGCCGAAGCTTGGATGGAAATTTCGGGCCTTTCTTGGAATCAGGCCGGCGTCTCCTAAAAAGTTGAAAACTCAATATTTTTAGAAGAGTCAAACAACTATTGACGTGAGATATGATTACAATGGATGTTTTGTGAAGTATTCATGAGAAAATTAGTAGGCTATTGTAATAATATTGTTGGTGAAAGGCGATTTTTCATAAGGATAGGCGAGCCTAATATGGCAGACCATATTCCGCATATTCATGCGGCAATTGATAGGCCTAGGTATCGCTATAGTATATCAGCTAACTATAGTGTTTACGCTGTTACTACACTCAAGAGTTCCAATCAGAGTGAGTCATACGTCAGTGATCAGAGGACATAAGACAGACACACAGTGTTCGAGTTGTGATTCTAAATGAAGCACATTTGACATTGTCTTAGTTTATCAATATATCAAACGAGATTTCGATCTTTTTTCTCTGCACTTTGCAGGGGGCAAGCGTGATGAGAAATTAATCCTGCCAATCAATGCATCCCTCAGCGGAACCCTGGACCAGCAGCAGGTATTGCTTCCCTCCTGCATTTTGTTTCAGTTCTGATTTGGCAACCATTTTGTCTCCTTTCTTCTTAGTTGAGAGCGAAGACAACTGTGGCAGCGAGTGCTGGCTTCACCAAAGACCGAATGTGGCTCAACGGGCAGTAAGCACTTTATTTTTGTATTTTTGAGATAAATTGAGATAGCTTCTTGTGATACAATTGATGTAGCTTCCGCTGAAACAAAATACACTTGACCCCTACCAGGCGGCGTCCTCTCGCACTATGAATGAGTAGAGCAACGAGTATCTTCTGGTCATTTATTTATTCATTTTATGTGTTTCTCTTTTTATCTTTATTCTTTATTTATCTTTATTCTTTATTTATCTATTCATTCACTTATTTATCTGTTCATTTGTTATCATTTTGTTCTGTTGTTTTGGGGAAGGGGGGAGGGAAGTAGGGCTCATTATTTGGTTGGTTATTCCAGTTTAGTTTTATTTCAGTTATTAATGTATTATTTATGAGGTTATATCTTTTAGAAATAGAAGATATAAATAAAGAGAAACTCGAACGTCAGATTGTAATAGTGCCAAAACAAAGGCACTTTAATCCAATCAACCTGAACCTGAACCTGAACCCTCTTTTTTTTTCAGAGAGCAGTCGCTTGATAATCCTCGTCTGCAAAACGTTCTTAAAGAAAGTGAGTACTTCCTCAAGTGCTGTTAAGAAAATCATTATCATGCATTTCCTTTGCATGTATTGGGTGGAAAAAATTATTAGTGGTCATAGTTAATAATCTTGAAAAATGAATTGAAAATCTTATCACTTATCTCACAATTATATTATCTACATTATCTTATTTATTATTTTAGTACGCCGAAGAGCCAGGAAACGCAAGTCCGGCTGTGAGGATGACCTTGACATGCTGACTTGGCGCGTACACATTTGTTCTGAGAATAACTTCCCAACTGCAGCTGGTCTTGCATCATCTGCGGCCGGATTAGCATGTTTAGGTAACAGCCTCAAATCTTGAAATTACTGGACAATTCCTGGTGATTACTTTCAGTGTTTTCTCTGTCGAAACTCTTCAATGTTGATGGCGATATTTCTGACATAGCCAGGTGAGCCATTATAATTGTAATTTCTGATGATATAACTGGATTAATGACAGGCAGGGATCAGGAAGTGCATGTCGGAGCGTGTATGGAGGTTTCGTTGAGTGGGAAATGGGAAAAGAGAAGGACGGATCGGATAGTGTTGCCCGACAAGTGGCGTCCGAAAATCACTGGCCAGAAATGAGAGTTTTAATTCTTGTGGTGCGTTTGCATTTGATATCTTGTATCGTTAATTGATTATGGCTTATTTATTAATTAGGTCAGCGCCGATAAGAAGCATGTGGGAAGCACAGCGGGTATGCAGACGTCCGTGAAGACGAGTCCCTTGCTGAAACATCGCGCTGAGAAAATTGTTCCTGAGAGAATGCAAGCGATGATTGAAGCCATTCAAAAGAAAGATTTTGAATCTTTTGCAGATCTAACAATGAAGGTTTTGCAATACCGACTCACATGCATTATACACTGAATGTTGGTGTCGCATATAGGATAGCAATCAGTTTCACTCAGTTTGCTTAGATACGTATCCTCCTATTTCATACATGACGGATATCTCACATAAGATTGTCCGCATGGTGCACGCAATAAACGCTCACTTCAAGAAGAGTGTGGTGAGTAGTCTCTCGCCTTTTCCTTCAGATTAATGTGTATTTGCATGCAGCTGGCCTACACCTTTGATGCCGGCCCCAACGCGTGTCTCTATCTGCTGGAGGACCATGTGCCTCTGGTGCTTGGTTTCATCAACCATTTCTTCCCGTATGACGTCAACAACGAGCAATACATTCGAGGTCTGCTCTCTGAACCTCAAAAACCAGAACAGGTATTAATTTAATCAATTGTTCAATTGATTGATTTTCATTGTTCACAGAAATTGTTGAATGATATTCCCATCAACCCTCAACCAGTTGGAGCTCTACAATATATTATACACACCAAGGTATGTGTATATATATGTTCTTGCATGATTACTGTTCATTATCACTGTTCTGTTTAGGTGGGTCCAGGGCCTCAGCTTCTGGAAGAAGAACATTCTCTACTGGATGTATCAGGAATGCCAACCTCTTTGATCAATGCTTAGATAAATTTTATTTCATTTTGTCATTTTATTTGTCATTTTTATTTTTGTATGCCTGCATAAATATATGATGAAAAAAAACAACAAGGCAATCGTTAATTTTTATCATTATCTGAAATTGAAAGCTGGCATCTGCCGAGAATTTTTTCTGCCATCAGTATTGCTGATAATTATGTGAGTCATATAACACATTTGACTCATTGCTTAGCTATTTCACATTATATTTCATATACTTACAGCATTACCAGGGTACATTACAAGGAATGGCAGATTTCACAGAGCAAAGAAAGTGGAGACACATTAGCAAAGATAAGGCTTAATTGGTGAGCAAGGAGAAGACTGCAGTACCAGGAAACTAGAGGGACAATGAGATAATGTACATGGTACAAGGTGATTCAAAAATTTATTGAGGCCTGCAAGTAATGGGGATTTCTCAATGCACCGTTAAGTGTTACAAAATGCTTTTTCCTCTGAAATCTCTGGCTATGCACATCACAAAATAATTGCCACTTATAATAGCAGTGGTGTTCAAACTTTTTCAGCCCAGGACCCCAGCCCAGGACCCCCTATCTATGTAACACATTGACGACCCTAAGACTGGAGGCACCAGGGCGAGGGGGGTGTTTGAGGAGGTGACATCCCATAGTTAAAATCCCTTCGAAGGTGTCTCAGGACTTCTGAATTATAGATTCATAGAAAGACACTACATGTACAAAGAATCTGAAAGAACTTAAAATGCATAAAACGTTATATTTTCACAATACAGGTAATAACATATTTACACATTTGCAAATGAAAATTAATGAGATGGATGAAACTGCTTAGAATGTGAGTCCACCACTTTCGGTATTCTGGGTTGTGTGGTGCTCAAAGCCAGTCTCATGTCGTTTTAAACGACCAAACGATTTCTGAATTTGGTTTTGAAGTGACCAATGTGGAAAACACGGTCTCACACTTATAGGTTGAGGTGAAAAGCAGCAGGTATCTGAGAGCAATCTCGCTCATTTTAGGATGAACTTCAGATAATGAGCACCAGAAGGCAGCCGAATCCTCACATTTGAACTTTGCTTTGGTCGCAGAGTCATTTGGCAGCTCAAAGAAATCATCCAGATTGGCATCCTTCCAAATCCTCCACTTGAGTTTCGTGATGAGAAAGGGTATCTCACAAAGGAGTAGAAGGACTCCTCTTCCTCCTCCATGTCATGACCTCTGGCACTTCCATGCTGCTATCATCAAGGACTTCAGCGAGATTACCGAACATGGCCACACGGATATTTGCTTCACTTTGGCTGCTGCACTGTCTCTGAGCACACTTCTGGCAGTGGTGTCAAGGCAGACCAGGCTTCAGCGATCGATGCTGTGAGGCCTCTTCTGCTTAACGACTTCAAACGCAATGGCAAACGAGGCTTCACCAAGTTTTCGATTTTGCTGCTGAGCATTTCCAGTCTTGTCAAGTCTATGCTTGGTGAGTCTCTCTTCTTCTTTGCGCTGCAGTTCACAATGATAATTTGCTCGATGTTCGGTTTTGTAGCCATACCGCTCATATAACATGTTGGCAGTTGTATTTTTAAAGATATGACCTCGCATTTAAGTTCGCATGTGGTCTTTTTCTGACATAGCATCGTTTTCCTAGAATAACCGGGCGTTTATGCCCCTCAAACAGATCACACACTCTTCTCAATATTACCACAACTTTCATTCATGATTAGGAAAGTTTCATTCATCAGCAAGAAAGTGGGTCATTGAGAAATTAAAAATAATTCAGCATTTCTGTTCCATATCTTCTGTTCATGCACAGTTACAAGAATCACATAGCTAACACAGGTAAAGTAGATTTTTGTTGTTGTTGTTGTTATTTCTTGGCGAAATCTTGGAAAAAAATCCATAGGATCTTTTGGCATGTTCTCCAATCAAATTGCCGCTGATTTATCGCACGGACTGTTTTATTCGAGATTTCTGAATGCCATGAACCTGCCAAATAGTGGTCTTTTTTTAACCTGTACATTTACTTCCCAATGTACTCCTTAAATATAAAGCAGGGCGTGCAAATTGCTATTTTATGATGCATTCTACTTTAATCTATATCATCATTCCATCAGCAATATCAAATGTTCCACCAGTATGGTCCTCAGGTCACTTACACTCACTGACCATTATGACTATTGGTAGATCATAACGCATTTTCGGGGATTCTAGGCTGTTATACTCAATAGTTCTTAAATGGTGCAAAGTACGTTAGCCAAAGCCTGAAAGAATGTGCATAGGACCCTCACTCAGGTACATGTTTCAACGGAGGTTTTCACGGGAATAATTAAAGGGTTTCTTGTATCAGTGTTTTCTGGAGCATCGTGAACATTACGTTTGATCCCTTGACATGGACAGTCCCTTGAATATTTCATATTGTAATGTGTTTTAGAGCTCTCTAAATACTAGAGTTACGATGCATAGTTACAAAGTCCCAATCTTCAATTGACGGCGACATCAGTAGCTCTCCGTGAAGCCAATTACAAGTACATCGCAATGATCACCAGAAGAATCATAGAGCACTTTATAGTGCTTCATAACGTTCACAGATTCTCAGCTGCCATGAAACCCATGCATCATAACGCATTCAACATTCAGGCTCCCGTGATACTTGTGCCTCATAACGCTTGTATACATTCAAACTGATGATATTATATGCAGTATAAAATTAGTCATATCTTAAATAACATATTGTCTCATTGTTTATGAGTTGGTCATTCAACAGTGATTTAAGATAATGTAAATAGCAATTAAATTAACGACACATGGCTGCAGGAGAAGTGATGAACTAGGAGTCAAAATTAATTATGATCACTGAGATGAAACGAGGCTATTCATGAAAGGAGATAATGAAAGTGATATTAATGAGAGTGACATCGAGCAGCGGCGACTGCAGATCATTCAATCGGTTCAGAATGCATCGTTTAAGGAGGAAACTGTTTTCGTGTACTTCCACCCAAGGATGTTAATATGACTGGATTGCTCAAAGCGGTTTTGGTGCGCATATACCCCCGGCCAACATGCCTCGTTCTGAATTCAAATGACGTCACACCAACTGGTTCCGCGTCGTAGCAACGAGAGTGTGAAACGGACCCATTATCGCTCTCTTGGCTGTGTGAAAGTGGTGAAAAAGGTTGTCGTTCGGGATTGTGGCAACTGATGAAGTGCAGATACGAATCATAATTTTCACAGGTGTATAGGTCATTCAAATGGAGGTCTCGTTGCATGTATTATCCAGCTGAACTTCCTCTCACGACGCGTCAGTGACTCAGTCACAGTGTGAGTGTGACAGACTTGAGTCTTGAGACTTGACAGTCACCTGGTCACGCAGCCAGATATCATATGATATAGTCATTATTATGATAGTGACTGAGTGCGTATATAGGCCCTACTGAGTAGACAGCAGCTTGTGCAGTATGAGTGTCACTGTCAAATTGTCAGTTACTCTCAGTAAATGACACTGACAGTCGTTGACTTGATGAGTCAGTCATGACCTGTTGATCATACTGTTAACTGTATACGTTGCATGTACTAGATTTCTGTATATTTCATGACCTAG
>KB304553.1:77735-93998 GCA_000328365.1 Capitella teleta | reverse complement strand
TTGATCACTGAGTTGAACGAGGCTATTCATGAAAGGAGATAATGAAAGTGATATTAATGAGAGTGACATCGAGCAGCGGCGACTGCAGATCATTCAATCGGTTCAGAATGCATCGTTTAAGGAGGAAACTGTTTTCGTGTACTTCCACCGACTACAGAGTGATGTCTTTGTGGAATGGACATAGGCCTTCTGACCTCTGATTGTCTTCACAATTACATTAAGGTTGGGCATCATTCAGTACACTTTCTATCTCCATACGCATTCAACTGAGAACATATAGTTTGGAGGTTTGCATAGAATAAGGAATTCATGGACGAAATTCTGCATTGGGATATCTACCTAGTATGATGATTGGTCCATGTACACGCAGTTGTATCTTAGTTCTATACCGAATTATAGAAAGATGTGACCAGGTTTAGGGTACTTTCTGGCTTAATATGCTGGGCGGAATAGTATAATCCAAATTCGTGATATTATTTGAAGCTCAGCACATAACACATACACTAGTCATACAAATGTATTATACAGCCTGTGTACGAATACTTCAGCAAGAAAAAAAAAAAAAAAAAAAAAAATTTAAATGCTTAATGACCTTTTTAGATTTTAATACATTAAATATTTTCAATTGGTCAGTTTGTTGAGCTTTTATAGTATACACAGCATCTTTTATTATGATTTGAGGAGAGCCTTTTGTCTGAAAATTGAAAATATGGCCCACACAAGTTTCTATAGCAGTGGTCCTCTTTTGACACACCCTGAATTTGGTTTGTTAAATAAGGACCACCAAATGTTCAAAAAGGACGCTTTAGGTCGATATGTAAGGAAAGGACCACAGTGGTCATTTTCCGACATGGTAGAATGCACAAACGAACTTGGTATTTGAAGGAAGATATTGTGTCTATTTGCTGTTTTAGTACATGTTCGCAGCTTAATTTTTATCCTTTTATTTCAATTGCCAAAAAAAATCTAAGAGAGCAGACAAATTAACTTCCCTATTCGAGTCTGCAGAATCCAGAACCAACTGCATACTTTGATTTTATCGAAAGCCGAAATCAACAGGAAAGAAATTGACATATTTCTCGTTTGTGGTGGAAATGAACAATGTACAATACTGTGGTTGCCATAACAACCACGCTTCTGCTAAAAGTGCTTTGTCAATTTCAAATGTGAATTTCTCCTTTTGAGTCGTACGTCGTACGTCCTGGATGTAAACTATTTTGCCTCGGAAAGAATTGATATATTTTATAAAATTGAAACAAAAATGTTCCGCAAACATCAATCTTTCACAAGTTATTACATATATTATTATTATTATTATTATTATTATTATTATTATTATTATTATTATTATTATTATTATTATTATTATTATTATTATTATTATTATTTTTTTTATTATTATTATTATTATTATTATTATTATTATTATTATTATTATTATTATTATTATTACTATTACTATTATTATTATTATTATTATTATTATTATTATTATTATTATTATTATTATTATTATTATTATTATTATTTTTTATTTTTTTAATATTTTTTTTTTCTTTGAAGGGCGCCCCTCCGCTCTTAGCCTAAACACGACACTGCCCCGATGTAATTAACTGGACGGATATTGCCTCAAAATTGACTGTACGTGCATACTTAATTAAAGCACTAATATCGAATGAAATAGAGCACTAATATATTCCCCAGTAAATGCCCCAGTAAATGCCTTGAAGATTTGATACAGTATACTTTCATCTGCATCAGTGGCTGTTGCATGCTGTCCCGTATTTCAATAGTACGGCATCTGCATATCTATGTTTACTCCATTCACTCGGTTGGTTACACAGGTTGTCATCATTTGAGCTGTTCAGGGAGAGATTATGCAGATCGCATTAAGCGCACGATTGTCGATTGCTTCATTTGATGCGTTCGATGTCGCCATTCTCTGCCACCAGAGACTCTTCATTTGTCCATAATGCCACGCATCTCGCGCTGCCATGTCCCTATAATGCCACATGCGTAACTGCATGTGCATGTACATGTCTTACGTGCATATACATCTTGTACGACAAACATGAATTGGTTTACACTGCGTCTTATGTAAGCCGAATGCAGCTGTGTATGTTGGAACGCCTCAATATGAGATCCAAGACCAAGCAAAAGGAACCAATGGACCCTTAAGCCTAAAATACGTATACAAAGTACGTAAGAAATCTCATGATAACTAACACTCACATGTTTGGAATACATATGTATAACATTCAGTTACGGATATTTATTAGCAGGTGCAGAGAAGTTACATGGGAGGAGTTACATGATAATTCCCTATTCCCTCTAAATACACCAGGTTTTCAAAAAAGACAGAAGGATCACCAGTGGAGGAATGCCGATGCTTTCCCACGCAAACACGTGATCAGTTACAGAACTTGCGGATGGCGAATTTGAAGCCAAATGTTCTCTCGCTTGTTTACGAGGAAGAAGGGGATCGGCCTGCATATTTAGTGCACATAATATATTCATATGCATATATAGTGCATATAGCCATTCCACTCACCCAGTCCAGTGAAGACATCAAAACACTGTAATTACCGAATCATTTAGCATTGTGCAATGAATGTATTCACATTAAATGCACCAGGGCCCTTCAATACGCAAAATGTTTTCAGCATCATTGGCAGTTTCCATTTTCTTGTTTTTCTTTTCTTCAGGACTTGCTATAGAACAAGATCGAGGATAGATAGCAATTACCACTTTTTATAAGTTTTTTTTCCCTTTGAACAAGGACGTTAAACAAAAAGTCCAAACATAACAGTGATTAGAATACGGCCCCGATCTTTAATTCGGGCTCAAGGTGTCAAAGAATACGCCAGGTATGATTACATGAACACTGCAGTAGAGCTCGGTTCGTACGGACTTCGGGACACATGTTCATCAATTTGTCAACGTAAGAACCGTCCACAATCATCTGAAGGGTTTGCAGAGATGAGTGAGAGAATAACTGATCTCATCAGCCATGCAGGTTTCGACGAATTTTACCGCTCAGTTCAGACCGTCTGGAACTTTCGGAGAGACATATTTGTCCACTCATACGCCGAATACTGTGGACGGAATACACTGATATTGTGGGAAACAGGATTACGAGATTGGTTAAAGAAAGTGCGTCACGCGGTTCAAAGACCACGCAGATTCCGTGAAACTCGCTCAAAATGGCGTCGTTCCTGTTTCGACAAAATCGAAGATAATCCGTGAGCTCCGACCACGCAGCCTTTTCTCAAGAGAATTCTCAGCAAAATTGCGCACGTTTAAGATGGAATTACGATGTATGCGACGATAACGATACTTGAACAGTGAAACAGCGGAAGGCACCAAGATGTGTTTGTGAGAATATGAGCGAAAGCTTCCTGGTTCAAAACACCGGATCGACGCGATTACTTCTTATCTCCCCACCTCCTGTAAATGTCTATAAAAGAGCGAAACGTTTATTTACCCCAACACTAATTCAATACATTGTGATCACGGAAGGGTCTCTTGTCGTGTAGACCAATCTTTTAAGGTATTTGGCAGAAGCAATTACACGTATGTAAGCTGTCAGATTGACGGCTGGAGCGATGGTGATCCGTCGACTGCGCCACCCTACACCCATCCATTGCCGTCGCCGCGTGAACGTCCGTTGCCCCGCGAGCATGAAAATCTCGGATTACCCCCACAGGAGCCACACCATAAGACGCCGATTCAGAGTCCGCTCCAAACTGCGTCGTTTGCCTGACGTCACAGCGAATGACGAACGCGGTAAATCCAATCTCCGCGAGATTTGAACGATTCGCGCGCTTCATCATGGACACAAAATGGCCGCCCTTCATCACTCATACAAAATGGCGGACGGACATTGCTGGAGATTTACATGTTGTAATGGCAACTGTGAGATTACGGTCGGGGCTAATCGTGTGGAAAATAGCCCTATGCATAAGGCAATAGACTACGCCTCTCTGATTGACCGTGATCGGTGTTTTATTGACAGCAATGATCGGTTTCTCTGCTTATAGATTGCGAACCGCGAAACTGCGCGTCAACGACTGGGGTCATGCCAGTCATCTGTCGAAACAAAATTGATGACTTTGCACTTTTGTGTTTTCTTTGATGATTTGGTATCCATTATTCATCGTTAACCTTCGTACACCCGATTCTGCCAGTGAGCAACTTTCTCAGAATAACTTAACAAAATAGTCTTTATTAGGCCTAGGGTTAGCAGGGTATAATGGGCCGATAGGGTAAAATGGGCCGATAGGTAGCCTATCTGCTTGAATTGGTTCAGTCACTTGGATGCAGAAGTTGGCGCATTTTTCTCTGAATATGTTGCTAGATATTTGGCGCTGTCCAGCAACACTGAAAGTGCATGACGGTACATATTGGCTTAGCAGAGAAAGAAAAATTATGCTATCAATAAGAACATAATGTCATTCATAAATTTCTCTATACGCTTTATATTGATTAATTTATTATTTAGTTGATATAAAGTTTCTCTTTGGTCCCTGAATTACGACGATTTTATATAATGAAGAAAATGGAAGAGCTGTATCTCAAACCAATGTTTTACTTGCGTCTCAGCATTAGGGTCATCGGGTGCACTAAAGCGTGTATGACATGGTAATGGCGATTTCAGCCTCTGAATAACTCTGGAACCGGACGGATTTACCCAAAAGCATTAAAATAACTATTAAAACCCCACCTTTTTAACAAAGTCTTATTGAGTATTAATTTTGTTATATATTGTGTTATACTTGTTCTATGCCGCCAATTGTTTGAGGGGACGATTTCAAAGTGCTTTCACCTTTTGTTAGAACAAAAGGCTCAATAAACAATCAAGCAAGCCGACAATGAAATTTTTATCTCGAATCTGCAAATGTTGTGAAGAAGAAGACTTCGCGACGACGATGACATGTATAGAACAGAAATTGACAGTAAAGAGCAGTTTGTTAGCGATCCAGGGTGCAGTATTCTGAATCAACATTGTCGAGATCTCATCCTGGAATTCCTAAACTTATACAATGAACAATTGACTCAGTGTTCGCTGTGTCCGTGCCAATATATACGAGGCTTGTTCCAAAAGTTCTCAGCCTAACACAGAACGCGCAATACTAGAGACGTGAAATTCGAGGTGAGATATAACACATTCATAAGATTAAAATGTTGCTGCATTATTTTATTGGCATTAGTTTTTGATCGAGCGCACTTCTAGCGGTATCGCTGTCAAAGCCTTATTTCGCTGCCAAATGTTTCTCTTCTTGACCTCTCACTAGTTGCGCTTGGAAGGTACACCGCATCTTGATAATTCAACCAGAAAGCCACTCACCAATTAAAATAATTATTTTGTAACATATGACTTTTTTTTTGTAACGTGGAAAAGACATATACTTTGGGCATCTGTTAATACCTTTTAATTGTGTCTATCTGATAATTTAGTTCATTATATATCAATAATTCAATATACATGTATATCTTTGATAATTTTTTCGAGTGACAAAATATTCGCTGTATCCATGTATCTATGCATAGATGTGAATAATTATATCACTCTAATTTAATGATTTGATAATATTCATCTTTCTACCATGATTCCACTGAAGGACTAAGTGATGCTCCGTTTGGAAAATAAAAAATAAAATAAAAAATAAGTGCAAATTGACCTAAAAATGTGTTTGACAAATAATTGTATAATCCATTTGAAGTTTTCCGTTTTTATTAAACCAGAATGAAGATAAATTTAGGCTGGTAATCTTTTTTGGGGGGCTTCATTTCACCATTTTATAATAACTTCATCAAAATATTGTGAACAATTTTACTTCCCATTGCTTTGATGCGTCTATGAGGAAAATATCGGTCGATGAATAATAGCCTAAAAACGGATTGAATTAGCCCGTAAATCGGATGTCTGCCGCGTTGACGAAATGTTCACCCTGCTTCACTCAAATTTGCGCCAGCAACCATCACTTGACTTCCTGGAAACTCCAGTGCTTGCATTTTAATATAGAAAGCTGACATATTTTCAAGTAAAATTTCGATAATAATAATACTAATTCAATTGCACATACTCGTAAATAGCTGATTTCGACCGAGAGGCTAGATTTATCTGATATGCTGATGACTTTGAATTAACGTTTTTTGATGAAATGCTATTTTTTTCAACTTTTCGGTATGTATGTGTGGAACCATAGTTTAAATTTCCCTGTGTGCTACATCTCGCGATCATAGGTATGTTTAATTCCTTATTGTTCGCCAGTATAAATATCTGCTTGTGTGTAACCGTTCGTTTATCGGATGACCGCGCGACGTACACGAACAACGGTCGCGTACAATCCGATTATCAACGACCTGATCGATGACATTCAGAGCACACGAATACGGCAAGAACGGCGCCGCACACTGTAATTCTTTGCTGACTTATACAGTAGTTTGCCCGTAGAGCCGATCATTGATCTGGAGAATACTGCTACGGACAATCAGGTGAAAAATACCCGGGAAAAACTCGGATATATGTTGCACAAAAGGACCCGAGCAAATGAGCCTCGCGAATGCAATATTTGGATATACTTATAAACAACGAATATATTTTTAGCGCTTCTCCACATGTGACCTCAGATGGAGAGTTACAATCAAATCCCAATATAGTCTGCAACACAATTTTATAATAGAAAACACAAACCGTATCCACAGTTTATATTATTTTGTGTAGTACCAATCAGCTGTGAATGAGAATCTCACAGCTCCCGAGTTCATTCTAGTTGTTTGGGTACAGGTTGTGTGAAATCGAGTTCTGATATAGTACGCACCAGGCAGGTATTGTAATTCTGAGAAGCCAATCGCCTATTACTGCATTGGTTAACATGGGCGGCATGCATATGCCAAGTTGTAAGGTGATATCGCATGAGTTCGCACATCAAACGAGTTCGATATCATCATGAACATCACAATTTGTCCAATTGACATAATTCTCCTGTGTTTTATATAGCGACCTTTTCATGTCTATGCTTATGCAATGAACACGCGTCCTATTATCAAAACAAAATTCAAGCGCAGGAAAAAACAAAACAAAAAAAAAAACAAACAAACAAACAAACAAACAAACAACGATTCACGACTAAAACCGAAACCGAAATTACGTCATGCATTCGGATATCCATGTGTTTCATTGTAATCTGAATTTTCAAATAACCGGACAAAATTGAGAATATGCGTGTAAAGCATGCAGATCAGGAACGCTCAATTTCCGACTGAATGATTGCATTGATTAGATAATTTCTCTAAACCAATGACCTTCCCGGATGTCGGACACCATATAAGGGCAACCAATCACATTATTGGGTTTTACCATAAACGAAGATTTGCTAGGATATACTCATTTTGGTACGACATGATTATACAGATTGGGCCAAAAGTAACCCATCTACCGATACTCCATGTTAAAAACAAAACTCGAATATTTGCTAATAGGTATCAATTATTGAAAAGCTTCTTGGTATGGATCGACTATGTTATTTTGCGTCCATTTATGGAAAGAAATCAAGCAAAAAGTATATTTTGAATGAGGGAGGAACATTTAAATGCGAGTGGTGAGTGATCGCGAAGAGAGCAAAATTAGATGAGCCCCTAACGAGCATTAAGGAATGTCATCTCTTGTATGGTGCTTCAATACAAACTCCCTGCTTTGTTTTGACTTTAGGAGATAAACATTAGTGCTATTGTCACGACAAAAACACCCTCAAACAAAACAAAGGTACTAGAGTGTTGCCTTAATGATGTGTTCAATGAAGCTTATTCATGGTCCGGGGCCTTATTTGACGCCAAAAGTGAAAATATCGCGGAATGATGAGTGCACTCTGTTAATTGAGATCGGCATAAATGGTGATGAAATTGGAATAAGAATGATAGGAATAGCAGCATGACATGATGGACTATAACCGTACCAAGTATTTGTTTCTCTTATCTTTGTATGATTTTTACCCTGCGATCTGTTATGGAACACTTTCTCGGAAATATGTAGCACATTTGAAAAGCATTGAGATCTTTAACATGGAGTAGATAAGACTACTTTTGACCCACTCTATATACATGTAATTATGAAATAACCAGAATTCCGCGCTAAAGGGAAGGGGCCACTGGTTACCTTAAAAACAGCATTTCAATGCATGGAAGTTGCGAGAACTCGAAATCGCGAAACGTTAAAACGCGAAATCATTAATCGAGAAATATATATATATTTTTAATTTTTCGATACCAATGAGTGTGCAGTATAATATAATTAGCATTCTATGTGTATGAGGCTTGCATATTGCATACTGGCTCTCATAACAAAGAATAAGGTGTTGAAAGATGCGAAAATCGCACGAGTGGGTCGTCATCGGAGCCAATGACACCATTCCGTAATTCCGTATACGCTTTTATCTTTTTTTATTTATTTATTTATTTTTTTTTTTTTTTAATTTTTTTTTTATTTATTTATTTATTTTTATTTTTTTTACGATTTCAAGGGAGCTGTGAACAGAGTTAGCTTTGAAACGGGTACACTTTTATGTATGAATAAATTATTATTATTTTCTGGGCATCTCAGATACGGGTGGATTAAAATGCAGGTTTTTTCTTCCTGAAAAACAAAAGTAAAACAAAGGAAGGTGCGGGTATATCGTTATACACATCGCGATCAGAGCAGCGAGAAGTTTGCATTTGTTTCTCGCCGCATGCAGCAGTCCATCATGCGGCTCTATAAAGAGGTCCCGTGGGAGGACCCCTCTCTCCCCACTCCCCACCCCACCCCTCGCCCCCGCACAGAACACTCTTTCGTTCGGGGCACATAAAGTTGGCAAGCATCGCGACACCAGATCAGTTCACCGCACGTCTCTCGTCGAAACTCCGTTTGAGCCAAGAAGTTAATTGTTAGCAGGGATGGTACGTCACTTGGTGCTGGTTGCTGTGCTGTTCGCAAGTCTTGTGACGGCAGACTCTGCGGTCATCACGAAGCGAAGGGTTCCGGAGCAGCCCTTCTTCGGCGCGGATCTCAACGCGGAGGTAAAACATTGTATTTTAATTCCACCAATGTACGCTGCAAATACTTACTCGGGGAAGTGAAGGGGGAAACTCTTGAATGTTTCCAAGTACTCTTGAGATCTGCCCCCATATACACTGGCGGATTTGACGACTCAATCCCTGTTTGTAATTTACGTGAACATCCCCAAAACTTACTCTACAACGGGGCTATCTAAATTTACATGCATGCGCTTGTTTGAGGTGTATATCACGTCTTGATTTTCAAATCTATACCGACGTGATGCAAGTAATGAAATGCTGATTAAAGCAATAAAGTAAAGATTAGAGCTTATTGTAACGAGCCATTTCATGTCCTACTCATAACACCCGAGTGGCTATACCACAGCTGGTTTTCGATCACGCACCTTCGCATGCAATCGCTGTTTAATTTCGCCGTGGCTGGATTCTGGGACGGAATGGTAACCAGGGAAAGAGTTTTACGATTTCCTTCTCCGAGAAATACAGACAGTCACTGTCATGACGGCATTTCATTTTGTTTCCTCCTTCTTCGGTTGTCTACTTCGTCCCAAAATCGCAAGCCGTCGTTTGAAAACATAGCTGAGTGTTGATAAATAAGTAACGAGAAACAAGCAACACATATAAATGATGCAATGATTAATTTTGTATGGCACATTATCAACAATTAGTGCACTCAGTTATATCTTTTTTGTAATCACAATAATTTACATGTATAACATTTGTGATTTGAATGACTCATTTTTAGTATCACAGCATGGTATGTTCAGTTTTGTTCACTTTTGACTAGTTCTATGTAAAGCGGGGCATATATTATCGAAGTGAATAGATAAAAAATAAAGCAGCAAAATGAACACCTGGTGAGCATGCTGAACACTCGAGTCCGCTATCTCCGTTGACGACATGCAGATTGGAGAGCATCGTTGGGTTGCCTAAACATCGAAAAACGTCGGCAAGCCCCGGTAACTACGACACAAGATTCAATAGAGTGACTTCATCGTAGCACGTAGGTACTAGACATCATGCGTCGTCATTTGCACAAACATACTCTGCGCGCAGAGGTCCATCCCGAAAGAGTTTTCTCTGCAACTTTAATTGAAAATATTGAGTGGCAGGAGCTTCAAATTTCCGTCATCGTTCATCATTTCGGTGAACAATGGCGGGTCTCGTGTGCAGCGAATGATACGAAGGCCATTAAAAGGCCACGTGACCAACATTAAACGCAGACGAAGCATTCAAGATGAGCTCCATGAACCGCCAATGAGGAGGATGGACACGCATTTTGACGACACATTGGCAGTATATCGACCTCAGCTGCGGATGATGACTTCCTCTCCTGTTTATTGTCGTGTTGGTATGATTGGCTCTGTCAATGAACAGATACAGCATAACTAGGGCTGCGGGGGAGGGGTTGGATTGTGACGCTTTGCATTATAATCTCAACACATACTTGTTTCCAACTATAACCTTGAGTGCAAATACTTCCATCACAAAGCCACCCAATGCTCCGATCTCAGACGAAACCAGAGAAAAGCAGTTTGTTTTCTCCAGATGTGCGTTTAATTGTGTCTTTGTGCTGCATTGATCAGCTTTGTATAAAATACGATATGAAGAAGTTTAAACTATTTATTCATCAGAATGTCAAACATTATGAAGCCTGGCCAATTCAAATGTCTCTCCGTATTCGAACATCTCCTCCCCTTAAGCTAAAAGCAATCTAAATAACGATAGGAAATCCGGTTGACAAAATCGAATTCTGAAATCTTTCACCAATAAAGAATGTTGTGTGGATTTCGTCATCGACAAATGGCGACGTCTATTGACACTAATAAGATTCACATGGGCTGCGATCGATCGAGTTCATATACAGGTTATGGTGACTTTTCCTTGGGCAAAGTAAGTCCTGTCTCTACAAGAAATAACTGCCATCTGCTGATGTTAGTAAATAGTCTGCAACGATGGATGGGTGAAGACGGAGGCTAGTTCTCAACTTCATCACCCGACAAGACGCTCTCAGAGGCAAGACAATAAGTATTTAACCTGGCCGACAATCAAAGCTCACCGAGTATGACGAATTTAAATCATAATTAAGACGTGTGCAGACGTTCATGGCCAATGCTGTCCGAAATACAGTTTGAGTAAGGAAAATCATTTCTTTTGCGATTCAAGGTGTCAGAAGCCTGCCACCTTATTAAGAAGTAGAAAGAAGTCGTGCTCTGGTTCTGATCATATGTATACGTACACAGTCTGTGCTCTGCAAATGACCCATTTACGATTTTACCCACTGCTCTTAATACCCGTGTTGGACAATACTCTTTTACCCACTATGGGTTTAAACTTGAAATGATCTGCCTCTCGATCTACGTTCTATTATTTACTTCTCGAAATTGTTTTAAAAGACAACCCAAGACTCAACTTTTCAGATGCGGTTTTTAACACATCCATTTTAAGCGCATTGAAACTTTTTATGTACTTTTATGGGCTTTTAAAGAAATTAATAAATATTATTAATATTATTTTTAAATAATTATTAATATTATATTATTAATATTATTAATATAACCCTTCAGGACAAATTTTGTCCTGAAGTGTTATTCAAGTGAGATCACAGCGAATATTGTTTGTACTACTTTTTATTATAGAGAAATGTCTGTACTTTGTCAACATAATAACATTACGTTTTTTTTTTTTTAATGTTAATGGTCTAATTGTCTCTTAATTTTGGCCTATCTAATTTCATTGTGTTTTCCTTCTCTTCCCCCCATGGAAATTGTAACGAAATAAATGATGTATAATGAAGAATGCAAAAAAAAGAAACAAAAGGTCAGACGATTTCATAGAGATGCAGCTAAGAGCCTTAGGTGTGATGTGGGTTTAACCAGCGTACTCATACCTGTTCACCCAATAGTGTTATACTCGTGGATACTTCGATACGGAGGTACTTCAAGGCCGTGCAATTATGTAGGCAACCATTGAGCCAATTCAGGTGAAATGTTGGATGATCAAGGAGGCACCACAAGGAGATTTCACTTGTGGTCCACGCAATCGCGCTTATAATCATAAAATGCGCTCACGTTGCTCTCTGAGTACGTAATCTACATCTCCACCTAATCGTTTCAAGAATAATCGTTAAATCTCCACCTTTGTTCAGCTCAAAACGTGCCGATTTTGCTGATTGGTCAACATGGCGGGACGAACGAGGGTGGCGTGTGCAAGTTTTATTTATACATGTATAGTTCTATAAATAAACCCAGCAGGAATGATGAAAATATAACTGACAGAGTGCACACATCGTCTCCATTACTGACCAGACTGGACACCAAACTGAATCAAAGTGAGGCGTACTGTCGCATAGAACATAGAGAGTGAGCCCATCGCAAAGACCGTGTGACCAACTACAGACAGAGCAATAAAATCCGAAACACCTGAGTTCGTTCACTTGGAAGAAGCAACCTCTTAAGTTGGTGGATATGCATCATCATTATATACGGCAAATGCACACAAGAGAGTTCAATGGTTCTTCCTGCTCTCATTCACGATGATCCGATCGTGCGTTCTTGAAGCTCAGGTCCGTGCCCAATCAAGGATTTTAATCAGAAACAAAGCACACCAAAGAGCAATTCTTTGAGACCAGCTGCGGCGGCGGGTAATAGGGCCACGCCTGGGTGTTTAATCACTCTATCACATCCATATGATCTGAGCCTGTTAAACAGGAATTGCATGTCGCTGAGGTCGATGAATTCCATCGGAACAGAGTAAACAGGATAACTATAAACTCTACAATGATGTAGGCTATAGCTAATATTATGAATCTTGTTCGGCAAAATGATACCTGTGAGGAATGTTTGTTGTCTAAGTTCAACAAGGACGGATATTTTTTGATAGTATCAAATGTGCATTAGAAGAAAAACACCTGTGGGCGACTGGACAGTATCCACAGAGAAGGACATACGGGGAAGGGGGGGGGGGTTACGCAATGCAGGAAAGAGGAATGGGGTGGGAGGGATTAGTGTGGTGCTTCAAAAGAGTAAATTTCCTTCGTTCATGAACAGTGAACACACTTCGACGTCCCACTCTGACGTTGCATCTTGATTGACACGCACTCGACTGGTGTGGCACTGATTCCCGGTTAAGAGTCACGTGAGCGCCGGTTTGTTTTCACAATGTCTTCAATCTTACGTTAATGACAAGATCAAAATACTCTCACCGTTGAAGCACGCATTCACATGCACGAGAACGACATTGCTTCAGCAATACATTGTACAACTGATACCAATATAATGTTTACCATCCATACCAATTCTCGTTCTTCGAAATAACTTTGATAGAACCAAAGAATTTCGAGACGAATTTGATTCAAACTTATTTTTGATTTTCTCGCGTACAGTCTCAATCGGACACTGTGGTAATTGCTAGTGCTGTTCACGGCTACCAAGATGTCTAAGAAGAGATAAAACTTATATTATAATCTATTTGGAATTCATAAAACTTTGCAGAGGACAAGAAGTGCCAATTTTTCCGCTTCCACAAAGAACCATTTTCGTCGTTTAATTTATGGGTCCAAATCAAAAGACAAGTAGAAAAGCCATTAAGTTGAACATGTGATTATATATATTTTTTCCATTTACTTTTTCATCAGATACTCGTGCATGCTCTTTTTTTGCGTGTCTGTATTTTCATTTTAAATCTCACATGTTTCATATCATATATAGAAAATGGTTTCTATAATTAATCTCGAATTAAAAAAAGTTCATTGACTGCACTTCAGGTGTTTTCTTGACCCGATATGTCGATCGTTATTCAGGGCTCTAAACCCATCGTTCGATATCAGCCCAGGAGTTAAAATGTGGCTGAAAATATTCAACATCATGTAACTAACTGACGATGTCTCATTCATATTTCCTTCCTAAATATATGTTTATTAATCCTACACCAAGCACACAGCGAAGCGGTTCTACGATCTCCTGTGTAAGGCAATGACTCCAACCTGAGCGCGTCAGTGCGGAACCCGGCTTCCCACTTGGTGGCGCTACCTCTGCTCTAGTTTCGCTATATCGGCGCAGTGAGCGTTCTTGATCTCAAAATTGTGGTCCGCGGCACACCGCGCATGCGCGAGATTTCACGAGAGTATTGTTCATGCAATTATCGCAGGAAAACTCTCCATAGGCTATCGACCAAAGTAAAATTAGCCAATCAAAAGCTTTGTCTATAGAATTCAAATATACGGCTTGATTGAATGATGTGTGTTCACGCAAGCGAGTGGCCGAAAGATCCTTGAGAATAGAAATTCATTTCCGATTGAAGATCATTTCAAAGAAGGCAGCCGCCACACCTTGTCTAGAGGCCTTTTAAGAAATCAATGCAGATCATTGATAACGACCCCACAACAATAAAACAAAGAACAAAAGAAGTTGACAGATAAAGTTCTTTTTTGCTTTCAACAAGGGAGTATCGTCATGTGTGGTGTGATAGAACCATTGGTCCAAAATCAAAGAAATCTGAAAATAGCCCTGGGCCCGATTTCTTGAACTTAGTTTAGCTTGGATTAAAGTTAGGGTTAGATTAGCGAAAACGTAGGGGTTAACTCGCGCTGAGCGGCCAATCCGATTTCACGAATGTGACTTAACCAAAATACTACCAACATTCCCTGCCGATGCTGACGATCGAACTTCAATAACCCAGACTATACTATGACCGCGCGCGATAACAGTAGAGATATATGGCTAAAATATGTCGCAGATCTCTTTAAAGTTCGTTATTTATCCTATTTTGACACGATATTATTGGTTAAAAAAAATATGAACGATTTTGAAATCTCGAAGTGAAGGCGCTAAAGTTCGTTCGTTGTCATTGTCAGTTGAGTGCGTTATGATAACCCGCGAGAATCCCGAATTTGAGGGTGCCGATGTTTTTATTGAATTATTAATGGCGGGATTTCTGTGTATCAGAAAGGAAGAAAAGGGATCCGAGATGGAATAAGTAAAATTTTTCACGCAATTTTTTCAATTCTCAAATTGCATAATTTTTGTGCTGTTCATTGTTGAACTGTGATATTGTCTCACGCTGAGCACTTAAACCATAGTCATAGGTATCGTCAAACCCAAGGTAGTTCAACCCATGTTCATGAAATCACTTAAACTAATCATTGTATGGATCAGCTTAACCTTGTTAAGCCAAGTTAAACTACATTCATGGAATTGGTCCTGGAACATTGGGTGAAACAAAGCATTACTGTGCTGCTGATCTGATTAAATTGGTTAAATTGGGCGAATATATTCGTTGGACTGTTTCAGTCGTTTTGGGTAAAGTAGACTACGTGTCTACTGTTAACTCACAAGAACAACAATTCGGCCGATAATATCATGCTCTGATTGGACAGATTTATATTATGTTAACTAAATGCAAATAACGGGAGCGCATGTAAAATTAGAACTATAGAAATATCTGATGGTACATTGATGGTACAGGGGAATATTACGTGGGTGGAACGTTCCGATTTGGCATTTGGTTTTAGGGTTATTTCGCGAGGCACGACTCGCCCCTGTTAATTATAAAGGCCACATGCAACTTCATCATACAATAATACCTCGAAAGGTAGTGCTTGTAAGTACTGAAATCGCACGGTAACTAAGTTCTATGGACATTTGTAGCTTACACATTTCTATTGATATTTAATTCATATTTTCACACATTATTTTTTAGCTGCTCAACATTTTGCCTTTTCAAGTAAACTTCTAAATACTTCAAGTGAATTTGGGGCTTAACCCCTTTCAGACGACAAATTTGCTTGTTAATTACAAACTGTGCTAATGAACTGCCGTTTTGATATAGGCTGATGTCAGCATAGTGGCGTCTTATCAGCACGGTCATTCTGATAAAGGGGTAAAAATATGATCAAGATATGTATAATATGCATTGCAGTGAAGTGGTGACTCCTTCAAAGAGCCATCACATTAAAATAGACCTAATCTATTCACAATAGTACCTAATGCGTTCGATCGTTCAGCTCTCATGGCACCATATACACGAGTAGAATAAAGTTCCAGAGTCAGAATTCAGATAAATTCATTTGCATCGCTTTTTGGCCCCTAATCGCAGGCGAAGCCACCTTAAATAACATCCGTCTTCTTCACTCAACGTTCGTCGGTGAACTGGTTCGTCTTCGGATCAGAAAAGCAATAAACTCGCAATGGTTGATTCACGACACGCTTT
>KB304553.1:47635-77685 GCA_000328365.1 Capitella teleta | reverse complement strand
AAAAAAAAAAAAAAAAAAAAAAAAAAAAAATGAAAAAAAAAAAAAAAAATAAAAATATTTGCACTAACAGAATAAAAGCATCACAGTTTCGCACAAATTTCTAAATTCTTCAGCGTATTCTGCAGAGTTCTGGACCAAAACGATATAAAAGACCACAGGCATGTCTATAGCACAAAGAAGAAAAGTGTGTATGCAACACAATATTCCCACTCACCTGGATTCACGTCATAAATATTGTTATCGAACAGTCCCATCCTCAGCCCACCCTAATTAGATGACCCTGGTTGCCCAGTGAGTCTGTGAGTAGCTGCCCAGTGGTCATTTATCGGGCTCTACACTGGTCAGCCTCAGAGCCTCGATTACTTGCAGAGCCCATCTTTCAGCGTTCGCGTGGATTTCCCGGACAAGCGCAATTCGCTTGTGTTTCAAAGGCGGCCACCCTGAGCCCTGATCGGACTTCACATTTGATATTTCTTCATTTTCTTGGCTGATATATGACTGAGAGGAGTGACAGATTACGCGGCACGGAGACCTACGCGGCGTGTTCAGCTTAATTGACGGCCGTCTTGGCTTCTATACATGTCTACGATGTTGTTGCTTCCAGACATAATATCACGAGTAACAAACAAAGCCTACACTGTTTGTAAGACGCGCAATCCAATTGCGATCAAGAATAACTGAAAACATATCCACTACGAGACATTATGCAATTTCTGATGAAGGTATCAGGTATGCTAAGCAAAGGATAACCGAGCGCTACCGTATTACAATTGATCGAGGCTCCCCTGATATTCCAGGACTGACCTCGTGACCCTCGGAGGGTCGCTTATGCGAGGGATTATTCCATGTCTCGTTTGTCTTCTTTCGGGTTTTGTTCTCTGCAAGAAAATTCCGCGTACATATATGTTATCTATTATCTGAGCTAGAATATACATTATTGACCAATGTTAATTGCGTTCAATTTTCGTGGCACATTTTCTACGCGAATATTTAAGTCTAAACTCGATACGTGGCATTATAATTATTGTCAAAATTATGGTCTTCCCGTTCTTTGATTGTGTCAATAAGACTCCGAAAAAGCATAGAAACGTCGGATAAGAAGATCAAAAGCAACTTCAATCGGTCCTCACCTGCAACGAAATGCCCACGCATAATAAGTTCAAAAGAAGTCACATGAAAACTCACAGATGATTCACATGAAAATGATGTGATGGATTCGAAAGAGGGGCATGCATTTTTAACTTAATTATTGTTTGTGAGTTAGTGAAATAGTCATTGTCGTTTTTTTTTTTTTTGGTGGGCATAGTGAGTCAAGAGGAGAAATGGTGGACGAGCCGTTAGCGTGCTTGCCAGGGCTTGTTAAGGCTTGACACTGGCCACTGGAGGTTCGAAGCCAGCAACCAACCCTATGTCTTTGGGTAAGGCACTTAACTCCTGCTTACCTGCCGGCAGGTCACGGCACTCTCTGCGCTGCAATGTGGCGACGACGGTGGAGGAATCAAGCATGCATTCACAAGTAGTCATCAGCATGACACACACTGTTGGGTTGAAATGACGCTGACATTTAGGTAGAATTTAAGGAGTGCTGTTTTGAGAAGAGCTGTTTTGGTTATGGATCAAATATGTGATCATAATACTAATTCACAATACCTTTGACTGCCCCGCAATTTAATGATATTTTGATACCCTGCTATACTATGACCACAATCGGTGAATTGTATCCATTCTCCTCCTCAGGTCCAGAGTCCCACTGACTATACTAATCGCCTAATCCTACGACTGATTGATTCCGTCATCGAGGACGCGAGGGAACGCGGGATCAGAGAAGATGACCTCTCAACGTTGTTGCACAAGCGATCAGCCATCCGGAAATGCTTCTTCCACGCCGTTAACTGCTGGTGAAGACGTTATGCACAAACACTGCTGACGTCACTGCTTTATGTGCACATAGAACCGCAAGCAAGAACCAAAATGGCTCTTTCATGCTAATTCTAGTGCAGTGATGGTGCAAATTGCCTGTGTAAATAAACGATCGTGTTTTATAAATGCTATGGTCTGTTATTGGATTAATTTATAATTCATACCGTTTAAATTTCACGTTTTATTTGAAACCCGAAGATCATTATCATAACGAATCAGAGCTATATGTAAGTCTGCATGGTCACTCACCTCGCTAACATTCATCCCTGGTTACACCAAACATTCGCGATCGAATTAGGCAGATCAATCTTATTTACACCATATTTTATAACGAAATGTTTTATGGAAAAAATATGTTGGTACAGAAATTAAATTGTATATCTCACACAAATGAAAAAAAAAAATGTATCTATTAAGTTTACAGATTCACATTATTTGCAGCAATAGCTTCATGTTTGTCGGAATTAATACACAAACAAGCTCTGTCACATGAGAAAGAAAAAAAAAGAAAAAAAAAAAGAAAAAAAAAAAAAACAAAAAACAAGAAACATCCTTGATACTTAAATATGATCGGCATAATTATGTGCAATAATTATGTAGTTGTTGCTGTCCTTCGCTTCCGGAGAACACCGTAATTATGTTCTCCCAAGTTAAGAGGATAAAAATCGCAGATTAAACAGAGTAGAACAAAGGCTATGCTTTACGCACAGAGAAGTAATAGGCTGGAAATTGCTTGTCTCTTGGCTCACTAGAAACCGGTAGAATATTAATAGAAAGTACACAGGGATATGTAACTTCAAAGTACTTGAGAGCATCACAATTTATATGCTGATCCTTCGATTGCATACAACATAAATGCATTAACAGAATAACAATACCTGCGTTCTAATGTATCTGCAAGAAGAGTTCGCATCGAAGAGGATCGCACAGAGCCATGATGATGTCATACAGGTGAATGATCCAACTTATATGTATGTGTTGCATAATGTTGTGCATAGTTATAGAAGTGCTGTGCTGTGCTGTGCTGGGGGCCTTTCGCCCGAGTCGCAAAACAAACCTCTCAATGTATTTGTAAACATATGAGACCTGTCTGGAATTCTGACTTGAAGATGAATTATTATCCCTGATACGGTTCACCAAATTGCCGACCACACTCAGACGTATCCAGCGAGATTGATTTCATATTTTTTTTAAGGGTTGGAGTCTTGTCCCATTCTATTGGCGATGTTCATGGCGATTTTCATTCTTTCACCTACTATAATCCTGTTTATTTATTTATACGAATAAATTATGATTATTAGGAGATTTGTCTGCATGAGTTAACGAACGATTTGTTTGTCGTGGTTTCATTGCCGTGAGGTTATAATTATTTGGATTGGCCTCTCAGATGCGCAAGTGACCTGTATTTATACACCTACGCTGGTCAGCTGCATCTGTCAAATACCAGGTACACGCATAATTATCCGCATGATTACCCGAAAGGCTTCAACATTCTCAGCAATTGGTGTTATTGGAAATTCATCATATTTATTAGTACATGTAGCATTTAAAGAAGTGGATTTACTCGGTTACATGTGAAACATGATGAATCGCTGCGCGCTTGCTATTTAGTGGGACTTTATTACTTCGCAGCATAGTGAAGCCTGTTATATAATAATAGAGTTCATGAAAAGCAATGCACCCTTCAGCAGGATTCACATCGTAATAAACAATGAGCGCAAAACCAGATAACCTTCTATTTCCACCACGCACCAACATGTCACGTGCGCAGCTGAAGAAAGCTAGCAAGACACGTCTATAAGCAGCAATTAATTGCAATTTGTTTGGACAAACAGAGAAAGGCAAGAACATGATTCTTGATCATTCGGGTGCCTCCTATTCAATGGAGATCCACGGGGTTTGGGAACCATTGGGGGTTGGGACAACAAGAATGGCTGCTAAGGGTGGGGGAAGGGTTCAGCACCAAAGGAAGATGTTACGTCGACCATTTGCTTACTGGATCACGCTAATACATGTGCATATATAGAGAGTTACTACCGTATGACTCAGATGATCAGATATCATCGTCTGTGATGGTGCGATTTTCAGGATAATTGATGCTATGCAGAGATTGGTCACTAAAACTTTAATTGTTGAATTCTCTACTTATATATAAGGATTGCCGCACGTGCCAGATTATACGCGCTGGTGATATAGTTGCATTAATACCCCATAGGGGGTGATGACCTTCCCAATATGATACCTATATCTCATGTATATTATCTCCGGTATGAATGAGTAATAATTTGTCCTACCGTGTGGTATCACCTTGGTGTATTATTTGTGAATACCTAGTGGTACCAAGAACTTTGACTTCGTCAACTTGTGTTTGGCAATTTTCTGTTAAAAAATACAATTTAATAAGTGTCAAGTGTTTGCTTTCGCATTTCCCCACCTCTTCTTACCTAGTTTGCTTTATTTGCTTGTAGCCTTTTATCTTTTGACTGATTGGTGGGCTACATTGGCTCCCAGTGGAGCAGCGCATACGCTTCAATCTGCCTGCTGTTGCACAAGGCCGTAACTGGTGATGCACCGCAGTACCTGTGCGACTTAGTTCATGTAAATGTGTAAAATCGAACACTTTAGATCCAGTCATGAACTACATCTCCGAATTCCATTCACTCGGTCTCACCTTGTCAAAACCTCATGTTTTAGTTATATTGGATCCTTCCTTTTTAATTCTTTGCCACCACATGTCAAGCATGCACGAACTGTTGATTTTTTTTATCTTAAGACCCACCTTTTTTCTTTTATGTAATTTCATCTCGTATATTGTATTAGCGTTCAGAACAAGATTTTACGCTATAGAAAATAAATGTTCTTTCATTCATTAATTTTGTTATGCTTTACCACCTGATTATTGTTCTAGTGTTTGTAACATTTTACTTTGCGACTTAATTATTGTTGAACATTTTATTTTGGTTATGCTTTTTAATTCTAGTTTATATTATTTATTTATTTATTTATTTATTTATTTATTTATTTATTTATTTATTTATTTATTTATTTATTTATTTATTTATTTATTTATTTATTTATTTATTTATTTATTTATTTATTTATTTATTTATTTATTTATTTATTTATTTATTTATTTATTTATTTATTTATTTATTTATTTATTTATTTATTTATTTATTTATTTATTTATTTTTTTTGCAATATTTCATCCAGTGACTTTTAGTGAGCATTTTTATTTGTTACGCTTAATCACCCCATTTTTGAATGGGTCATTATATTATTTATTATGATTTACAGTGTAAATCATAATAAATACATAATTTTACACACCTTTGTCGTCAAGGGAAACATGTGCTGGTTCTTTTTATGGCTGATAACACATGCTGATGTTTCAAACTTTACCCCCAGGCTATGAACTCCATAAACACCATAATGTCAGCTTTCCGACAAATTAACTGGGCTCCATTTTCCACGTAAGATAAGATACGATAAGGTACTTTTATTCGCCCGAAGGTATGGTTTTGTCAAACAGGTAATGATGAGTAAAATGTTCGATAAATATGATAATTAAGACCTGGATAATAATAACATCAAATAGGTTGTGAATTAATGAATTCTTTGGCGATATGTTACTCTCCAGAGCTGCACGGTGGAGTTCATGATTTTGCCGGCTGATTTTATTTCGGTCTCGGGCGGCGTATCTACCACCCTACACCGTAATACCAATTAAAGAGGAGAAGGTTGTCGATGGGTGCTGTGAAGAACAGCTCTTGCAGATGACGGTCCGCATGGAATTGTTTTAGCTTCCTTAGATGGCACAGCCGGCTGAGGCTTTCTTGAACTGCATGTGTACTGTACTGATGTGAGATGACCATTTTAAATCAGATTGAATGGTGATGCCGAGGTACTTGTATGTTGTCACTTGCTCGATAGGTTGACCCTTCATAATGTTGGGTGTGATGGTGGTGTTATCAGTGCGGAAATCGAAGCACATCTCCTTGGTTTTTGTACTATTCTATTTAAGATCATCATTGTCGCATTGGTTAATGAAATGCGAGACGTGTACAAATGTTCTTTGCCAGGCTGAGTAGTGCAACAAGCGCGGTGTCATGAGACGTTGCTCGGTGTTCATCGGTGTAAATCTTGAGGAGCACGGAGAGAGGACACACCACAACGTCTGGCTCTGTGAGCAAATTGGTTGGAGTCCATGCTTAACTGAACCTGATGAAGCAGACGACGCAGAACAAGTTGCTTGATGCTTCATCACTATGAAAGTCAGAGCAACAGGGCGGAAGTAATTTAGTTTCTTGGTAGTTTGTCGGTTGGACACAGGCATGATGATTGAGCACTTCCATAGAGTAGGCACGCAGTTCTTTTCGAGTGATCGGTTGAAGAGGCCAGTGAAAACAGGTGCGAGGTTTTATGCGCAAGCTTTCGGTATAGATGGGGAGATAAGCCATCGGTCCTTGAGCTCTGTCTTGCTGAATTCCCATGAAGACTCTCCTGACGTCCTCTTCTTCGAATCGGATGGGTGCAATTGCCGGCTGATCGAATACCAGATCCTCTTCTTCCTTTTCAAATTTGGTGTAAAACACATTGAGTTCGTTGGCATTAGTTGTTGGGTGTTGATGTAAGTGTCAGCGTTTTTTTCTTTTTCTTGTAACCTTCGATGGTATGGAGACAACTCCATGTCTTCTTGGGGTTGCCACTGCGGAAGCATTCTTCGATCTTCTTCTAACACTATTCACTAACACCATTTCTCATGTAACACTAACCGATACAAATTTTTGCTAGAAAATATCTTTTTATTATGAAATATTTACTTTAATTAAATCTGTGTTCATCTTTGATATGCTAACATATTCTCTTGCTGCAGAGAAAGTTCGTTTGGTTTTGTTTTTAGAATAGAATAAGAATAAGAATAATTTTATTGAACAGAACAGAGGGACATCCGTGGAACTATTTATGGAAAGAGTTAAGAAGCTATGATTGGGAGGAAATCCTCATGTTATGAAAGCGAGATGAACCAAAAAAAGAAGAAAAGAAAGAAGACCGAAACAAGGCTATTTAGAATTAAATATTAAGACAGTGGGTTCTGAGATGTTTTTTAAATGTTTGCTTCGAGATGTTGACGTGGATTATTGGGAGGATGGAATTCCATATTTTGACTCCTTGATATCGAAGGGTTTCTGACTGAAAGATGTACGGAGAATGGGAACTGAGAGGTGGTTGTTTTGCCAGGTCGAAGAGGTGACACAAGAAAAGAGAGAGGTGATAAGAGAAGGAAGACGGCCCTTGTGGAAGTTGAACATTGTCAGTGAAACAGAATAAACATGAATCTGAAAGACGTTGAGAAATTTGAGTTCTTGAAAGAGGGGGATTGACGGAGTTCTCTTTGGGACGTTCAGGATTAGACGGCAAAAGGTTTTTTAGAGTTTGAGAATAGAATTCAAATAAACTTTGGAGGCAGCACCCCATACATCGATACAATAGAAGATATATGGAAATATATGAAGGAGTAGTAGAGGGTTTTCAGAAGAGAGCCATTGAAGATGTGCTTTGTTTTGATATATAATACCGATGTTTTTTTAAAATTAATCTTTTAATCATTTGAATGTAGTCGGACCAGCGAATCATCGAGTCAATTTTGACACATAAAAAATCTGTGGATTCTTTTTGTTGTAGAGTTCCTCTTTCAATTTTGAGGTCTAAATTAATTGCCGGAGTGGAGCGCTGTGGATTGAATATAGAATGTAATGGCTCTTCTTCAGATTCAGGGAAGGTCTATTAAAGGAGAACCAGTTTTGCAAGATCTGGAGGTGCTGATTCATGCTATTGAACAATTCAGAGATGTTATTGCCGGAAATAAAAACACTTGTGTCGTCAGCAAAGAGGAAAAATTTCAAGATATAAGAGCAATGGACAATATCGTTAATGTAAAGAAGAAACATAAGTGGGGACAGAATGAAGCCTTGTGGCACGCCACAAAAGATGGTTTCTTCAGGTGATTCGGAGCCACCAATCTGAACAAATTGCTTGCGATTCTTCAGAAAGTCACGAAGCCAATCAAAAAGAGAATTTTGAATTCCATATTTATGCAACTTATTGAGAAGAATTTCGTGGTCAAGGGTGTCGAAAGCTTTGGAAAGGTCTATAAATACAACCAGAAGTGATCTTTTGTTTTCTTTTGAGGAGGAGATGTTATCAACCAAGTGATGAATAGCACAACTTGTGCTGTGGTGTGATCGGAAGCCGAATTGCTGTTTGTTGAGAATTTCGTGCTGTTCAATATAACTATTGAGCTTGTGGACGACAATGGATTCAAAGATTTTGGGAAGAATGGGAAGAACTGAGATTAGCTTATGGATGGAGATAGACTGATGATCACCAGATTTGAGCAAGGGAAGGATGCAGGCAATTTTCAATTCTTTTGGGAAGATACTTCGTTGAAAAGAGCTTTGATGAGTGATGTGAGGATACGGAGGATGGGATGATATTACTGTTTTAGGATGTTCGGTGAGATGCCATCCCAACTGAAAGAAGTGTTTTTCAGGTCACGAATAATGTTCTCAACTTTTTGTGGTTCAACTTCGAACAGGGAGAGTGAATTCAAGACTAGGGACAACGTTTGGGGAGAGAAATTGACATCAGGGATCTTTTCCGCTATTTTTGGGCCTGTTTGAACGAAGTGCTTGTTAAAGCTATCAGCAATCAATAAAGGATCAGAGGTTTTATTGCTGTTTGTAATGAACTGCTTGGAGAGGGAAGATGATTTTTTTCTGTTTATTGCAGATTTGATGATTTGCCAAGATTGCTTCAATATGTTCTTGTTATTTTAATCTTTCATAGTGATCTTTTTTTTAGCATTTCTTAGGAGTTTCCAAAGGAGTGATTTATAATGCAGGTAGGTGGATTTATTATCTTCAGTTGGATGTTTTCTTGACCTAATAAATATTATATTTACACCACTTTTATGTGCTGTGAACGCAGTATGACGTCAGAGCAAGGCTGTACAGCAGCCGTATCAGGAACGATTTGCGTTTGAATTATCAATTATGGTGTTTTTCTTTTGTGTGCGAATTTGGCGTTGTATCAATAACACAAGCGTGATAAATAAAGAGGGGTCTGGGTAAAAAAAGGGATTTATTTTCATATTATATCACAAATTTCACGAATAGAAAAGTTTTGAGAACATTGTATCGTGGAGATTTTGCAGAACATCGACTGAGGGAAACGACACGTGAACCTCTCCTACTGATATGCTGCGGTGTCTAGAAAATAAATGAAGTTATTTCAAGAGAGAAAAAATTCAATCACAAAATCCAACCTGTCAACAATTTCAGGAATTAACTGCTGAATTTCATGCTGAATTCCTTGAGCCTGAAATAATAGCGTATAATAACGAATTACAATTACGTTTGTACCTTTCGTTTTGTATAAGAAGGCAATTGTATACTATTTGTAGCATACAATTGCTTACTTTTGAACAAAAAGGAGAAGATTAAAGCTGACCTGCAGCGTGCCAGCAAAACCGAGTCTCACAGAACTCGCAATCATCGTCCGCAGAGAATTGTACATGAACATCAAACACGTGGATTTTTGGCCGACTTGGAGAGATGCGCACACCACACCAAACACAACGGGAAGATGACCCAACAAACGATCGTCTTCAACTAAAACCTTCAGGTCGCGCAACATGGTGACGTCAATAAACGTCTCGATTGACGTATCGAGCAGAGCTCGACCCTAAGTAAAATCGAAATTAAATTAGAGCCAAAATCGATCGATTCTGACCTGTCTCCGACTCGCTCGGTTCTCGACATGGTTGGTGAGACAAGTTTGGCAATGTTCATCCAGTTCTATAATGGCGTCCATCAAATCTGCTGATTCATGCGCCTCGCGCACAAAGGGCACCATCTTGGTGGCTGTATTCTCAAGAGATGCCAGAATGAAACGGCGAAATGATTCTGTAATTAAGACATTAATTCATTAAGACATAAGACATAAGACAAAATGCGTGTGCAACCAACTGACCCATGTCGGTGACGTTATGATGCTTGTGAGCTGACTCGAAACCCATGCTGTGTGAGAATCCTCCGGTTGGAAAGGCTGGAGAGTAAATCATAACGCACATTAAAAGCATAACGCACACTCGCCATTTTGTAACATCCATTTTGCCCTTTGGACTTATTAACCCAGTTTTGCTGACGTCTGATTATTAGGCAATGTATATTTGCAGCATGAACTAAAGTAACCTCACAAAATTCATTCGTCATTCTTGTTTAAATTGAATGGTCAACTATAGTCCTTTACAGCCACCAATAATTGTACACAAGTACATAAGCAGCAATATATTTTTATATGTATTTACTAGTTATATAATATATATTATAGCCTGCTACAATTGTCTCCTGCTACGAGGATTGCATGTCCACAATTATGATATGAAGATTAGCTAGACTTGGAGTTGTATCTAAGGATGCCACATTTATTTACTTTCTAATTAAATTTTAATGTTTTATAAATATATACTTCATGCAGTAAGATCGCAGCCAGAAGGTCAGGTTGACCTGCAGAAATGTTGACAAGAAATAAGCACAGGGTCCAAAACTCACCTGAGTCACACATCTGCATGATGGTCAGCATTTGAGTTTCCCCGGAATTGGTTTCCATGCTGCTGCGGTTGACTTTGGCTAGTTATCTAATTTAGAGGGGCAGGCAAGCTGACTTGACCTCGATCGTCAGCCATGTATGAACCTACTAGTATTATGTCAATCGATCGCATGCACAGAGCGGGTCATGAAGAGGCTGGGTAGATTGTATTTTTTCCTTTTTTTATTTGCAGCAAGGATCAAATAATACTGTGAGCAGGAATTGACGATATGCAGAGCGGAACGAAGTAGTTGTCATAATAGCAACAGCGACGCAAAGCAATGTTGGGAATTATGTTTACATGTTTTTTACCAACTATTATGATAATTATAACATTAGATGCATATAGCAGTAGCGTAGTACTTTTTTAACATTCAACATTTTTCATATGTACACGTGGAGGGGCGCAGAGAATGCCGACCTTGGAGGTCGAGGTTCCTGGTTCGAGATCCAGTCGGGCGACGGGCATTATGGTTGCGAATTATAATATGTAATTCGATCTATAGTGCTGCCCGTATGCTTAACAGGGCTGGACACTGTTTACTAGGCTTACTGTCTATGGTAGCAAGCGTCGAGCGGAGCCTTGAAACCCCTTCATTCCTCATATAATTATATGCACGTTTAAATTAATTCCTGCTCGTCCCAAAAAATCGACATGCCTCTACATTCTTTAATGGCGGCTATTGTATATATCCATACATAATATATAATAATTGTGCGTTAAGTTTGGCAGCGAATTCGGAGATTATTCCCCAATTAAAACCTACATTCCTCCTCAACTTGTGTAGGCTGTAGCTAGAAGAGTCGTCATTATTTTTGCCATTTTTCTCAAATTTTAGGCGTCAAAATTGAATATAATTATAGGAAGTGGCTTAGGATTCTTGTGTTCGCAGCAGCCTGGTCTTATATCAATTACCACACTTTTGGGGAAGCATGGACCATTTTTTTAACAGACAGTTCTTCCACGATCTGCTCTTACTGGGTACGGAGAGTCACAAATACACACGGCAGTTACGCGCAACAATATACCAACGTACAGGCCTGTGTTCTTTTTCTTTTCCCTCTCCAAAGTCACAATAAAACCCTATTTGAACACACATAAATACTACAGATGGACTTCAGATTCCGGTTTATTCAGAAACAAGGAGACTATTGGTAAACAGAAATGTATATCATAACGTAATCACTATGCAATTTGCAAGCGCAGCAATAAAAAATTATTTGTTTCGAAAAACTAAAGCTTTGCAACAAATGATAGAATTTATAGGAAAGAAGATGAACTAAAATGAGCAAATACATATAATTATGATAATAATGAAACAAAAAGAGCATAAAGGTTAAGGAATTTAGCAGGCCATTTGAGCTGTGTAACTACATTACATTGCTAATTAATACATCTGCCGATAATGGAGTATCTTTGATAGTGGCATGGAAGTGTCGCATTATTGGGAATAAAACTTATTATGAGATAGCCGCATAGCCAAGATTGGTTTCCCCCAGTCATTGTCTGTATCCCCTCAACGCCTGAGATTTCCCAGAAGGTAAAATTATGTTCTATGAAGAACAAATGTGTGTTATTCTCCAAGTTTTAAGGGAATTAATTAAAAGTAAGCAGCAATTTGCTGACCATACTAAACGAAAGAAGCAATGCATCTGTATCATGAAATCAAATCAAGATCCATGCGTTTCACAGTTCTACTCATGAAGTGAGCAGATCCGATCAGACGAGCAAGCGAAATGGCGAAATGAACGATACGGTCGCTCATAACAGCACCCAGTCTCAGATATGTCAAACGTCTACAAGAAACTCAATAAACTCGGATCAGGAACATTCGGGGAAGCATGGCTCGTGAAACAGAAGGACACCGACCGGAAGTACGCATTAAAGGAGATCCGGGTATCCGGAATGTCCGAAAGGGATAGGCTGCAATCTTTGGTGGAAGTTGAGGCTCTTGCAAGGTGCAAACATGTCAACATTGTGCGATACAAGAAGGCGTTTGTCGATCGTGGATTCCTCTGCATCATCATGGAGTATGGCGATCATGGTAAGTCGCACGGCAGTCTACTGTGTCTATGTTGAAATATATACCCAATGTTTAACAATCAGCTCTTCAGCAATGTATTCGACTTTGGTTCAAAAATACTTTTTTAATTTAAATTAATGCTTTTTCTGAATTCCAGGAGATTTAAAGAGGAAAATTCAAGACGCAAATGGGAAACATTTTGCACAAAACGTGAGCGAATCATAACCTACAACCATTGACCTTTGATCTTTGACTCATAATAAGAAGAATCCTTGTTTACAGACGATATTGGATTGGTTTGTACAAATGTGTTATGCGCTGAAGTACATCCACGGGTTGAATATCATCCACAGAGGTGAGAGGTCATCAAGGGCATTCCAGTCGCGTCTGGTGTCTCCAGGCCACCATTGATACTTATACATAAATTATAGAATCACGGAATAAGGAAATTGAATCACTGAATTGCCCAATATGAAGCCATATTACAAAGGAACAGAAAATATTTATTCGTACCTACACTATGTCTTTGTAGGGATCCGAGAATCATCGTACTTCACATAAATCCCTGTTGATGAATCCATTGTTGCCTCATCTATACCTTCATAAATACCCTCATGCACTGTACGCATTCTGATCTTAGCATTCTTTGTATGTAAAATTACGTCTCTGGTGTTCCACTACAAAGAGTTTTTCGACCAGGAAGAGGACGGGCTCTTGCCATGGTTTTCTCACGTATGAAATGGCACTGTGTACCCATGACTCTCTTAACCTTGTGCATCTTTTTATTATTATTGCATGTAATTTTCGTTTATGTTAAGTGCATAGAAACTTTATCCCATAATTGTACATTTTGCGCTATATAAATGAATAAATGATGATGATGATTATTATTATTATGAGAGATTCCTAACAGTGTTTTTCTCTCCAGATTTGAAGACGCAGAATATATTTCTGACTGGTGACAACGTGCTGAAGATCGGCGATTTTGGCATCGCGAAGATCCTGCAGGACTCCATGGACAAAGCCAGCACCGCAATAGGCACGCCCTACTACCTCAGCCCAGAGATCTGCCACCGCCATCTGTATCCTTTCTTTGTCATGCGCTGCGTATACATCTAAGTATACAGCGGACAGTGCTTAATCAGGAAAATGATTATGACCCGCCTTGCATTATATTTAGATGCATTAGAGCATGATAATTAGTAATAATTAGATGGATGTTGAGTTGTTTCCATTTGCTCAGCTGGCAAATCCTACACATTCACAACATCCGCGTCAAACGAATATCACAGCCAATGCTAATAGGATTAAAATACATTATACTTATTATAATTGTATTTTAATATGATAGGTGTTTCTTAGAATATGAAGGAAGATTTATGCATGACTATACTGTACAATTACGCAGATGATAATTTGAAGTATATAATAATGGTATAACATGATATTATGACAAAATACAAAGTGTGATTAGTATTCAAAGGTAGTATAAAATAGCACATTTTGTGTACTCGAGACTTTATTAAACACTTATTAGAATCTCAGCATTATAATCATTAACAATATTATACAAATGAAATCGAGACTTGGACAAAAGCATTGACCATTTCCTCCTGAATATTTGCAATATACACATAACACTGAAATAACCCCAATATTTACGCCACATTGGCCCAGAACGAGAAGCAGTGATGTTCAGTTCATTTTAGAATTTAGATAGTTGTGTAGTCAGATGGTCTCCATCCCTCATGGACAAACTTGTTCAATTTCATCGCTTGAAATGAACCTATCTTCAAATCTTTTCGCATCATTTCTTCGTTCAAATTACTCAAGAGTTCGCCATCGATCTGATTCTCTCTGAAGATTGGTTCTAGATCTTCTAGTTTAAGTGAATGGAGGCACTCGACGAGTTCATCGGTGTCTAGTTTCGTGATATCATCTGGTAAGTATCCAATTGGTGGAGCTTCTTTTTTGGGTTTGTTGATTGTCTGTCTCCTGGCCATATTTGAGGGTTTTGGAGGAGGTTGTGGTCTGTCCAATGGCTGGCCACCTTTCTGCACATCTTTTTGGAGCCTGTCCAATGGCTGGCTACCTTTCTGCACATCTTTTTGGAGCCTTTCTGTAATTTCTTGGATGAGACTTTTGCGTCTTCCTTCGATCGGTTGAGGAGAACTTTGTGTGAGTGGTTGATGAGAGCTTTGCTCGACATCTGGGCTCAATGGCGTGTACACATTCTCCGCTGCTTGCGTCTTTTCGAGTTTGACGTATGCGACTGGTTCAATGGTGTCGTATATGCCTTCGCAACTTTGCACAGCCTCGTAGTTGAAGACGGTGATTTCTGGAACATTAGAATAAGTACAGAATAATCTGGATGCGTCGACTGCTCCGCATGTCGAGGCCATTGTGAATCCCTGAGTTCTCTTATATCACTTTAATACATCGCATTTTGCAACAATGAAGTGAATAAGTCTTAACTACACATTACACACATATGAATCTCCAGGTCAGTTTCAGTTCCCATGAGTGAATTTTGCTAAAGTTACTTCCTGCTTTCTATTCATGAGATGCTGTGATGGCATAAATAGAAAAAAAAAAAAAAAAAAAAAAAAAATAGACACGACGAGTCTCTGGCTGACCGAAATAAGAAAACGCCCCGTGATGTTATTAAAACTGACTTCAGGCTGAATAGAAGCTGCTCAATAAACGACAAATTTAAAGCTTTCAGAACATTTGCAGAATTAGTCCCATGAGTACTTCTACATAGGGTAGGGTGATTTTACCAAGCGCCGATTTTTTCTCTATTAAGTAAATGTCTCATATTGAGTTTTATGTAATAAACAAACAGGAACAATATTTTACAACTATTACCAGCCCTTCTCGGTATTATGACATGAAATCGGCCAAAGTTCAACAACATTATGCAATAATTACTGAATAATCGTCGTTCGCATGAATTTCGATGCTCCGTTGCTATGGCGACGGTCGTGTTTACATCGAGCAAAGTGCCCTAAATACACTCAGAAGTCATATTTGGCCAAACCAAGTGGATTCTTCGGATTATAATCGAATTCGGCATCAGGTACTGCAGGCAACCAGAACTTCTTTTGTCTGAACCTGCTCGATCTCTCGCTTAGGGCTTGGATCATTGACAGGGGGACTCAGCCTATAACATATGGGATCTTTGCTCGCCTGAATCCCTGATCGGAGAATGCAGCAGAATGTGCTCTCTGTAAACGTCCCTGTCTTTAGCTTACCTCTGGTTGGTACAACAGGGGCATAGTCTACCATCGTCGCCGCCGTTCTCTTGTACTCAGCCATCTTTTGATCCAGACCGTCTTTATAATTGAGGTTATCATTATCCAGTGCCATCCCCATTGCAAGGCTTACAGTCACTCCTCTAAGGTAGATTGGTAAAGCGATAGGTTGGTGATATAGGGCACCTGAAAAAAAAGTATCATTGATTACGCATTGTCTCTTGTGCTGATGACGATGCTCTCAGGCATTGTAGCAACCGGACAATTTATAAGCACCACTTTGACTACCCACCCTTCTGTGTACTATCTTTATCAGGCTGATTAAACCATTATTTAAATAAGAACAAGGATAAGATCAGTTATACCATCAAGCACTACAAGCAAAACACTCGAAATTTCTATAACTGATCTTAATCGATCGCAGTACTAATACTGACTTCATCTTCACTGTAAAAACCTAGCAATGCGGCCATAAGGTCATGCAGCCTAAAGTCTAACATAGCAAAATTGATACCAAATATGGTATATATCGATTTATAACAAGTTATAGCACTTATGTATCACCTGAAAAGACGGAGTTGGCTTTGAAGAACTTTTCTTCGTATGTATCCTGGATTTCAAAGTTCTCCAACGTTAAATCTGAGGTATATCCCTCACCAAGAAACTTTGAGCGTCGCTTTGAGCACATGGTAACTTTACAGGGAAGTCGCTCTTTTTGGATAACCTGGCCGAGGGTCGTCTGTGCTTTGCTCTTGTAGATCAGGCTATGTTTGGGGTCATATTTGACGAAGGGCTCAGTGTAATCCAGGGGTATGCTGTAGCACCGTTTTTCATAAGTACAATCCATTGCCATTCCTCTGGGCTGCCGACCTTTCGAGTGTAGATATAATACCTGAAATATGATATTTCACTTCATAGCTACAATCTAAGCAGAAACTATTTCACGATTGCTTATATCGAAGCTGACATGCAATGCGGTTATTTTAGTGTATAATAATATGATTGTTTGCACACGCAAGAAAATAATTATACTCATGTATGTGGATTTAATTCTTCCGTAGCTTGTACAATAAAAAACTAGGAAATTTCTTACGGAAGTCAATAAAACTTGTAGATTAATGACTACAGCGAGACAAACGACTGACAATGAAATACATTTCATTAACAACGAAAAGGCATACTGATATAACAAAAACGATAACAGTGATTATTAGAAATCACCAAGATTAGAAATCACCAAGAAAGGACTCACATCTCCACTGCTGACGGTCTCCCATGGTGTGTCGCCATAGAAACCACCCTTGATGATCACAACCACCGGCAACACTTTGGGTCTTCCATACAGTGCTTTCAATTCGTACTCCTCCTCAGACCAGATGAAAAGATCCTCATCGGATCGTATGCCTGCAGCAATCAAGAGATTTACATTGATAAGCAAAACCAATTATGCAATTATGATAACGACTGATTGAATAACACCCACCGTTAAAACTCCTCTTTCTCTCTTTCTGTGCTCGCGCTGTCTGTTTTTTCATCTGAATCCTTCGCTGATCAGCGATCACATCTTCGATTGCTTCGTAATCCTCGTCGTCGTCCATGGCGTCCATTTTCTCGTTCTTTGAGGTCGTACACTAATCTGTGCACACACACCAATTGGCGCAACCAGGAAGTATAGCCTCCAAATTATCGCACAGACTGACGCTCTTTGCTTCTGAAAGTTCTTAGGCTCATGCTCATTTTTTCTCTCTGTATTCTGTTTAAAGTATCCAGGGTTTTTAATGTATTCAGGCTAAAGTAGGTTTTGCAATCACAGATAAATTCTATATTTAGCACCTTTTGAATATCTACACACTGTATTCATAACTGTTATTTGATAACAAGATGATCTTTATCCTCTAAGTATACGTGTATTTTGGGAGTTTTATTCTACTAAGTTAAAGAGCTCATTCTGTACATGTGCCCTGGTCTTGTTAGTGCTGCACTTTCAAGTTATTGTTGTTTATGAACCGTTCGTTGAACCATACACCTACGCACTGCCACGTGACATAGGACAAAGCCATCAAGCCTCATATACACTTTTAAGTGAGTCTAGTGTGTATTTAGTTATCTTCAGTTTTATGTGCTTGAGTTATTACAATGGGCAATGTTTGCTACAAGCATTCCTTCAATCCCGTACCTGTTCTTCTCTCGGTGTAGAACATCGCTGCAATAATTTAAGCAGGTTTTGTTTGTTACATAAATTACACTAAGTTAATTTGTTACATACATTAAACTAATATGTTATTAAACTAATATGTTATTAAGTAAATTGTCAGCTTGTGAATACGAGCGTATCACGTGTTGATGCACCGCTCACTTGCGTCCTCAGGTGCGCAGTTTCTTCGCGATGTACACCTGAATGCTCGACTGATTTAATCGCTCTCTTTTTCTTTATCTTCTTTACCGATAGCAAGCACTATTTGAACGTGTGTCTAATAATTGGGAGCTACATGCCATCGGCATCCTCTCACTCCAATTTGTATTCAATATATATTTGATAGCAAATGCAATCCCATTTGAAACTTCCAAATTTGGTGATGCTTTTTCCGTTTCAGGGAAATATTGACTAATTATGTTTTGATGAAATAGAATACCAGGTGATTCTTTGACCTGCTTTAGTTATGGCACCAAGAGTGACATCTGGGCGGCTGGGTGCGTCTTGTACGAACTGTGTTGTCTTGTGCCTCCTTTTGATGGTCCTGACTTCAGTCTCCTGGTCGTGAACATCATCCGTGGCCTCTACAGCCCAATCCCCAAGTAAGCTATACTTAACACTAATAACTATCTAAAGGCAATCTCTCCCTATCTGGCTTGCAGGATGTACGGACCATTACTCAAGGACTTGGTGGACGTTCTGTTGCAGGTTCAGCCCGAGAAGAGACCGAGTGCCAGGCAGGTGTTGTCAGTCGCGGCCCTGCAACCGTATGTGACCGCACACGCGCATCGCATGAGCAGGACGAGCTATCAATCCCCAGATGGACGAAGCGAACCTGAAATCGACAAAGAGAATGTTGGATTATCTCGTGCATATGCTTTGCTAGTGTTAACCATTGTTTAAAGGTGCCCGCAGTTGGACCAAACCAGAAGAGAAGAGGCTCATGGTCCACCCCGAAGAAAACCCCTCTGGTCGATTGCAATAGGGCAGTCAGCTCTGTGGACAGCATGAACCAACGGATAGCCCCAAAGGTAACCAGCTGAATGGTTATGAAGCCTAATGTAGATATGTGTTCCAATACAGACCGCAAAGAAAGGCCCCACTTTCTCGCTTTATCGTACGACTCTACAGAAAGGGACAAAACTGGGTAAGAAGTCTCCACCAGCCGCCAAAAAAAGCCCATTCAAACCGAAAAAAGTGTCAATTGGCAAGACATACACCATACAGCAGAAGAGTCCTGTTGTCATTGAGCAAGATGGGAATGAAGTCAGTGTGGACGAAGTGGACGCAGAGGACGAATATCAAACTTCGGAAGATGAAAACAATTCAGCGAATGAAACGACCACATGTGACACAACGGTTATTGAAGGTGACATATATGGCATTCATAAGTGTACGAAGGTTAACCGGATTGGGATAATTATAAAATCGTGTTGCTTTAAAAAGCCTCATCTAAGTCATCCAGGGTTACATGCATAACTCATATAGCTCAGAGATCTTTAAAAAATACATGTACATGTATAACCTGTTCTGAGGTATTTTGGATCTTGGCTGGTCTCTTCATGCTTCAAGAAATCCGGTAACGCCATACAGTGCACCAGTCAAATGACTCCGCCAATACCCCCTCTCCCAAAAGTAACTCAGAACTTATCGTGTTCTCTTTCATTTTATTTTATTTGTTTACATATATTTATATTTCATTTTATTTTATTTGTTTACATATATTTATATGCAAACAAATAAGAGTCCATATCTCATGGACCACGTACTATATCCTGTTCATATACATGTGCATGTACCTGGAAAATCACCAGCAAACCACACACTTCTATAGAAACCACCTGCTGATAGATCACATTATGGTTATATATAATAAATAAATACAGAACCTAATCTTGACTCTTTTATTTATTTGTTTACATATATTTATATGTAAACAAATAAAAGAGTCCAGATTAGGTTCTGGTATTTATTTATGACATCAATATACTAAAAAATATTTAGTGAGAGTTGTCGAGCTAATAAGTTCAAATATAGCAGAAAGCCATTTCTAGCAAATTCTGACTTGACAGCTCTCAGGATTCTGTCGCAGGATGGAGATAAACATAATTATAATAATTAATGGTGTTTTGCTCAAACTTCGAAAACAAGTTTCTGCGTGAAGGCTCAAATATGATAATGTCTGAATTCCGCGCAAACAGTGTTCGAAAAGTATTTTTCCGTAGGAGGGTCCTAACTGAATACAAATCCCATGCACTTACAACAACTGTTAACACGTTTGTCTGTCTCCAGTGCCATCGCCTGCGAATTTCCACCACGAAGCCTGTCGCCTCCTGTACAACAGCTGCAAAGCAAAATCATCAACTGATGTGAATAAAAGCATGGAGGCTCTCCAACGGTTTCTCGTGGCGAAGGTCGGAGCTGCTGAGTTCGTTCATGCGTATGAGCGTGTGAGGAACGCGTTGGCTCTGGGCAAAGACTTCACTTGCATCGAAGAAATTGCTCATGACAAATTTAACGATATGTTTCCACTCCTCATTCAGCTTATTCAGATGCAATGTTGTACAATGCTATGATTTCCTAAAAAAAAAATAAAAAAAAAAAATGCATGACTAAGATACAAATGAAATAAAAAATTAATTTGACCCAAGCTCAATTTCGGTCCGGTTTGGTCATTTTCACGACGCTTTGGAGTGCTTGTTGCGCAGGCGTATTCAGTCTGTTTATGACCACCTGTTCTTTAATTTGTCTCAGCACAGCAATTGATTAAGTTAGTTGTGCACAACGGCCATTATGGCATATGATAATTTCATGAGATCAGCTGTTTTGACTAAGAGCTCAAAGGTGCGAGTTCATTTGTGCATGCATAACATCTCTTCTTCTAAAACTTTATACTTTTATTGTTTTCCGTAAAACATGTGTTGGAAAAAATGACTTGTACGTAGATTAATTATTTGCCATAATATGAAGTCATGGTAATTTAATTGTATTTCACTCTTCATCTTTTGAGTAAATAGACCCATCAGAAGCCAGCGTAATTAATATCCCAAGCTTTGCCCTCACTTTGCATGCAATGAACTATCCTCACTTTAGACCTGTAGCGTCCGTATTACCATTGTATGAAAATGGTAACATGACGTTGTTTTTAGGCAATCAATATCGACGGCTTGAAACTTGTGTGACGTCAGTTGACTCCATGTCTCCACTTCCAAATCATCAACCACGGTTGTTTCTCTGACCACTATGCACTGACTGTTCCATTGTCTAACGAGCAGACGACGCCACAGCACGTCGGAGCGGCCAACTAAGTGTTACACAATGCTGACTGTCCGTGTATGATGCTATCACTGCGCGACAATTGAGCAAAACTGGCATTGTCACTTCACAATGTCACATGCACATCCAGCTGTTTAGGCGGCATTTTATATTTAGTTAGGAGCATTACCGTTATGGAAAGCTTAAATTGATGCTGGGGTTTTATGTGATCAGTGTAGCCATATCGAGATAGCATCAAGAAAAACGTTATACTTGTTTTGCAGTACTTGTGCCCTGTCCCCAGTTTGGGCTTTATACTGGTATAGGAGAGCGAGGATTATTTTATTTTCATTCCTCACTCATCGATGCCGAAAATTATATATTTTAATTATTAGTGCTGTAATTCAAAGTATAAATCATGCGCGTTGCACATTTTTATCCTCAATTTTTCATTCGTTGACGTAATTGTTTCTTTTCGTAACCGGCGATGCTTTCTTTCCGTACTTTTACTTTTCTCGCGGGTCGTTATTAATTAAGGTATAAGCCACCGTAAGTGGGTGGTTATGCTCAGATAAATGATGTTCAAATGAAATAATGACACTAGAGATACGAAGTATACATTGATGAGCAATAGGTCTGAATAGTTGGACTCTACATCTGGCGAACTCATAAACATATTTTTAGTATTTCCCTAAATGTTCCAACGCTGACTGTTTAATTTCACCAGCGATATCATCCGACAAATAATCATTGTTCTATAAGATGATTGAGATATTTGGTATCATGACTAACATTCATGATTTCATTGCACAGATAGAAGTCAGGGAAAACTGTTTATTGTCCTTGCATTACGCTGTCATATGGCATTGCTTTTTACAACATTATATCTAATGCCAAGGTCATCACCATATTCAGTACAAATAACTGTACTTAAGAGTTAGGACGTAAGACGACTGAATCATCAGCATAAGATGATTAATCTTAAGAGTAGAAACCCAGCAATACACCCTATTGGACATTCACGCCTCAGTGCCTTACACTTTTATACTGTTACTGAATTGCTGACATATACTTGGGTAAGTCTCATTATCCCTACGTGCAATATACTGTCTGGTTGCATCATCAGGCATATAATATAATGGCGAATTAATACGCGAGTTGACGAGATAGTTATATAACGAGGTCAAAACAGGTAAAGCAACAACCTTCAAGGTGAGGCATAATCGAAGCCTTCGAGTTCCAACTCTCCGTAGCAGGGTTGTATTGCGAGTATAGGTCAGCATTCCACTTCCAGCCAGCCTTATCAGACAAATATGGACGAAATTGTACACTGTGCCCTCGATTACCTATTTTTAAACATCAAAGTTAATGCTCTGTGTCAATTGTACCACAGGTAGCCAACGAGCGAATTAATTAGTAATTTAATACGGGTGATTACAGTTGAAGATATCGATTGACCCAAAGTGTCTATGCCTAGATCTGGCCGAAGACTATGCTTTTGCCAAATTTCATGCTTTCCTCCAAAATTGAAACAATTTAGTTATTGTAATAATGTAGACCCCCCACTATAGAACAAATAATGCAATACGATGTATGCTCACTGAGCTTGCTGCACACTCACCTGCATGCTCCTTGTATTGGTAGGCCTACATTGGGTCCAATATCCGGTTAAAGTCTATATATTGCATTATTAGATATAGGCAGATAATGTGTTAAGATAACATGGATGCTTCCAACTGCTTTACACGATGTTTCATTATAGCATATGTAATTATCATTATATAAACTCTGTATGTGTACACGTATGTAGACCTTCGTGCAGAGTGTGCACGGAATTGCTTTCATCTTTCAAGGGGCAATTAGCGATACTGGGGGCTCAGAAGGCCAAGATGCAATTAGCGAATACTGGGGGTCAGAAGTTCGCCGAGAAGCAAAAAGCCGGAAGCAAGCGCATCAATCAATCACTGTCAGATAGCAATACTTGAAAGGCACCGTTTGACTGCATTTTCTATTAGAAACGCAGGCTGCCCCACATCTATGGTTCTAGTATATGAGACACGAATATTTTCCATGGATATCACACTTCACTAGCACACTCACTCTCTCGGTCACTATCATCGTGCAAACCACCTCCTAAGATACCTATTTGATCTTACTATTTTGGATATTCTTCTCCGGATTTTGTTGAAGGTAAATTAAAGCCAATATGAAGTGATTGGTTGTGTTGTGTCTTCGTTGATACGAGCTTGGGGCTTAACATCCAACCCATGGATAAATGATGTAGAATTGGAGTCACTACGTCATAATGGGCTGGTGATTCCACACCATATAATTCTGTTTTTGTTATAGAAAGAGCAATAAAAACTGTTGTGTTTCCCGAAGTCATAACAATGTGTGTATAAAACCAAGACGAATAAAACGAAGTGCAAACAGATTTACATTGTGTTATCAACTTACCATCACTTTTTTAGGGGGGAGGGTGGGTTCTGCTCTTGGTTATAAAAGGGGGTAAACAGGAAGTGATAGGCAGTGGTAACGCTATGGATTTGTTGCTAACTATGGATGCGCCATAATGCATGTATATGCAATGTCGCCTGATGCTTACCAGTGGTTAGCATATAAGCGCATGTCTCATAGCACAGCCTCTTCGGTAGACCAGCCGACATGGACAGCACCACGTTCGAACCGACGCTTGACGCAAATACATTGGCACCCGCAAAACTTTCTGATTACCATGATTGGAACACAGGGGTGCTAGTCTGCGGGATTGCCGTGTTAATGGCAGGCATCCCTGGGAACCTGCTTACAATTTTGGCGTTTTTCAAGTACAAGCAGCTCCACAGCCCAACTAACATACTGATCTGTAGCCAGAGCATTGGCGACCTCTTCACCTGCCTCACAGGACCCCTCTTTGCGGTATGGAACTACACGGAAATTGGTCAGGCTCTGGCTTCCTCCAACAAGTACCTGTGTTTGTCGAGCCTTACTCTGCTAATGCTTGCTTTACAAAGCTCTGTGGTGAACATCCTCGCACTGAGTACCGAGAGATTCATAGCCGTATACTTCAGCCTGAGGTACTACCAATGGGTGACGGACGCCACCGTAAAGCGTGTGGTGGTCATTATTTGGATAGTGGTCATCACCATTAACTTCCTACCTTTATTTGGTTGGGAATTGTGGAAACCCGGAGTGACCTGTATGACTTTCAACATCTACCCACGAATTTATTTCCAGGCATTTTTCATAATGCCTACTTTAATTTGCCTGTTGGTTTGCGCAGTTGTAAACTTCGCCATTGCATTGGAAGCAATCAAAAGACAACGATCAATTGTTGCTGTGGTCGTTATGGAGAATGCGGCGAACGAAGAAGCGAACGCCAAGAGTAGAAATCAGTTCAAGGTCACCAAGATGCTTCTGTTGGTCGTTGGTTGCTTCTTCACCACGTGGCTGCCGTACATCATCTTCAACTGCATCTCATATAGCCTACCGTCGCCCTGGAAGATCCACGGAGCTCCTGATTGGTTCGCCATCCCAAGTGAGTTATCTAAGACCATGCTGGTCGTCAACTCTATCGTCAATCCTTTCATCTATGGCTGGAAGAACGTTCTATTCAGGGATGCGTATTACAAATTGCTGAGAGTGCGAAAGACGCCAACGGAGTCAGAGTAATTCCAACGATGAAGGTCCAATCATTTTGATTGATTTTAATGGAAAATGACACGCAGATGGTTGCCAATGGTTGCATTTATGTCTGTGAGTTGGTTTGTCAGTTTAACTTTAATACCATTATAATTGGATTATATATTATGTAATGTTGATTTATATAAGCCGGATTCTTGTGAGGTTAAACATTGCATGTATTATTTTTGTCTAGTCTAGCAAACACAACAAAATGTGAATCTGATTGCAATGTCTTTTGCATTCGATAATCAAAAGAAAACAATTTAATATTTGAATTTATACTTTTTCTATTCGATTCCGCGTTATCGTCTTTTGAATTTGATTCTTTCTTGTGCTGAACTTTTATTATCTTTCCTAATTAATGAAATCTTCTTTTGTTATTGTGTTTTTGTCATCCTTCACGCGAGCTCTTACTTATTTATATTTGTTTGCGCACTTACAAGAGCATCTAAGCCCCTCGGGGTTTCCGGGTCTTTTTATTTACACTGTTTATCTTCACTTGTTTATTTATCTTCACTTGTTTATAGCTATATCAATAAAATTGAAAATGACTTGAAAAAGAAGAAAAAAATATACATTCGTGCTTGAGATACCGAACGATGAACATAAAAAATTGCTCTCTGCATTTCGCTCTTATCAACTTAATATCTTATCTTAATCTTATCTTTATCTTAAAATAACTTCTTGAGACAACCGACTAGTTCAATGTGAGATTTTTCTAACAATAACTATACGGATTCTTACTACGGATCATCACGCGGATTTCTACGGATTACCACCGTCACTATATGAATCCTGTAACTACTGTGAGAACTAATTAATTTCTTATTACAATATCTTCCTTCATTGGCGGCAGCCGAGAGACGCGACCGTCAATCTCGTCTGAGCTCCAAAATACGGATCTGATAAAAGGACTAATCGCGGCCTTCTCCGATGAGAGAGTAAAAGGAAGTATTTCCGAACTTGTGACTACCTCTGTTCAGAGTGAACTGGTAAAGCTCCGCGAGGAACTCCGCATGCGCGATCACATCATTCGGCAGCTGGAGGACAAGGTGGAGGACCTAGGGTCTTCACAAGACCGTATTGAGAACTCCATACGGGTCTCCATAAGGAGGAGGAAACCGAGAACGTTGAAGAAGTTGCCCTCGATGTCCTGAATCGCCACCTTAAATTATCGATTCTTTTATTGTCCAATAACCCCGGACCCCCAAAACTCATATTAACTAGCTAATGAATGAAATGTTGAATCACAAGAGAAGTAACTCACAACTATATATGCATGTTATAAATCTTACTTTACACACGGATATCGATCCAAGGAAAAGTCGTTATCCAACTATAAATTATTAGTTTCAAGTTGAACTAACATTGAATCAACGATAATCCACAACTGTTGTATTACTACGCATAAACAAACCTTACAACACATACTACGCGCACCAAAGTTTCTCCCCCAATCGATCTCATCACTGAGGTCTACCGCATTCACCGATTGGGGAAGAAAACTGTTGAGAAGGATCGCGCGCGATCATGATTAAGTTTACCACTTAGCGTTCCAAAAGGAAGTGCATGGGTGCTGGGAAACTCCTAGCGCGAGAAGACAGACCAAAGAGCATCTTCATCAACGAGGACCTGACAAAGAGAATGACGCATCTTGCGTGGATCGCCAGATCCCTCAAGCGTGACAATTCAACCAAAGATACATGGATTAGTGATGGAAACATCACGATAAAGACAGCAAAAATAAAATAAAAGATAAAGACAACAAGCGGCAAAAGCATCGCAGTAAGCAGCAAAGATCAGTTAAGACTGTGAAATCATTTAAACCCAAATATTGATTACATCATTAATTGAATTATAGATAAGACAACTACAGTAAAACCCCGCTAACTCGAATTTGAAGGGACCAGCGAAAATACTTCGACGAAGAGGGTTTTCGACGAATCGGGGTTTTCGAATTCTCAACATTTTGGTAACGTTATGATCTATGAGATGACGTTATGATAGCGTATTGATCTCAAATTACGTTATGATAGCATAATGACCTACCCTTGAACACTTTAAAGCTAGCTACCAACACATGAAAAAAAAATTAAAACGATTTGTTTGCGTTGTTTACTACAAAATATACAAAGTCGGCCCAGAGAGGGGGGATATTCTTTGTTCTTGCCGCCTTGAACCACAGCATCAACGCCTCTTCCACGTCCGGGTATTCACACAACCTCGCTCGCTTCCTGTCACCTCCACTCTCTCTGTAATGCGCTTGAATCTTCTCAGAATTTTTGATCCAAGTTGACAGGGTGCTTGGTGGGAATCCAAACTTATCGGCGATGGCCTTTTTCTTCCCTCCAGCTTCAGCTTCGCTGATCGCCAGGAACTTGGTCTCCAGGGTTACACGCGTGATCTTTCGTTTAGTCGTTATTATTGCAGAGATGTCTCGCAGAGATTCGTCGACAGAATGATTAATTTGTTGTGACGAATGATCGGGTTTTATACTGATGGGCAGAGTTTGTTTATTATTGATGTTTCCCGCCTATTCAACATCTGTGTTTTACTCCAATCGAAAATCCACTACATGCTCTCTCTTCTATTGTTAACCAAGCATCGTGAACAAAAGAACGCTTGCTGCTAATTGAACGTTTGAACATGGCGGCTGCTTTAATCGACACGATGCGGTCGATTACGCAATGAAAAGACTGAGACGGAGACGCTAACTTCTGAACAATGCGAGAGGTGACAAGCGAGTCGAACTCTGTTTGTAAACGATTGTCCAAAACAGTAAACAGAGTTGCGTTAATTACAATTAGCGAAAGGGTTCTTTGATCTAAAAAAAAAAAAAAAAAACTTCGACGAATACGATTCGATTTTGCTCAAGGGACCGAAAAATATGTTCGAGGAAGAGTGTTTTTCGACGAAGCGGGGTTCGAGGAATCCGAGCAATCTCTATGTAATTATAGACAATGACGTCAATTATATTACTCTTGTATATATAGCCTCATGTTTCCTCTACAATCACCCTCAGCCACATATTTATTGTTGGTATCGTATTTATCATTCATTCTTGTTTATTTTCTATATTTTCTCTTCCTCTTCTATCTGTTTCATGCCACAAGCCCAAACAACCCCAATGCCGTCCATGGTGACCCTGACCGATAAATTAATTCACCTCCTCTTGGTGAGGCCCTTACTATAACAACATACATGAACATTGCACTACATCTGATTCCCTTTCATTATTTCATTCAAATATTCCAAACTACCAATCTAACTATGACTCCCTTATCACACAGCTTAAAGGGATGTGGAACTGGATTTTAAGTGATGTTCTATTGATTCATAGCACCAATTGATAGCATTCCGTGCCAAGAACACCATGCCTGGATGCAAGCGTAAGGAAATAATGCATTCCGAATATCGGGGTTATTATTGCGCCTATGGGAGAATGGCTTCCATTACGAAGTATAGGAGGCAAACGTCAGCTGAGGGCTTGTCGTGATTGGTCCCGTTCCCCTCGTGAAGCTATCGATTTCAGCCAATCAGAGCAGACCATCTTCGCCATAAAAAGACATCTTTGTTCTTTACGAAAGGAAAGCGTCAGTATTGCGCATGTGTGGTGCACTCTGGCTGACCTTTTTACTGTTTCAGGATGAGAAACCATGGTAGGTGTCCTAGAAAATCGCTTGTTAAAATAAGAACAAAAGCGAAATTTTTTTTTTTTTTTCTCGCCTGACTGGTGGCAAAATGATTATTCTATCTATTTCCGAAAATAAAATAAAAAAAATATTCTGGGGTTTAGTCGCAGGACACGCTTATATGACGAGGCCCATTGTAAAAGATGGAGAACTCTGTGTTTCATCACAGCTCCTGACGCCACGCCTAATTAGCAATATATCTCCCGCGAAATCGTTAGCGATGATATTCCTTGTGTGAGCCAGGCATAGGAATCATTTTTGGTGCATCAAATAACGACTCAAAGTTCATTTTTAACCAGTTCTCCCTCCCTTTAACTGACAAAATTTCTCATTCATAGCCTTTTCTGAAACCTGGCTAAATAAAAACACTTGTAGCCTATACAACATGTTATAAATTACATAGGAAGGATAAATATCGATAATATTCACAATTCTAAAACTTTTCAAAGTAAATTCATAGAGCTAACTAATAGCAACAGAAGAGTGATCGTAGGGGTCATCTATAAACCGCCCTCCTCTGATACAGCTAGATTCACCGAGCAAATAAATACAGTTCTGGAGAAAATTAAAGTTGGGCATAAGGTATGTTACCTCACAGGGGATTTTAATACTGATCTATGTAAATACCATAAAAATGAAATAATATTTGGATTCGATAACCTGATTTACTCCTATTCATATGTCCCACTAATAGATATGTCTCCAACTCATCAATTATAGATAATATATTGACCTAAACACTACCATCTCTCAGGAATTATCATTACTGACATCTTAGATTATTATCCCATATACACCTCATCAGTGCAATTAAAATCCGTGACCAACTCAACAATCGAATTGAGATCATATAATGAGACGAACAAAATTAATTTCAGAACCTGTTTTGAGAATGAGGACGGGCTGAGGTGCTCATTCAGCGATCCTCCCAAACAGCATACTCTGTCTTTGCTAACACCTTAAATAGATTCTACAATGAATGCTTTCCATAACAGAAAGAAAGAGAAATAAAAGAGACGCCAACTTGTGGATACGTACAGGCATAAAAAAATAATTTAAACATAAAAATAAATTGTATTACTACTATAAAAGTAGACCAACTTTTGGTAAACATCGTTCTTTTGCTTCAGAAAAATACAGTTGCTTAATTCTTAAAACCCTTTATTTAACCCACACAACCACCCTCTTTCGCGACCTAAAAATCTCAGACATCCACAAATACCTTGCAATGATTTTTTTGTATGACTCACCGACAATATGTTTCCAAATCATTTTCATGAATCATACTCCCATCTTACTACGTGCACATCGCCAGTCATTGCAGCACGCACGTTCCATTACAAATCACTCAATCGGTACACCATAAGCTTGCACCAAC
>KB304553.1:2404-29521 GCA_000328365.1 Capitella teleta | reverse complement strand
AAATTCATTATATTATTTATTTATATTCATTTTTCTTCTGAATAATTATTTTATTGCATTGTCAAAAAGAAAATTTTCCCACAGAATCATAGTCTAAGAATTCATACTAGTTTTGAAATTTCCTCCACAGACTACAGCAACCCAACCAACTGAAACATGTGACAGAGGTTACCTGGATCTCTTCAGAAATAAAGTATTATCTGGACAAACTCTTGCTCTCTCGTTCTACGGGTGAGTAGAAAAGTGCGAAGTCGTGGAACGACTTCTGACGTTATGACGTTTTCACTCTGTTAATCACACTTCAAATGCATTCGATGCAGGTTTGCTTCCAAGCTTCTCTGCGATGCGTTTTCTCCGAACTTGGATAGATTAGTTGGAAGTCTTTATCTCAACACTGCTCTGTCGGGAGCTGTATAAAGCCCCATCAACCTCGCGTCCATTTGGCTTATCAACTGGAAATACACGGGAAGGAAGTTGATGTAGCATTGGCGAACATTTTATGCGATATTCTGTGTTTTGTCTCCATATACACATGCACTGTTACACCGTAAGTAGACATGATATCATGCAATATTAATTATTTGCCATCAGTGTTGCTATCTATCTTACTGATCTCTCTTTCATGTAGACGTGACTTAAGTCTTTGTTGGGCTGTTCATGCTTTCCAAGATATTCACCACTAAATCAGCATCAGCGATCATGTTGTATGTCTCTGAAGTCTATCCAACTGACATCCGAGGAAAGGTCATTTCATTCACGTCCACCTGTGGTCGCTTGGGGCCATCGTTGTCCCCTATCTTGGTAAGCACAGAGTATTCAGTTGAAGCAATACCGAACCTTCACAAATAATAATGATCCTCAGCCAAATAATAGATTAGATACCGTGCAATCGTTATGCTTATTGAAGAAAAACAAATTGTTTGGTCATGAAACCTAGATACGTATACGCACTTGTATGTCTCATCTTTTATATCTCTGATGTCCGAATTCTCGATTCGAACCACTTGATTCAATCGCATCAGTGATTTGATCTCACTGAGTTTGATCCGACGTGACGGGATGGGCATGATTTATAATCAATCTCTGATATTGGAATCTTTCACTGTTCACACAGGCGTCCATTTATCAGCCGCTTCCTCAGATATTGTACGGAGCCTTAGGACTAATATCAGGTCTCATGATCCTCCCATTGAAAGAGACACTGAACACTCCGCTTACTGCTGACGAGTAAGATCATAAACATACATCACCACAGTCACTTGTAATTCATCTTCTTTTGCAGGGAGCGCGAGGAGTTGTTTAACTCGACGAAAGATAAAAGGACATATTCCCATTCAATGACAATTTAGACATCTTTCTACAATTCTCACGGATTCAGAGGACGTTCGTTAAAGATCCCAAGAGAACGGAATCAACGTATTGCCAAATATATTTCTTTTTACACTCCGTTCTGATTGTTTCTCTTGAGATGTTAAGAAAGAATTAATTAATTTTTAATTATTGGGTTCGATGTGAGAACACAGCAGAACATCAGAATTTCGATCATGCCGAGAAGAAGACTTCATTACCGAGCCTCCGTGTGTCAATGAACTCCCCTTGATCCCATTCGCTGACCATTGAAACTAACGCCAGAAGGTCACAGGGTTAAATAGTGCATTGTGTGGGTGGCATTTGCAAGTTTAGAAGGACAAATTGCGAATTGCACACTGCGTGGAGTTCATCACCAAAAGATATCGTGCAATCAAATCAAAGATTTCTGCTCACTTTTCAGTTGATGAACCATTTACAATAAGTATTTGAAGTCGATACTAGAGGCTTACCAATTCAATGAATAATCCGATACTTGTAGAAAGCCGGGGGAAATGATACCATTCATCGCACAGACTAATCGCCGGCTTTTTAATGTTTGTTGCCGTAGGTATGGACAAGAATGTTTCACGTGCTCCATGTCAAGCTGAGATATTTTAACCTGTAGTCTCGTATAACTGAACACTTGATGTATCTGGGAGAAAGGCGATCCGTCGGTAGCCTTAGTTTAGTCTGTGGGAGGGGGGTGGAGCGATTGGAATCCGCTTCACTGATCAGTATAATATACAAACAACATATAATTTATGTTCAAGGGATTCATGTCTTGGTGGTCTGTTATGCTTGGTGGTCAATTCCTTCTTCTGTTGCACTAGCTCTCATTCGTCTCATCGGACATGTGCTAATACAGTATGATTTAAAGTCCAATAATGATATGATTGAAGGGTTATGCCGTTTGCTCTAATTTCTCTGCATATTTTCATCGCAATAAGAATGGCAGTATCACGCATATGTCTTATATGAGTTATGTATTGAAATGTCCTGGATATCTTGAAAGTGAAAACAAAAACAAAAACAAAAAAGCAAGTGCACGCAAATTAGATACATTCTACTACCAATACGATTACGGCACATACTGAAATCCTAACTTCCTTAGCCTTGGCGACAATTGGCCATTAGTAACTCGTATAACCCACCTAAATCCGTTATGATAATGCCGTCTCGCTTCGATTTTCCAAGTGTGTTATGTTAAAATTTTTTTGTGTAATAATTGTATCTATAAAACGCATACAAATTATCCTGTTAGCTGTTTGCAGTTTGCCAGCATTCAATTTGTGTGTACATATTTCGCGAATTTGGTGTTGTATCAGTGATTGCTGTTGATCCTTAAGACAAATTAACTGTTTTCATTTAAGAATCACGTTCAGACTAAGCTGCCATAAGGAAATTTCACTTAATGATCGGTCTGCAAACTTTATAACAAATTATAACTTCACATCAGCCACTAAAATGTCGCTGATGTGAAGTTATAAACAAATTTTGTATACAAATTGTATCCCTAATTATCATTCCTCTGTGGATAAATGCAATCGCTATTTTGGTATCCAAGCTGTTACCCAACTTATACATGTAATACTTTTTGCTATCTGTGTTTGTCATTATGCTATGGTCACGTCTTACTAACACTTTCATTATGCAGCTATATAACAGTGGTACTGGTAGCCACGAACCACATAACTCGATAAAAATAATGAAGTCCGCTGTCGTATGCTTCTATTTTTTCATGATATTACGTGTAGTTATACGCAATGTGCATTGTTAATCCTAGTTTCGAGTGAGAACATGCTTACTTTAATGTGCCCACAACATGCACCAGTGTAATGCACATAGAATTCCATGGAAGTAGCGATTGCTCGTATATCATAATCATTATCATCTTTCAGGAGCACTCATCTGACAATCTTCTATTATTTTCAGTAACACGTAACATGCAATCGGATGGGTTACAATTCCGTAAAGGTCAGATTCACAGTCGGCTAACATCCTGCAGTAGAGGCACCGAAACTCCGACGTATGTCTTCTCCTTTGAAACGTCGCCTCCTCGGCCAATCCCTAGAGGGCGGCACAATCGTTCAATCACTTCCAGTCGGCGCGGGTTGATCGAAACGACGTGAAAGCCATTGTGGAACTGAAGACCTCTTCCCCTGCGTTGTTTCACCAAAGCGCACACAACGACGGACACAAACACCAGCACACCGATTGGAGCCACGATGTATCGCCCATAATGAATGTAAGAACTTTCCAAGTGAAGATCTGAGCTCCGCGTGTTGTTTAACCGGACACCAATGACAGAGAATAGTGCGTTCAACACGGTACGCAATGAAACGTTAGCTGATTGTTTAGTTGCTTCAAACACCCACGGAATGGATGCGTTTTCCATGTCTGAGCGTTTCAGCAACAAGCCTCCCAGCCAGCGATCTCTGAGCCTTAAGCTCCAATTTCCCGTTTCGGCATTCGCGGCTGTCAGACGGGCTATGCCAGCCCCTGGACGTCGCTGATTCACACTGCTCTCAATTTGCCATTAAAATGCCGAACAAGTGGGGCATCCCTGTTGATCAAAACTTAAGTTCTTTAGCCACGTTTGGGTCCTTGTTGCGACTGAGTTGGTCAATGGTTGATTGCATATATTGATGAAGCAATCCACGTCTCAAATGGAGTCATCAGACGATAAATCCAAATTAAAAAGATATACTGAGTCCTAGATCAGCCATCTAACTCTAATTTAAGAGCACCAAGCAATCAGATGAGCGCATCACATGATGATAAACAACAACTGAAAAAACAACCAAGATGAATAATTGTGTCTGTGATGAGGTAACTGACGCCATAAAAATAAACGGTCCGCGATTACTCGTCAGTGTGGATTACGCTGAACAACGATGGAGAGAATGCATCTCTTATCCCTAAGTGCGTGGTAAAAGCAGCCCAAGACTTCATCGGGCGATGACAGTTCGCATTCATCGCTTATAAACGCGCTGTCAGCCGACATTCAGCAATGAATACAGCGCCATGCACCGCTCCAACCACTCAGAGATGTTTTCTCGAAGGGGAAATGGATTTCTCTACTTTGCATAAGCACAAAGAAGTGAAGGGTGTGGGAAATATCTGAGTGGCCTCAAAATCGTTGTACAACGTACATATCACGGTCAAACCACAATGTAATTGACACTCGGAGGTTATATAATAAGATAAAATACGCAGGGCACAGTATACATTTCAGAAATCCATGCTGACAAACCTGCGCCCGAAATCAGGACACCGTTCCGCTGATCAATTCGGGGCTGAGAGCCGTTTAATCCGATTATCTGCGAAAACCCCTGTCAACGAGATTGACATTAGGATGGGCACTTAGTCTGCGGTTGTCTCTTTGGCTGCTGTATCCGCTCTAACTGTATTGAATGCATTCCATAAAAATTAACATAAGCGGTAAATATTCCGAGGAAGTACGGTGGATTATGAATTGGTTATTCCTGCACAATTTGCACTCATAATTCCCAGATGACGTATGCACCCTTACATTGATACCATCATGGAGCTATTTATCAAACGACAGGCCTGTGTGAAGAAGAGAAATTCGTCTTGGTAACGGCCTTTGATAATCCCTTTATCATAGGCCCTACTTTTGACCCTTTTTTATCGGAATAACAGGCCTACAGTCGTCTTGGTATCAGCCTGTTTATTGACAGTTCATCGTATTCTTTCTCCGGTCGTAGTTTTGCGATTCCTACGTGACTTCAGGCAGCAGAGGGCATGTCGCCCAATCACATGCCAAATTATCATTCATAAGGCTGATTTATACTAATAAATGTCACAATCCTTCATCAATGTTTAATGCATGACGAATTCAATGCATACATTTACTGACATCATTGCCTTCGGAACATGAAGGCCATAACGTAACTATGATGACTACATTATGTGACAAGATTTGATTCAGCACAAAACCAGGCGATGTCATTGGTAAGAAGACCAACGATCGGCATCGTCTGCTGAAGGTTTCCTTCAACAGTAACTTTGATGCCAGAGCCTTTTGCGCCCAATATCGCTCAGCTAAGAGAAACGACGAGAACATTCCAGTTATGCGACTGCGGCTGGGAAAAACAAAGACAGAACAAGATGCATTTAAACGAAACAACGATCTGGTGTATAAGATGAACCAGAAAGCTAACGAGGTAGATGTTGGTCGCGTAAGCTACAGCCTAAGGGGAACTGGAGATATTCGGAAATTCGCCGTTGACGACCAAGGAAGATGGAAACGGGATCGGGAATGGACTGCACCATCACATGCGGGAAACGAGACAACAACACCAGAGTCATAAGCACTAGGGATGAAGAAACACCAAAGGGTGACTTCAATGGACTTTATCTGAACGCCAGAAGCATCGCTAGCGTGAATAGAAACCGGAACAAGATCGCCGAACTACCTAACCTCCTATCATCACATGAACCTCAGATGTTAGCTGTGTGCGAAACCTGGTTGTCAACCAACATCGACGACAATGAGATTATACCAGCCTGCTTCATCGTGTACCGTAAAGACAGATGCGAAACGCAACCCTTGAAGAGAGGTGGTGGAATTCTACTTGCTATAAATGCTGACATAACATCGAAGCGACGCATGGACTTAAAGTGACATAGAGATCATTGTTTGTGAGATACTTTGTAACAAACGATCAAAAGTGCGATCGTTCTCCTTTACCGACCTCCGTCATCTGACGTCACATCTTTCAATGTATCACTCGCTTCCACCCTCGACAATGTATCGAAAGAATATCTCCACGTCTGTCTTCTTGGTGACTTTAACCTCACACGCATTGACAGGCGACATCCAGGAACCTCTTCGCGCGTAACTGATTCTGAATTCCTGAACACCATCCAGTCTAACTCGCTTGAGCAGATTAAGTTCAACGCTTCTAATGTACATGGAAACATCCTGGATCTCATCTTTACCATGCAGTGATTGTGACATGATTCGTAATCTATTTTCACTTAGAGATGCGTTTCCCTCAGATCACTTTGTTTTACACTTTGATTTTTTTCCTCAGTTTGCCTAAATTGCCAAAGAGAGTCAGACATGTTTTTAATTTTAAACGGGCGAATGTCGAGCTATTGCTAGAAAAACTGTCAGACATAAATGGTGATGATGATGTAATGTGGAATTCATGGAGTGGCGATGTACTTGAAATCACTAAGCAATGTGTCCCTGAAATAAGATAAGGATCGTCGATTGATCTACCATAATTTGAGAGCAAAGCGAGACATCTGGTCAATAAGAAACGGCCGACACCTTGGAGAAAATGTAAACGTTTAAATTTAAACCACAACATGTGGAACTGTTACAGAGTATTTAGAAATCAAGTACGCGTCACTCTGAGGAGGAAACAACAAATATACATTGAGTCTCTTGGTAATTTTTGTCATGCCAACCCAAAGCAATTTCGGTCTTTTTAAAGCTAAAACTCATAGTGGTAGATTACCTAAGACAATTAAGAGAGCTAATGTTGAATAAGCTATTGAGAAAGCTGAGCTGTTTAACGACTATTTCTGTTCTGTTTTTACGCCATGTTCGAACTCGATTTCTTTGCCTGTTTCTGTTTTCTCGAATCCTGTGCCATTGCCACGTTTTACCCCCGAAGATATTTTTTCTGTATTATGAAATTTAAGTGTTAACAAAGCAAACGCTCCCGATAACATTCCACTGTTTATTCTAAAGAACTGCTCACAGCAGATAGCTGAATCGCTAACGCTAGTATTCATAAAAGTAAAGTGCCATCTTAATGGAAGAATGTCATCGCGGTCCCGATTCTTAAAAAGGGTGATAAAATGTGTAGTTCAAAATTATCGACCAATATCTCTGTTGTCGTGTTCTTCTAAAGTGCTCGAGAGATGCATTGTAAACAAGCTAAACCCACGCATTTCCACAAAGCTGCATGAACTGCAACATGGTTTTGTTAAAAGCAAATCATGCACGACTCAGTTGTTGCAAACGTATAATAGTATTGGCCGAATCCTTGATGGAGGAGGGCAAGTTGATGTATTGTTCTTAGACTTTAGTAAGGCATTTGATTGAGTGTCTCATGAAAAATTGTTGTACAAAATGCATACTTATTTTAATATTTCTGAATTGTTTTTAGACTGGTTTTGTGACTACCTTTCTGGTCGGCATCAAAAAGTTGTAATAGATGGTCAGGAATCGCAATGTAAAGAAGTGACTTCCGGTGTCCCACAGGGGTCCATTCTTGGACCTTGACTTTTTTTTTTTTTTTTTTAATAAATGATATGCCATCGGAATTGTGTTTCTCAACTGCTGCTCTATTTGCGGATGACTGTAAAATTTTTATCGAAGTAAAGTCTCATAATGATTGTCTCAAGTTACAGCACAATTTAGATAAACTGCTCAGCTGGAGCAAAAAAAAAAAAAAAAAAAAAAAAAAAAAAATGGGACATGAAATTCAATGCTCCTAAGTGTAAAGTATTAAAAATCACCCGTTCTCGAAATCCAATTTTATTTAATTATTATCTCGATGGAATAATTTTAGAATCTGTTGATACTTTTAAGGACCTCGGTGTCATATTTGACCAAAAACTCTGTTTTACCACTCCTTTTAAACATATCGTCACACAATCTCATAGACAATAGAGAATGCGGCATGATTAAACGTTCAATTGGTTTTAATGTTTCGACAAATGTAAAACTTTTATTGTTTAAAGCACTTGCACGCCCAATTTTAGAGTATTCTCCACAGATTTGGTCACCGCATTCAAAATAGGAAATTTTATTCATTGAATCTGTTTAGCGAGGTTTCACTCGATACATTTTAAATGATTATAATTATGAAATGTCTTATATGCAAAGGTGCCAAAATTGAAGATTTTACCTCTGTCATATGGAAAGGAGACTGCTGATATTATGTTTATTTTTAAGTATATCAATGGTTTTATCAACGTAGATTTCACCAATTGTGTCAATTTCATGCCAGCTAACTCTAGTCATTCAAGTATCCGCTCTTTGAACCGTGGTCCAGTTTTTAATGATTTTTTACAAGGACTGCACAATTCAAAGGTTTCTATTTTAATCGCTTACCCCATTTGTGGAATATTTTACCTGAATCTCTGAATCTCTACGATCGTTCTATTCTTCAACATGTTTTAAATCTAAATTGACTGAATTTTATTTTACCAAACTTTTAAACTATGCTATTAACAACACGTGTATTTTAACATCGATCTGTCACTGTCATGGTTTTTATCACTATAATGTGTTCATTTTATTACTTCTATTTCTTTTACTTTTCTTGAATGTGTGTTTTTGATCGGCGAACACAGCCAAGATCCAAAGAAAATGTTTGACGTTGTGTCCGGACTGCTAGGGAAACAGAAAACTCCAACTTTGCCCGTCCACACTTACAGCCAAAAAATGGCACCTGAGTTTAGCAAGTTCTTCCTCAACAAATTAGAAACCATAAAAGCCAGAATCAAATCCAGTTCGACTTCACAGCCTCCACTTTCTCCTGCAGTTCCATCAACCTGCAGTGTGTCGTCCTGGAGCCAAGTGACCACCGAGGTCATTCGTAAAATTATAACGCAATCCCCAACCGAACACTGCGCATTGGACCCAGTTCCGACATGGGTTCTCAAGCGCTGCCTCGAACCTACTCTACCCTGTATATGTGCTATCATCAAGTCATCACTAGCCCCTGGCGTCGTGCCAACAGCATTCAAGGTAGCCCACGTTACGCCACTGCTGAAGAAACCATCACTTGATGCATCCGACATCAGCAACTACAGACCAGTGTCCAACTTCCCTTTCGTGTCAAAAGTACTCGACCGCGTGGTCAATGTACAACTGACTCAGTACCTTGTGGAGAATGGTCTACAAGAGAAATTCCAGTCCGCGTACAGACAATACCACAGCACAGAAACCGCCCTGATTCTCGTACAGAATGACATCCTGCTGGCCTTGGGTGAACGTAAAGTGTGCCTGCTACTCCTACTGGATTTATCGGCGGCGTTTGACACTGTTGAACATTCCGTCCTCATTGACTCTCTATCTGAGTTGGGAGTTGCAGGCACCCCCCTCGACTGGTTCAGGTCTTATCTCCAAGGAAGAACGCAACAGATAAAAGTGAATGACAGTCTATCCACCCCACAGCCCCTGACCTCTGGCGTGCCACAAGGCTCCGTGTAAAGGACAAGTTCTGTTTACTCTGAACACGGCACCCCTCGGCCGTCTGATTTAATCATTCGAAATGAACTATCACTTATACACAGACGACTCGTTCTTGTACTTCACATGCAAAGCTAACCAGATGAACCAGTCAGTGGACGGCATGCAGCAATGCGCAGAAGCAGTGCGACAGTGGTTGGGGGAAAAGCAGCTGAAAATGAATCCAAATAAAACCGAACTTCTGCTCGTGGCCACCAAAAACATTGCTAAACAAGTACCTCCTAGAACACTTGCGATGGCACCCAGTTATTTGTGTGAGCTGATACACAGCGCTTCACCAACGCGAGCTCTCCGTTCCTCCGACCAACACCATCTACTAAGAGTTCAGCGCTCCACCATGCAACTCCGTGCAAAGTCGAGCATTTGAAAGACACGCGCCTGAAACATGGAACGCATTACCAGACTGGCTTCGACTGGTGGACACAATATCTGTTTTTAAAAAACAATTGAAAACGCTTCTTTTATGGGATATTTTATCTAATTTTACCATGTGATTCTCTGTTTTTACCGCTCACCGTTTCGAGCACTCTTTGTGTGTGATTTTACGCTTTATAAAATAAAATTTTACTATTATTATTTATTTTATAGGCTTTGCCTCCTTCACATTCATGTGATTTTATTCACGAATTTTAATAATAAACATCAAATAAAGTCGAAGTGAATTAATTTCTCAAAATAAATAATGATGATAATTTGTTTGTCGCAATGAAACCAATATAATTAAACTCTGCTTATTAAATATTGCCGAAGCGCAAAAGGTTTACAAATTTGTTTCACTTCATGCTAATGTTGTAAAAATCATTGGTGAATTCTGAGAATAGTCGTAGAAAGGAAGCAGCACCATTAAGATTCTTCTTGACACGCAGTACACCTCTTGTTGGAGACACCTTAACAAGAATGCACCTCTGAGTGTTTTCCAAAATCTCAGATTTGCATGATGTTAAACATTTCACCTCCGTCATGTTTGCTCGGCAATTGTGCGTCGAACTAAATGCACCGAACGAACTGCGCAACACTTCTTTAGCTACCAAATGTGGTTGCTCTGTTGTCAATGCACTGTTTGTGATCATAGACCGCTGAGCTTACGTGTCCTCTTTAAGTGGTCCTATCAGCAGGGAATTTATGTGAGCTGCACGTAATAGAAGCGACCTTAGCTGCGGTACTCAATCAGCAGAAAAAAAGATAAAATAAAAAATAAACACGGCTAGTGCTTTTCGGAAAGTAAGAGACATGAGTTTTCGGAAATGTATTGATTAAAAACTCTCAAACAAAACAAAAGTAGAAGAGCTTCACCTTAATTATGAGTTCAATGAAGCTTATCCATGGTTCGGGGCCCCTTTTGCCGCCAAGAGTGAAATTATCGCGAAATGAATCTTTTAATTGAGATAAATCGGCATAAATGTTGATGAAATTGGAATAGCAGCATGACATGTTAGACTCACCATACCAAGTATTTATTTTTGCTATCTTTGTGCGATATTTACACTGCGATCTGTTTCTCAGGCACTTCTCAGAAATGCGTAGCACCATTGGAAAGCATTGAAATTTTTAACATTGAGTAGATAGACTACTTTTGGCCCACTCTGTATACCTAATATCAATACATCAAATAATTAAAGCCTGATAAAGGAGAGGTTCATTTATGAATTGATTATCTTTTTTCATGATTATTGGGCAAATGAATTTGCATAATGTGCTCACATGCCAAATATATCTCGATGCGTGCCGTTTCCTCTAGAACGCTGCTTGTCAACGCACCCATTATTTGCATTGCTAGTTTACGCAGATATTGCAGAAGATCGCAGCGATTAATAGGATTGAATATTCAATCAGGCAGAATATTCAAGGATACCAAAATGGACTAAGTTTTTGAATAATTCGAAACAAGGTAAGCGTATATATAGCTTCAAACACACAAAGCAGCTTGCATTTTTGTGGCTCTAGGGATGCAAATGTTTGCCAAACTGGTTTGTTTGAGTGCAATTGCATTGCTTTTGCGTCTTTGGATACGCACTCAAATCGTCAGAAAGTGAACAAGATTAAAGAGGTTTATAGAGTGATGGCTCAGTGATAGTTTTAACTTGGGGCACATCGTATAATGAACCAAACAAAAACCAATTACGGTTCGTATGTACATGTAAATTGTAAGCCATATTAGGACACCCGATGTGGTTATGTGTACCCAATTAAATCAATGTTGATATTTATGGCTTTTATTAATGTTTTTGGTTTTGGGATAGATTAAAGAGCGATATTCACCTGCAATCCCAGACTGGCAAAAAAAAAAACAAAAAAAAAAAAAAAAAAAAAAAAAAACACGAACAATACGTACACTGAAAGACACAAGGGAGGGGATTCAGTTACCAGTATTAATTTTATGAAACCCCTAATTCAGAGCCTACAGGAGATATAAATGGATTGTTGAATTGTTTTAGACCAACCCCCCACCACCCCTGAATAAGCCCCATCCACAAGATTATGGCCGAGTAGGTTTAAATGTAAATGGAAACTGGTTTTTTTGTCTTCTCCCAGCAGAAGAACAACCGCCATGCCATCAAGAAGTGGACCTCCTTCGTCCCATCCTGCATCGAACAACCACCCTGACCCTACTTCTAAGCAACCCAGCGGCCCCCCGAGCAAGCAGCCCGAGGGGAATGGCCGACTGCCGGCGATTATTCTTACCTGTATCCTGTGTGTAGCAGGCATTGTTTTAGCCATAACTGGCCTTGTACTTATCCTCAAATAGTAAGTGCAAACCCTGGGAGGAATGTAATCGACTCTCTTCTCTCTTCAGTGTCGACGGGAGCAACGAATGGACTGTGGGCATTGTTCTGCTGACCATAGCCGGTGTTTTTCTTATTGTGGCCATTGCGTTGACCATCGTGCTATGCGCAGGTTTGGCCAAGAGCCAAAACAAAACGAACCCCAATCAGGTACGGCACCAGGGGTATCACATGGGTTTGCGATAATCAATAGCATATACTTGGAGGGAAGATTTGTTAAATAGCTTGATAAAAGCTGTAACTTTCAGGATGGTGAGGAAGATTACTAGTAAATGTAACAAGAGACTGTAACATTTGTATAGGTAAGAGACCCTGGTGACACTTTTGTATCTGGAAATTCTGTTGTTTCTTTCAGAAACCCCCAACCCCGATTTATGTCCAGCCTAAACCTCCACCTAAAAAGACTGTCTCCATGCAAACATCGGAACCTGAACCCCACAAGGAAACCCCAAGAGCCAAGCGCACCCGACAAGAACCACAGGACTATGCTCACCCTCTAGCGTACCCCACAATTACACCGTACCCCACCCCAGTCGCGACACAATCCCCGAAGCCGCCAGCGAAGAAACCAGTTAAAAAAGAGCAACCGAAAATGCAGAAACCAAAGGAGAAATCCGATAAAGAAAAGAAGCGGCCCAAACCGGCTGAGCAGCCAGTTTCATTGCAGTTCAAACCAGTTTCTAGTAAAGATCCCAGCCACCCAGTGACAGTTCACGTTCAACCGATATCTCCTGACCTTCAGGCTATCACAATCCAATCTCAACCACCACAACCGCCCCCTCCTCCCCGACCACCCGTGGACCAGTTCATACCAGTTATTGTCCAGCCACAACCGGTATTAATGCAGGCGAACCAGCCTGATCCAATGTATCTGTCTCCACCTCGACCGAGAATGCCTCTTCTTAGACGTGGATATGGACGATCCATGTACGGAGGACATCCCATGGGTTACCCCTTTTACTGAACTGACGCAGCAGTGGTGTGACGATACTCGTTTTTGATTGGTTCGCCAATAAACATTAGAATCTTCTTGCATGTCCTCACCTTTTCAAAATCTCTGATTTACTACACAGTTGTAATGCTGAATTATACGTTACCATACAATCAGTACACTGACCTCGAGCATAGTTCTCAGTTCCACATATTGAAGTAGGTATATAGCTATAATCCCAATAATGACCGAACTAGTACGTCGGTCGCAAAATAATAATAATAATAATAATAATAATAATAATAATAATAATAATAATAATAATAATAATAATAATAATAATAATAATAATAATAATAATAATAATAATAATAATAATAATAATAATAATAATAATAATAATAATAATAATAATAATAATAATAATAATAATAATAATAATAATAATAAATAAAGTTAGTCTACAAAGTGCATTTAAACATACTATTATATTAATTTGTTTGTATGTATAGCGTCTCCGACACTTCTGCAAAAGCATGGGCTCTACAAAATAGGACCTTCTCATTTAAAAATCGTAATTCGCATGAATTCTGACGCTCTGTTGTCATGACGACGGACGTATGGACATTGTGCAAAGTGCTCTAAAGTTAACACAGTTATTATTTTTGCACATAATATTATTCACTCAGAAGTCACTTTTGTCATCGAATTTTCACCAAACATAGTTATTTTCGGAAAATGTTGACATAGTGGCTTCTGGTGATGTACGTGAGATTTCATAATGTCAGTCACAATTTCTTAGTCGTGAACTCGATTAGTGGTCGCATTATCAATCGCCCGTGGATCAGCCCTACCGTGTTAGGCCCAAAATGAGTCCACAATTTTAAATTCTATAAACCTTCACTGTCTAACAAAAGCAAAACATGGAGCAGATGACCATCCCACTCCCCAGGCTTACATCAATGCACTTCGTATCCTGGCTATTCTTTTGCAACATTCGTCTTTTTCATGTCGTTAATATGCTTAATGTGAAACTCTCGGCTGGGGAAAAAAATAACTAAAAAAAAAACAAAACGAATTAACCAAGGACAAGAAGTTGGGGTTGTAAAGTTTTATCATTACTTATCCTGTTTACATGAACTTAGTTTTACTGTTAGTGTTCAATGTCTATGTTGGAAATTTCTGTAATAAAGTCACAAAATTTCTCTATCTCTAATCTGTGCCTGAAACTTCGGATTGTCAAGGAAGTACTTATAAAAAATACCTGTTAAATTCTATAAATCAGAGAAGCACCTGATACAAGCCAGCATTTCGTAGAAAGCGAATGCAGAATCAACGGAACATTTCTAAGTACAGTACAGTACAGTAAGTTCAGTACAGTACAGTACAGTAAAGTACAGTAAGTACAGTAAAAAAGGTATCCGATATGGGACGTGGTGGAGGTCAAGGAGAAGGTCAAGGTGAAGGTCGTGGAGGTGGAGCAGGGAGTTGTGGATGGAACTGTGGGAAGAGCACGCGCTTTTTCACGTCAGGAATCTTGGCAATGATCATTTCAATCGTTCTCATGAGTTTAGGGTACGGGTCAAATTTTTTTTTCGCATTTTTGTGATAATTATGATCGATTTTGTGTGCAGTGATGTTGATTTGTTAATCTTTGGCATCGTCCTTCTCTTCGTGTCCCTCATCCTGATGATAACTGGCGTCTGCTACTGCTGCTGCTGTTACACGGAGGTTGAGGTCAGTCACGTAAAAAACAGGGAAAACCCGATCCGAACCGAAATACACACAAGCTGATACAAACATTTTAGCCAGTACAACAACAACAACAACAACAACAGCAACAACAACAGCAACAACAACAGCAACAAAATACGGTCGTGGTGGTGGCTCCACCTGCAGCTCCAGCTCCAGCTCCAGCTCCAGCTCCATATCCATATGGCGGAGTCTATCCTGGCCAACCCATGGGACCCTCACCTGCGATAGCCACTCCACAACAACCGGGAACCTATGGACCGCCGCCACCGGGATACTCTGAACCAAAAAATTAGGGCAGCTGCTCACTAATCAGATGACGATTTGAAAGTGCGCCTTCAATTCAGATGAGTTGCTCTTCCCAAACTTTTGTCATTTTTATTCTCAGACAAAAGAACCTACTACAATGTAAAAATCTATAAAATAGTATAACATCACTTAGTATCCAAGTATTGTAATTACAATTATTTTCTTTAACTCTTTCGTTAACATATGCAAATTTTGTTGAATCCTAGGCATTAAAAAGATAATATTGAGAGGCTCCTGCAAAATCAATGATGATAGGAATAATAGTTAAGACCATTCAGAGAATTAAAACCAATAATGTAATGCATTACACACCATCGCTTTCTTATAATCGCTTACATATAATTCTGAATCATGCATCTATAGCTGGTACCTTTAATGTCTTCTTAAGATATATATTAAAACAAACCGTCCATACATTCAAGAGAAATGTATCATATATCTGTGATAAATCTGCAATATACATGTGATATATTTATGATAAATCTGCGATATACATGTTATATATCTATGATAAATCTGCGATATATATGTGATAAATATTTGATGAATTTGTATTGAATGTGTGCTAAATCTGTGATGAAATTGACACATTGATTTTTCATATTGAGTTGATTTGTTATTAATAAATTTTATATAATCAAGCTTGATATAAGTTGATACATTCACGTTTTTGTGTATTTTGAAGCCACAAACAAGTTGACAGGATATTTGAGAACGTAACATTTGTAAGATGTTGTTATGGTCAGTTATAAATTTCAGAGAGTATCGCGATTCTTTAATAGAAGCTAGCCTGGATGTGCTTTTTTGATCATTTATTAAATGTCGATTTTGGAATTTTGTTATCGCGAACTAAATTTTATGGATGGTAATTTGCCATATATTGTCGTCATACGAAGCTCATTGTACATTTTTAAACTTATTGGTGATCGTGTTCATGTGTAGGGAGAGGGAATTATAATCAGAGGCACAAGATATTAGGTAAGTTGGTAATCCATACCCCAGATAACAGTATTATGATATAGATTTTAAAAACATACTGTGTATGTTAGACTAGACGAGTATATCGAGTATATAGAACACGCTTTTAATTTACCTGTGACTAGCAATGGCTAAATATGCAACAAGTACGAGTGTAAGGTGACTGCATGTGACCTAACAATAATTCTCAATGCCATTATTGAAGGCCAGAAAATGAAACAAACATTGACAAACTTTCTTGTAATTAATCATTTCCTCCAATCTAATTACTCCTACCTCATTCAGCCTGTGTGGCTATTTCACGGAGCTTTCTAAACGATTGCGCACATGAACTGCGCAGATCTGTCCATCGAGCCATCCGGATGTTCTCAATTCAGCTCAGTATTGGCATACATGATAATACTTAATCGTGATTTAATTTGGCTCCATGCAGATTGTCAATATGACGTTCTAAATGTTTCAAGATAGCTGTGGTGAGATAGATGAATAAGAATTTATTAAATTTGCGAAACGCATTTCCTTGCAATTTCAAATTTCAAATGCGTGAAAGGTAGGATTTGTTTTTGGAAAAAAAGTTGATTACCATAAATGAATGATGGATTATGTATATACACCCCTTCACTTCCACTCTTATATGTAAGAAATCTCAAGATGTTTTGAATTCCGCCTGAAACACCGATTGTCAACGAATTACTTGAATTACTTGGAAGAAATTACCTGTAAAAATGCTACACTCTCAGAAGAAACCCTGTAAGAATACACTATATGAACGTGTTTCGTCTTGTCCGGCTAGGAACACGTACGTTTAAACCTGTAACTTTACACCAAACGCATAATGTGTATCTAAACACGCTGACCCGGTGTGTAATGTCCCTCAACCTGGCTATGCCCCAGCACCACAAACTGGTGGCAACTACCCAATGGGTCCTCAGCCCAACCAGCAAGCAGGATACCCTACCAACCAGCCTGCAGCCTACAGAGCACCTCCTGAATACTCAGCCGCAGCAAATGCTGTTCAGCAGCCTGGAGCAGTGTCTGATTCGTCGAAAGCTTCCTTCCTTGGCCCATCCACCCCTCCACCGGCCACTTACAACTAAACTGCTGGAGGTAAGTTCCATAAAATCGTGAATATTCTTTATAATTACAAAAATATTGTTAATTTTCTAGGCACCCAGATCACGGGCGAATGAAACACGCTAATGTATAACTGTGTGTGAGCTATTTATTATCCAAGCATTGTTGAATCTATGTTCAATCAAAAGTCCATAAAATGGTCCCAAGTGTTCATAGTCAAAATATTGCCACTTTTTATGGAATCCTCCGTTTAAACTATTTTGAATATTTGAATATTCCGTCCATGTTGAAGTTTTTGTTTGTGTTAAATTTAATAAGCTGTAAACATCATATATATATAATATATTTTTTTTTTTTTTTTTTTTTTTAATTCTCAGTCATTTTGTTGATGAAGGACTGTGAGATGTTATTTGCTCAACAGACACGCTTCGTCGGCACAAAGAAACATAAATAAAATATTACTCACTCCGGATCTTGATCATCATTTGTCTCCAGACACGATCAAATATCGAGTGACGTCAGAATATCTCCTTTATTGAACTGTAAACATTTATGCATTTGGTACACCGTCGGGGCAAGGTATAAAAACGGAATAATTAAAATTCCAGTAACCTTGGCTGACAACAGCGGCGCACATAATTGTATTTAGACTCTTCGAATTAATGTACCCATGAAACACATAAGACAACCTAATTACACTTAAACTTCGGGTGTTGAAAATTCGTAGTGAAGGAAATCGTTTGGATCGCTTGGTTATATTACGCTCGTGGACTTTCAATCCAGTGGTATAGGCGTGGCACGGTGGCGACGGATAATTGATGCTGTTACATGTTTAGAATGTGAAGAAAGACGAGAAGGCAGTTGAACTTTTCATAAAGTGTAAATTCATTATTGTTTATCAACCGAAAACGAAAGTACAAGGCCCTGTCGGGATAATTAAAGATACATGCATTAGGAACCAACTTGGCGAATCTACATAGTATGCACAATAAGATAAGATAAGACCGAGGGCCGATTCCAAAAAGAAAATAACTTTGGGACTTGAGTTAAGTCCTCCAGTTAAGTTTTCAAGTTAAGTCGATTCCACAAACGCATTTTTGCTGAACTTAACTTAAGTAGCGTAAATCTGATTTGGCTATCTGCCAAGGAATGTATAGACATGGCAGGAAATTTGATAAGTGGTAAACGTACTTTACAACATGACTTTTATGAATTTTTTATGATTTTTCCGAAACTTTATCGAAAACGAAAGCATCACTAATGCAAAATGCAAATGTATAGCATGGTTGATTCCTAATCATAACGCAACAAGTGCTCTTTTTCAGCTTTACAGTCATAACGTTTTCTGTTTTTTTTTTCATAACGCTTTTTTTCAGGTTTTTTTTTTATTTTTTTTATTTTTTTTTTTCATTTATTTTTTTTTTTTCATAACGCCTTCCAGAGCATTGCTCTTGTCTGGAAAGCTCCTTCTAGGTGCTGACACAATAGCATTAATCCGGCGTCTTCTGATCGGCGCCATCTTGAATTCACTAAGTTTGATTTAAGTCAGGTGGAGAGGTCACTTAAGTTTTGCAGGGTCTAGAGGACTTAAGTTTGTTTCTGGAATCGTTTTAGTCAACTTAACTCCTCCGGAACTTAGTTTTACCACTTAAGTTTGTTTCGGGAATCGGCCTCAGGTTTATTCATTCACAGAATCAAAATGAAGGTAAAAAAAAAAAAGAAGAATACACAAGATAATGATGAATGAAATGGAGCTGATCCAGGGGTTGATAAATGCCCCGATTTAAAATTACACGAATGATTAACCTATAATAACGGTGTCAGCTGTGCTAATAAAAGTTAGAAAAAATAACATGAACTAAAAGGTTGGCGTTAAGGGAAAGCATTTTATGAATATAAATGAATATAAGATCGAAGGACGCACAGTGAAACATCACATAGTTGAAAATTACAATTGCAGCACTAATGATAGGTAGTATATAACGTATGTATTATATTATTGTAAAAAAAAGAAGATTCATGAGATAGAGAAACAGATGGATCATGGCTAGGTGATATCATAAATGTATGTGGTGAATATGTCATGGCTAGATAACACCAAGGTAACAAGAACGATTATGAAAATATAAAATATACATGAAAAAAACAAAAAAAACAACAACCTATAGCTTGATGAAGATGAAGTTGATGTCGATGCCATGATATGTTCTTAAACCAGACGCCAAGCAAAAATAGAATAGGTGCAACAACATGATGATACAACAAAGTTGTAAGAATGACAAGAGAGCATAATTATGATAATACAAAAACAATAACAATAACAATAAATCAATGCCCTGAATAACTAACCTATATACTAGTATATATAGTACAATATAATATAATGATGAAAAGAGTAAAAAAGAAAAAGAAAAATTTCTCATAATATTACAAACTACAGCAATGCATAAAATGAAACAGAACGAAATAATGACGGAAGTATCACGTAACAGATGCTGCGTCAAACTGCGTCTCTGATTACAAGACAAATTTCTTTCTGCACTAGAAGGGATATTTATGTTTTATTTAAGTCGACTTCAGGCCGTATATCATATAGTCCGAGCTGTCATCAAAAATGCATGTGCTGTGCGTCTCTTTTCAGCCCCTTTGCATCGTCAAGTGGCTATTTCAATTGAATCGTTGACTCAGAGATACTCTATAACTATAGAGTATCTATGGCTGACTGGTTGTGTGGTAAAATGAGCGCTGTTGATGGTGTCTAGTTGTTTGTACGCTTGACGTTTGAACCAGGATCCACTCGGTATTTTATTCAGCGCCAATCGATGTGAAGGGGTGTTTCCCGTCAATCACTGTGACACCCATGTTAATGAAGTTTAGGCCTTGTTCATTTCAACAAAATTCCTGTCGCTTGCGGAGTTGCGGGTGTCCTATACAGCTTTGAGTTAGTGTCAGCTGCTACGAGTTGTTCTGATTATAGAGAGAGGATAGACGACACGATTAAAATCGCAGTTGAGACTGATTTTTATTATGCATGTGCATTCAACATACATATTATTTATTGCTTTGTATGCTTTCATCATTTGCACTAATGCGTGATTATAATGTATACTGAACAGCAAAAGGAACGCAACGCAACAACTTGATCAATCGCGGAAATAATACGCACGTAAGGAATTTTGAGTACTTAAAAGGGATCCAGACGAAGATTTTGCAAGCTTCGAAATCGACATGCGTGTCAATTTCAGTCTTGTATAGAGAGCAACAGAGAATCTGGAGCTTCACTCAAAATTCACGCAAACAATCGACGTGTCGATTTAATTTTGGGAATGATATCCATACTAACTAGCATTAAAGCTTTAAAACAGTGGCCGTAATAGGATATAAATATGGAGATGAGCATCTTCCTGTTAGCTAGTATAGGGGCCTATACAAGATCAGACATCGGCTTATCTATCTGTCCTTGTCATAGCTATAGCGTGTCCCCTATAATGCGAGTAAAAAAAAAATAAAAAAATAAAAAAAAAAAACTTTCTGGAACTAATATACTGTGCTCACTTTTTAAGTGGGATATTATTTCAACTTATGGGCGTTTGGCAATTACTGTATTTGACGATATTTAAAGTGAGACCATTGCTTTATTGCCATGAGGACTTTGTTCGGTGATCATTTTGATGGTTAGTCTTAATATTAGCTTTTGGGGATTCTTATTCAATTGAACATCACGCACCAGTTCCGGGAATCACTGGAAATGCGAGATGACGAACCAGATAAATCAGATTAACTTGGTTCAATATGACATATAATTAAATTGTTCCTGGTTCATTGGAAACAAGAGACGGCAAAGAAGAGGAAGGTCGTGCGGTGAATACATTTATACGAAACCAGAGCAAACAGCTTGAAACCTGGAATAAGAAGAAAGCATCACTTCTGAGTATATTTAAATATATCGATACAGCGTCTGGTATGGGTCACGGTAAAGGTCACGGTGAAGGTCGTGGGGAAGGTCACGGGGACGGTCATGGGGACGGGGCAGGGAAGAACCCAAGGGCCAATGTGGCTGCCGGGAGTGGAGTGGCTGTTGGGTGGTCGTCTGTATGTGCGTCTGTGGAATCCCCATGCCGATTGCAGGAATTGTTTTGGTTTACATAAAGTGAGTATATTAATGGGTGGATGATGCATATATCAATAAGTATAAATCTCAGTTTGAACCCTTTGTTTTCGGTCGGCATCGTTCTCCTCGTCTTGTCGTCACTGTTCCTCGTCGTCGGCGTCATTGTGACAGTCCTCTTCTGCTGTGGGGTATTAGGAGGCAGGAACGCCGCTGCACCGCAGGTCAGTTTAACGACTCAACCCTACTTGATATGCAATCTGGGAATTTAGCCTCAGATTCTGGGCACCAACGCTGTCGTTACGACCCCGCAACAACAACAGCTCCTGTCGCCGCAACCACAGCAGGGTGTCTACCCAATGTGTCAGGCGCCAGGGGGTCCAATCGTGCCTCAAGGAGGCTATCCCCAGGCACCACAAGCTTACAATCCCAGCTACCCTGTGGGGCCTCAGCCTAACCAGCAGGCAGGATACAAGATTTTAATTTTCACTGGTTTTAAATGCTCACCCCAATCGGAATGATTTTTCACTGAACAAATATTTAAAACTACAGTATAATCTCGATATGTCGAAGTTCAAGGGACCGTCAAAATCACTTCGAGTGATAGAGCCTTTGAGATATAGAAAGATGGATCCAGCATGGAAAAAAGCCTCAAATGCATAATATCAGAACGCACAAGACCCCTGCTATGGTTACAATATCATAACGTTCACCGATTGAAACGGAATGAAGTTAATAACGAAAGAAGTGAACAAGACTAAGATGGATTGTTTCTCTAATACATCAAACACACAAGTATTAATTTAGATTTTGAAAAATAAAAAGCAATCAGAGATGTGAGCAAGGAAAATTGTTAATTGAGCCATTGATGAACATTGATCCAGGAAACATGAACGTAATCGCAGCAATATTATAGTTCTTGATGCCAAACTATATGTATCAATTTATGATTTTAGTGCAGAATTGCGCAACCATGTACAATAAGCTAGATGTGCATTCCTACCTGACATGACTTTACATTATCATGGATCCATCTTTCTATATCACAAAGGCTCTATCACTCGATCGTTGGTATGAGCACAGTATTTGGCAAAAAGATTAGAATATGCAGACCTCTCCACGAATGAAATCTCAGGCTATTTTGAATTCCACCTGAACCATCAATTGTCAGGGAAGTACTTATAAAAAATACCTGTTAAATTCTATAAATCGGAGAAGCACCTGATACAAGCCAGCATTTCGTAGGAAGCGAATGCAGAATCAACAGAACATTTCTAAGTAAAAAAAAACAAAAAAAGTATCCGATATGGGACGTGGTGGAGGTCAAGGAGAAGGTCAAGGTGAAGGTCGTGGAGGTGGAGCAGGGAGGTCGGGATGGAAGTGTGGGAAGAGCACGCGCTGTTTCACGACAGGAGCCATTTCATTGCTCATTTCAATCGTTCTCATGAGTATAGGGTACGGTCAGAATAAAATTTTCGCATTTTTGTGATAATTATGATCGATTATGTGTGCAGTGGTGCTGGTTTGTTAATCTTTGGCATCTTCCTTTTCTTCGTGTCCCTCATCCTGATGATAATTGGCGTCTGCTACTGCTGCTGCTGTTACACGGAGGTTGAGGTCAGTCACGTAAAAAACGGGGAAAACCCGATCCGAACCGAAATACACACAAGCTGATACAAACATTTTAGCCAGTACAACAACAACAACAACAACAACAACAACAACAGCAACAACAACAACAACAAAATACGGTCGTCGTGGTGGCTCCAGCTGCAGCTCCAGCTCCAGCTCCAGCTCCATATCCATATCCCGGATTCTATCCTGGCCAACCCATGGGACCCTCACCTGCGATAGTCACTCCACAACAACCGGGAATCTATGGACCGCCGCCACCGGGATACTCTGAACCAACAAATTAGGGCAGCTGCTCACTAATCAGATGACGATTTGAAAGTGCGCCTTCAATTCAGATGAGTTGCTCTTCCCAAACTTTTGTCATTTTTATTCTCAGACAAAAGAACCTACTACAATGTAAAAATCTATAAAATAGTATAACATCACTTAGTATCCAAGTATTGTAATTACAATTATTTTCTTTAACTCTTTCGTTAACATATGCAAATTTTGTTGAATCCTAAGCATTAAAAAGATAATATTGAGAGGCTCCTGCAAAATCAATGATGATAGGAATAATAGTTAAGACCATTCAGAGAATTAAAACCAATAATGTAATGCATTACACACCATCGCTTACTTATAATCGCTTCCATATAATATTATTCTGAATCATGCATTATAGCTGGTACCTTTAATGTCTTCTTAAGATATATATTAAAACAAACCGTCCATACATTCAAGAGAAATGTATCATATATCTGTGATAAATCTGCAATATACATGTGATATATTTATGATAAATCTGCGATATACATGTTATATATCTATGATAAATCTGCGATATATATATGTGATAAATATTTGATGAATTTGTAATGAATGTGTGCTAAATCTGTGATGAAATTGACAATTGATTTTTCATATTGAGTTGATTTGTGATTAATAAATTTTATATAATCAAGCTTGATATAAGTTGATACATTCACGTTTTTGTGTATTTTGAAGCCACAAACAAGTTGACAGGATATTTGAGAAAGCTGAGCATAGTAGAGATCTTGTTTTAGCGGGCATTTTCTTATGTCAGTTAAACGCAAAACGCAATACACGCCGTAGAAAAGTGTGTGGGTCTTTCGATAAGTATCTAGTCTAAATATGAATCTTCTGAGTGCGATAGAAATAAGACTGAAATGTACGTAACATTTGTAAGATGTTGTTATGGTCAGTTATAAATTTCAGAGAGTATCGCGATTCTCTAATCGAAGCTAGCCTGGATGTGCTTTTTTGATCATTTATTAAATGTCGATTTTGGAATTTTGTTATCGCGAAATAACTTTTATGGATGGTAATTTGCCATATATTGTCGTCATACGAAGCTCATTGTAGATTTTTAAACTTATCGGTGATCGTGTTCATGTGTAGGAAGAGGAAATTATAATCAGAGGCACAAGATATTAGGTAAGTTGGTAATCCATACCCCAGATAACAGTATTATGATATAGATTTTAAAAACATACTGTGTATGTTAGACTAGACGAGTATATCGAGTATATAGAACACGCCTTTAGTTTACCTGTGACTAGCAATGGCTAAATATGCAACAAGTACGAGTGTAAGGTGACTGCATGTGACCTAACAATAATTCTCAATGCCATTATTGAAGGCCAGAAAATGAAACAAACATTGACAAATTCTCTTGTAATGAATCATTTCCTTCAATCTAATTACTCTTACCTCATTCAGCCTGTGTGGCTATTTCACGGAACTTTCTAAACGATTGCGCACATGAACTGCGCAGATCTGTCCATCGAGCCATCCGGATGTTCTCAATTCAGCTCAGTATTGGCATACATGATAATACTTAATCGTGATTTTGGCTCCATGCAGATTGTCAATATGACGTTCTAAATGTTTCAAGATAGCTGTGGTGAGATAGATGAATAAGAGTTTATTAAATTTGCGAAACGCATTTCCTTGCAATTCCAAATTTCAAATGCGTGAAAGGTAGGATTTGTTTTCGGAAAAACAGGTGAATACCATAAATGAATGATGGATTATGTATATACACCTCTTCACTTCCACTTTTATATGTAAGAAATCTCAAGATGTTTTGAATTTCGCCTGAAACATCGATTGTCAACGAATTACTTGTAAGAAATTACCTGTAAAAATGCTGCACTCTCAGAAGAAACTCTGTAAGAATACACTATATGAACGTGTTTCGTCTTGTCCGGCTAGGAACACGTACGTTTAAACCTGTAACTTTACATCAAACGATAATGTGTATCTCAACACGCAGACCCGGTGTGTAACAACAATACACGTTCAGTAAACAGATGGTGCAGTTTTACACACATTGATAATGTGTAGAAAATTGAACATGTATAGACGCATAGAATATACCGATAGTGTTCGCTAGCAAGGATCCATTTAATTGTATTAAATGTTCTTCTCAATGCCAAAAAATTTAATGCGAAAAACAAACACACTTCTTGGCTTCCTGTTTGTTCAACATGCACTATTTAATTATAATATATATTAAAGAACGCAATTTACAAGACATACATCGAATATGCTTAAAATATATGACAATAAAATCAGCCAGATAGGTAGCTAGGATATATATTTTAATTACGTACTTAAAAACATGCAAGTTCACAGCAAAATATTTTTTTTTAAATGGACCATTTTTAAACAAAATAAAATAAGATGATCGCAACTTTAGACAACCCAACAACAACAAGGGGACATAGTTTTAAACTAGTTAAAAGCAGATCAAAAACTACCTTAAGATCACATTCATTTATCCAAAGAATAGTAAACAACTGGAACTCACTACCCCAATCAATAGTTTCATCCAAAAACATAAATAAATTTAAAAACAATCAAGATAAATACCTAAAAAATCACCCAACCCTCTATAATATCAAAGCCAACCCGTCCGTCACCAACACCCGAACGACGAATGAAAGTCGATCTCCGAATAGAAGCATGAAATGCTTGCTCGCAGGATCATTCTAAGGTATCATAAGGTAAGGTTATTGGTGACGTCATTGCGTTACATGCAATTACACGTTAAAAAGAGAACGCAATGTAACGTCATAGCGCGATACATTTCAAGGAGATGGAACGCACATCCATTGATGCATTCCATAGAATCGACTGACGGAACATAATGCTTAGCAGAGACTTAGCAGCAGATGACCAATTGGTTTGTAGAATTTAAAATTGCTGCCTAAATTTAATAAGTGACCATGAAATATAATTGATTAATTACATGTATCCAACTAATAATTATGTCCACCGACATCCATTTCCGACAGGGTAACATTCCTTTGGTATCAATGGTTACTTCGGGTGAAAAATGATTTCTGGTAGAATTCGGGTTTTCGCTTAGATTTAAGCGTCACTGTGTCAACAACTGTTGAACCAGGTAGGCCTCACGATTACAGTGTATGCGAAAAACAAGCTTTTATTAACTGTGGCTGTCAATGGCAACAGCGCTAAATCAATATTCCAATAATCACCTACTTGAATATAAATCAAAACTTAAGACACACTTTTTCCGAGAAGCTTTTAGTGATATATCTTAACAAATGTGAGCGTCCACGGCAAAACCGGTCACAAGTCGCAAATTGCGCAAGCGAGCTATGAGCGAAAAACACCATGTGGGGTGATTATAAGCGGTTTTCAGGTTTTGGGCTCAGAGCCTTCATAAATCATCCATGCACCATGTCCCGAAGTATTAGGCATGAATTAACATCCTAAGTGCCTCAAATATGATATTTTCCAACAGCACCCTCTAGGCATTATAGAAAAAAGTCCGAAACAATGGCCGATTATCATGGTTTTTGACCCCCCGGATCGCCAGTAGTTTTTCAGCGAAACCCGCCATATTTTATATCAATGAGAAGATCTGCAAGGGACTCTCTTATAATGCAGTCCTACGTCACGTATTAAATAAATGAAAGAAGCA
>KB304521.1:195994-209173 GCA_000328365.1 Capitella teleta | reverse complement strand
AGGGCATAATGAAACCTCCGTGAATCGATTTATGTAATCTAGGGGCTGAAGTGTCATAGACACTTTAAGTAAGCGATACTGATGACTTATTTAACATGCCTCCAGCACCCCCCAAAGTATCACACAGGGGTGTTTTTGGTATTAAATCGATTTACTATGTTAAATTTTTAACATACGTATAACATATACAAGTATGGCCAGTATTGTGGGTTTGAGTTGCCCAGTGTAGTAGAAAGAGTGTGCAATTGAACCGAATACCGCATTTCTTTGCCATCATCTGCCATTTATATTGCAACTCGTCCAACCCCACCCCAGTCCCTCCATTGCTGTTTTCTGATCTCTTTCTTGACAGTTCTCTCCATAATTATATTTCCTATATTTTGCTGTTGGTTTTATAATAAGGAGACATTTGTGTTTGGTGCTCTTCCTGCACTGTCTAACGAGCAGATGACGGTCACACTACCGAAGCGGGAAGCTGGGTGTAGCACACTATTTCTGATATCAGTTCTCGGCTACGGTATTCAACATCCGACCCTTGGAGCCTGCCAATTGCTCCTGTTTTTCTACTAAATATTTTATGCATCAAGACAACCCAGCTTGCGTATTCTCTCGGATTCAGCTACTGGAGGTCACCACAAGACATCGCTGCCTGAACTGATCTCGGATTCGCAAAAGCACATAGAAATAGTCAATACTGCAACTGCGAATAAGAAAAGAATCCGTTGTAGCTGGACAGGAGTTCTGAACTATATTCACTTGGATTCAAATTGACAAGCGAATTGATATGGAGAAATACACGAGCTGGGTATCTTAGTATAGCTGGTGTCTATAGTTCCAATTCGACGCAAACCCGTGGGGTATTTATTTATTTTTTTTTTTTTTTTTTTCACTGTGAGTGATGAACGTGTCGATCCAGGTATTCTTCCAACAAAGTCACGAATCAATATTTATTGATTAATAGCATCCTAATTTGTTTAGCTGTTGGGTAAATTATTATATAATAAACATTTCTCTAGTTCTCAACTAAGTCTGAATAATTAATAATGCTCACGATCATAATATCGTTCCATTACGTAACCAATATGCATCGACCCAAAGAAAGTTCGATCAGTGACTTGTTTATATCCATTCATTTCATTTCATTTAGAAATTTGACTTTTATTTCCATTATGAGACCAAAGTCTAATGTAAATCATCAGAATTGTGCTATCGAGGTATTTTATACTCATTCGAAAGCGTTTTAATTACAGCATCATATATTTTGAAATACCCTATTATAATAATTATAACTTAAAACAAGAAGAAGGTGGAAAAAAATTGAGTTATCCAGAAGCACTTTTCAGCAGGTTAAACAACTTACTCATAGAAATGACGGCAGTAAAATATTTTATTAATGTTTAAAGGGAGTCAGAAATACGGCTTGGTGCGAACTATCAAGTTCACAAGTTCAATTGTTAATATGTCTCAGTCCTTCTGTTTTTCTTCATGATTACAGTTTATTTTCCTTACTGTTAATGTTATTCCATATTTATCCATATATAATATTGTGCATTTCATTGTGTTTTAGCCACCTCGGGGTGTCTGGGTAGTTCTAAAAATGTGCCCTTGAAGTAATCCAGCCTTCCGACGAACGTCACAAGAATAGATGAACTTCTAGCGTTAAGCCATTTGTTATGCAAGAGGGATCTCCGAGGTTTCACACCCGACAGATAGCCTCGCTGATAACATTGGCTCTTTGTGAAGGGCGTCCAAGCAGAACTCCCCAGAATGAACCTTAATACGTCCAGGGGGGCGTAAGATTAGTGGAAAGTTTTTGTGCCCGCCACCCGATAAGGCAAACGCGTCGACCGCTGCTGAGGCGGCAGACTTAGAGGTAAGGGGAAAGCGCCCGAGGTTTCCATGACAACTAATGCGTCATCTCTCGAGCATGCGCATTTTTTTGAGGTCTCGATTGATCGTAGGGATATACTTGCAGCACTGATTTTATGCGTACCTCACTCGAGCTTTGGATTGGCTACTTATTGAACGAAACGCGTGTCAAGGGCAAATTTGCCTGAGTTATACCTGCCGTTATCAAAACTGTAAATGCATGAGCAACTATTTATCCGGATGGTCAGGCCATTTGTGCCAGACATATAATGACCATTTGCTTTTAACGATTGGTTGCTTGTGGGCGCAACTGCCTCATTTGCGGCGAACGATGTCGACTTTGGTGCCAAATTGACCGTCTAAATAATGAACCACAATCATTTGCGTCCAATTACTAACGTGTTTCGATAAGTGCTGCTATTATGCTGTAGGAAAGATGTGTGATTTACTCTCGAATCAAAGTCAGAGTTAATATTAGTTATCGTCTTGTGTACTTTGAAGGTATAAGCTGTTATTTTGATTAGATAAACAGGCCTCATTATGCTTTAGGCTACTTTTTTTTTTTCGTCTGACTTTGATGCAATCCGATTATTTGTGCTGGGCTTAGTGGCCCTGCAATCTTGCTGCAGGTTTTGTTTATTGTACTTTATACTTGTGTATCAACGGAAGTAGTATACACAACAACAAGTAGAATTCACATTTGGGCCTGGAATTCAAGATGGAGATTGGTGTCAGATCCTTGGAGGGAGTTCCTGATGGGATAAGTGCTGTTAGTCCACCGGGACCATTCGTCACCCCACGCTTTCACCACAGTCTATCCCTCTATACTGTCAACACTGAATCAACATTTATGGCTAAAATATTTCCCCATTTACAGGTACATCGCCATTGTGCATCCGATCAAGGCGCACATCCTCTGCAGTCGACGCCGCATTCTCTGCGCAATCGCAGTCATCTGGCCGGCAGCGTTGATTCTCAGCCTCCACGTGCCGGTCTTTAACCGGCTTATGTCACCACCTGGCCTCAACGTCCAGCTCTGCGTGCAAGTTTTCCCTGTGAACCACAAAGTGATGTCAGCGTCATTCAAAGGAGTCGAGTTTCTACTTTTCTTTCTCGCGCCGGTTGTTAGTCAAGTCGTGCTGTACGGTATAGTGTCACGCCGCCTGTTCGCCGGATCCAAGAGTCTTCACCGCAAGCAGACCATCCGGCGAGATGGCGTCGAAAAGGAGAAAGACGCCGACGCCATCAGAGCTCGCAAGGGGGTCGTCAAGATGCTCATAGCCACGGTCGTCGTCTACTTTCTGAGCTACGCCCCAGCACAAGTTCCTCTCTTCTACAACATGCTGTCCACTAAGCCCTTCAAAGCCAACTGGTCCTTCCTCGTTCTCATAATGACCTTAGCCCATGCCAATTCAGCCGCCAATCCTATCCTATATGCTATTTTCAGCCAAAACTTTCGCCGCAAATTCAAACGCATTCTCTGTGTGTGTCGCAATGATAGTGATACCTACAAGCGATCCATGTCAAACACCATGGATTCGTATGCTTCGAAAACTACTCGCTTCACTAGTATGCGACTTACGTCCACTGTATCTGAGATATGATTATTTTCCTCTCGGTTCTATTGTGCCATAATATTGTGGATTTGTGCACGTCAGAGTCATAGTCCGGCCACTGTTATCTTGTTAGCGGTATCCATTTATTCCGAACGCGGTTGTTGGAGTTTCAACAATGATGCCAAGAGTGCAATGAAATCCATACCTGAAAGGAGCTTAAGCAAAGGATTGGAAAGAGAAAGTTTTTTTTTCCTTTTCTCTCTAAACCAGCCATAATTTTTTTTTTTCTCTACGCTGTTTTAAGCTCGGTGATTCCTTTTTCTCTTTCGTCATGAGGTGAAAATTTCAGGCCACCACGTAACCGTTACGAATGGTCGTAATTATAGTTGAATAAAATTCACTCAGCTCGATGCGTCAAATATCTTGATATTGCGTCGTGTTCATATAGTTTATTATATACGTTGTGTTGGAGGAATGGTAAAGCTTTATTTTAGATAAACATTACTGTAAGTATTCTCGATCGAAATCATGAGTCATGGATGAAAATGAAAAAAAAAAAAAAAAAAGTAGCGCTGTACGCATTATTCAAGAACTCTTGAAATTATATTGTTACATTTGTTGTATTGCAAATAAAGTGCATTTGTTTTTTTTTGTGTACAGCAACATAATTGTGTTCTTTACATATTTATTTAGTTTGATTATTATGTATGTGTTTACTTATTTATCCATTGGGGTCGTTTCATCGTTTAATTCAATACATTGCAATGATTCTCAACTAATAACAAATAGCCAATATCCAGAAATTACTTATTCCAATCATGACCAATGCAGTAAAAAGAGTCCCCGACGCATGGAGTCGGGATCCGAATTTCTTATAATTATAGTGGACCAAACATAGTCCACATAATCCATGTTAAAAACGAACAATTTAACTTAGCTAAAAATGACCAATTACACCCAAAGAATAACTGCTGTGGTATAAGAAATGAACAAGATAAATCCGTATGTGTTATCAAATCGAACAGCTTTTATTTGATGCAATAATAACCCTGAATGACATGAAAGAAGTTATTTTGCTTTAACATTACACAATGTGTTCCACAGCATCTTCAAGCGTCGAACTTGCCCCGATGCTGAGCTCACTGCTGGCCAATGAGGTCCAATTCTGACCCTCCACTCCGCCAGGGGGCGCCTCAGATGGGCCCGGTCACATGCAACGTATTGGCCGCGTGTTCAATCAATCAATCAATCAATAAATCAATATATCAATATATCAATCGATAAATCAATATATTAATATATCAATCAATCAATCAATCAATCAATCAATCAATCAATCAATCAATCAATCAATCAATCAATCAATCAATCAATCAATCAATCAATCAATCAATCAATCAATCAATCAATCAATCAATCAATCAATCAATCAATCAATCAATCAATCAATCAATCAATCAATCAATCAATCAATCAATCAATCAATCAATCAATCAATCAATCAATCAATCAATCAATCAAGCAATATAAACTTTCAACTAAATTTAAAGGTAGATAATTGCAGAATCTGAATGTTTATAGAATGGCGTTGCGTTGTTTCTTTTGTTTTTGAGCCTATAATCCGACCAAAGAGCAACATTTAACAATATTGATTTTTGAGAAGCCGTTTAGAGATTGTTCGTGAATCAATACTTTTATTATTTTTATTTTTATTTTTACCATTGAATGTTGAACAAATCAATTAATTTTCACAATTACGACTATAATACATGTATATACACACAATTGATTTTTATTGCTGAATTGATTGAGAATCAATCTTGTGATAAGTTATTGAATAGTAATAGTAACTCAAGATATTAATAGTTTCATCATCACTTTCAGACTCGAGACGACGATGCAGAATAATTTGTGTTGATCCGTTACCATAGCAACCTTTTTGGCTCGAGTCGCCTCGCTGAATTTCTGGGGTCAATCGCAGCTCCACTAGTGGCAAATATTTGAACCAATCTGATTTGACAGGAGAATCAGAACCACTGAAGAATATACGCTATTCGCGACTCATTTTTATGCAAATGATACCAGGTAATTATTATTTTACGATGGAGTGATTAATTAGAGTGTATATTCCGTGAAATTGGCGTTATCTCGTGCATTATGGTTGATCGTTAAGCTTGCATGCGTTTTCCTGGAGGAGGCAGATATTTCAGAAGATTTGAATTTTGAGTCGTTACTAGGCCCCCCTACGTCATATATCATTGAATAACATATTATAAAAATTGTATTATCAACTAATCCTTATAAATTATTATTGTATTAATTATTAATTAGTATTATTATAATTATGCTACGTTTCCTATTATAATTGCCGTTATGTTGTTAAAATATATCTGAAAAATAATAGTTATTTTAATGGCATTAAAATGGTATGAATAAATGAATATCTGCAACGTAATGCATTATTTTAAAACTTAAAGTTCACAGGTGTAAAATTATACACGCTATACAGTGAGGGCACCGGATAGCTCAGTTGGTTAAACCGCTGACTACAATCCAATGCGACCGTGGGAGTCGAGGTCCCGGGTTCGAGACCCGATTAGGCCACAGGCGTTATGATTGTGAATTATAATTGTAATTCGTTATAATTGTAATTCTTCGGTGACTCTGCAGTGCTGCCCAACTGCGTAACAAGGCCGGGCGCTGTGTACTACTGTCTATGGTGGTATGCAGGATAAAGAACCCTTGGGATTTATTGATAAGAGTAGGGGGAAACCCCGGTCCCGGGCCTTCTGTTCTGGCGCCCGTATCATCCGATCGGATTGGGTGGATCCGTAAAACCCCATCACTCACTCACTATACAGTGCTTGGTCTATGGCTGAGGTTCCAGGTTAATTTGGACCTAATTAAGGCCTATTTGTGGTCAGTCGGTTAGGTCCGGGAGACGTGTTCAAGGAGAGTAAATCCTTAGTTGCTATTTGCCTGCGAGAGATAATCAAAGGTTGATTGCATCGCTGATGGAATCACGCCACTCGCTAATCCTACACTTAACTTTTACCTCGATTTCTTTCAAGCGAATCCTAAACATTACTCTTTCATCTTTCACTACAACATGGCGCTGTAGATGACAGCTAATCTCATTAAAAAAACAAGCAACGGGATCTGACGAACAAAACAATCTGATCAAAGGGAGCTCGATCGAAGTCGATATGCATGGGAACGCTACGAGTGTAGGTAACTCAGCACTTGTATAAAAAAGGTGCAATGATGAAGATATGGAGCTATAAAATTATAGAACAATGATTCCAGACGTACATCTAATTATTCATATGAATGCGTGTGATATACAGATTAAACCAATTAGTATCGATGCTTTTGTTATTGGAGAATTAATGCAGCCACTGTGACCCAAAACATGCAGTTCAATTAATAGCTAATTACCTGGATTTCACGGAAAATCCAGGCAATGGCTATCAATATCGCTCTCACACAGAGATTACAGGCGCATGTACCCTGAGCGGAAAAGGTGGCATACAATCAGCTAAAGTGAACATTTATGCATTTAAAATAAATGGGAAACCTCCCCAACAGCTATTGGTTATTCTTGGAGTTAATCTCCATCATGTTGTGTTTTTTTCTCGGAATGAGGGATTGTTTGGGTAGACCAATTACATTTGCAACCCATGTGGAACAAAAAGAGAAAGATTCACGGTGCAAAGACTTGATCGCGGTTCTTATGACTTCACAAGAATTGTATGGCTTTAATATTTTCATCAAATAATTAAATGTTTTTGTTGTGAACTACTTTGCATCAGGCCTCTGTAATTTGAATGAATCGTAATGAATCATAAGTATATCATTTTACGTGAAATAAGAAAGACATAATTTATTTATGATTAAAAGCAGGCTATTATTTTTCTCTGTGATTCGACATCTGATGCCGAGCGTGTTGATTATCGGACTCTGGTAAGTGGCAATCAGATCGAGGATGATACCATGTCATGCCATGTCATCCAGTGACATTCATAGTATGCTCGTTACTCGAATGTCAATTTATTTGTTCTAAGTGGGTCGGAATGATTGCGACGAAGTGATTAGTGGGCACATATGAATTGTGATTATAGGGTTCCTATTATTTGAAGATTGAAAAAAAAAATGATTGGTTGAACTGAAAGGGGAACCCATCTCATTTAACGGGAAGCCTTATAATTCAGTTCATGAGAGAGATTGCTCCATTTTGATATTGTTCTGTAGATGCTAGCGAGCGAACATGGCTATGTCTAATACAATGTTTATTCAAGCTGGTACATTAACCAAAATCCACCACATAAACATATATTTCCTGTGTACACTATACAGTCCTATGATAATTAACATCACAGAATACCACTGGAGGTGTAAGGAAGTATATATTCAGTGATAACAACATTAATAAGCGTTCACTGATACGTATTCACATAAGTATTTATGTTTATATATCACGCTTGATTTGGTCCATAATGATCACAGGTTGTAAGCTGCGCAATTTGTTCCTGCGTGTCTTGTGTTCTTCTCTTCATTTATATGCAGGTGCACGGAACAGAGTCCAATTTACGGTGCAATCTTGTCCGCTTTCTAGCTTTCGTCGGTCTTATGGATGTTCGCAACGTGGCCACACACTTAGTGAGATCCACTTTTAAGTGCTTTTGCGGTGTATTCAGTGTAGATTTCCCCGTAGCTCTGGTGTGAGTGATCGACTGAACGAGAAGCTAACATATCCTCTGATTCACCAGATTATCCTGTATTCGTTCTAGGGAAGTATTACGGAACCAGGATCGGCTCATGATGCATATCCAACAACATGGCGGGAAATACACGAGGGCAGTCTACCACATAATCCGCTTGTTGAGGGCCATCAAGTTCGAAGGTATTTTGAATAACAATCCAATAAGAATCCTGGAGCTTTCAAACAGGTCATTGAATGACGATGGGACACAGTAATTGGTGTTAATCAAGTTTGTTTTTGTTTGTTTGTTTGTTTGTTTGTTTGTTTGGTTTTTTTTTTCTTGATCAAAATATCGAAATTCGTATCTGTGGGGCAATTATACTTAAATTACCATTTATAAATCTCGTGTTGATCAAAGCATGCAAATACTACAGATCAGTATCATTGTCAGCTCAGATCGCAATGAAGAAAATGGAAGTTTCAGGTATGCTTCACTTCACGATTGCGCTAAATACTAGTACTGCCATGATCGATAGACATTTGTATTTAACGATTACACAAACCAAATCACGTACAAATTGAGGCCCTTGTCACGTGGTTCTCAAGCGATCAGTCTTGTGGCTCTCGCACTAACGGCTGCTGTCTCCAAAATGCCGCCTAGAATAAAAAATAAACCAAGAGAGCTCAAGGACTAGCAGCACCGGAAGTGGAAATGTGATCCGCCATCTTGATTCCTTTTTTTCTCCCTTCTGCATACTTCCGGAACACCCATTCGGAATAAAACTTGGAGTGGGGTGAAGGTTTAATCCGGGAAAATGTTCGTACTTTTTGTGTCCGCGCGAAATACAATACGGCACAGTTAACGTAGACGTAATCTCTGGTTCACTTAATCCAAAGATTAATTAACATAACTTGCAATACTGCTCATAATTATTGAATAAATTCAACAATGAATCAGACGATGTTTCTTTGTCTATATTATACCCTCCTATCAGTGAATACACATCAGTTGACCTGATATCACTGACCGCCAAGATAAATCGTGGACGATGCCATGGCTAAATGATGAAATGTCTTTTGTTTCAACTGACAAGTACACTATGTTACATAACAGTGTACGTTACGATGCAACTGAGCCAAGCATATTTGTAGAGATATTGACGGCTGTGTGAACATTTATGCAACGAATCATACACGTACGTAAAAGCTCTTCGTGAAAGAAAAAAGAAAATGTGATCAGGTGAGGTTATATTGGCCAATAAAATTACAAAAGATCCCCATTATCTTGATGTTTGCCTTTATTTAATGTTTAATCCTATGCTTATCCTATGCTTCATTTGTTCTATCATCATTTTCTGTATCTTCTCTCATACCTATTCCAAAGAACCTTATTAGGTATGGCATTAGTCCATCAAATTATCACGCCATGGCATTACTCGCTTGCATTCGCAGAACACAAACATCCGCCAATGGCAGGCAGGCAGAGAGTTACAAACATCACAAGCGCTCGATCGTGTCAAGTACGTTCAACCTTTTAGAACCCATCGTATCAATGTATACATAAATATATTTTTTAATATTTCTTTTCCTCGTTCGATTGTTTACAAGCAGTTCATCTCTTAAAAGGTGCAATTCTAAAGAGGAGAGATCTACTACTGGCCTCAAATAAGAAGGTATGTTTCCTTTGATGTTCAAAGTATACATAAATAACCTACTTGTAAAGGTTACGTAATAAGCAGGAGCACTGTTACCTGGTCTGAGAATGTGTTTGATGACGCTTTCGCTTACCCATTATGATGTAATTTTAATAGCTCGGACACTATGTGCGGAAAAAAAAAAAACAATATATATATTTTTTTTTTTAAAGCGCAATTAAATATACAGTCGAACCTCAGTTTATCGAACTTCAGTTCTACGAATTTTGGTCTACATCGAACTGATTGGCATTTCCCAACCAACTTCCTATTATACACAGAATAATAATTTTTGTGTTCATAAAAAAATGTATTATTGTAAACCGCGTATACCATCAAAGTTCACGAAAAACAATCAATGCTCTCGTATTTATGTATTTATCGGTATTATGCCATGATAAAATACTAAGTATTGTACAATATTAATGTAAATTGGTTTCGTCCCGCAGTTGAACATCATCTTTTAAAATATAATTTCCAAAACTAAATGCAGTTAACAGTAAGTCGGTTCAAGAGGATAATCCCTATTTGTTAAATAATGATTCACTGACCATGAGTAAGACCTCTGGTTGTTTCACAAAAGACCCGTACAATAATATATCATAGTTTTCGGCGTAGAGCAATTCGGGCCGTGAGTGAGCATATTATCTTCTCTACAGCTCATTGATAATTCCAGAATACCATGAAAAGGGGTGAAGAGAACTCTCTTCTGGTTCTCTGCACTTACCACTGCCCATTGTAACCAGTGCACCATATGTGCAGACTGTAAATCATGCTGTCTGAACAGCAAGCCGCTCGTTGCTTCACCTCAGATTAATGAATAAATCCACGTTTATGAGGACTCTGCAGGGATCGGATCTGCGCCATTCTTTACTCGAATTCCCTTAGGCGTCACATTCGCCTCGCTTTGTTTATGTCCACCGACAAACTCCGCTGACAAAGATGCAGGATTTATTTCATGTTCTTGTTATTTCCTGTCATGAGAAGGAAATCTATGTTTCAATGTCTATTGCGTATTGGTCAGCTATTAAGCATTGCTGACCGTCCATGGGGTCAGTGCTGATGTTGCATTGATTGACATCGGCTTGTAGAGGGTAATGAGTATTTTCTTTCTTTTGAGCTTTATTTTTTTCTCACAGCGTAAACGAGATCACAGTCAGTTACGGATATTTCTTTAACCTTTAAGAGCAAGTGAGCGTCGATCTGTGGAGTGAAACGTAATGACTGATTCTTTGGCGATGTACAGTATTGTTGTCTTCATCATGGAACGAGTCAGTAGCTAATATTTTACCAGGTTTCATAAATAGATGCCTAAATAAATCATTTACCTTCGGCTCATGACATATTCAAATGCATTATTTTTTCACTGGAATTTTATTTTTATTTTTATATGATAAATTTTATATAACCATGCTTTAGAAGACCAATTACCTTAACAATTTCCCTTGAGTCGATATAATACATTATTATTGCATTTGCTTGAGTGAGATATCTTTACAATAGTATTGCTTGATCTTGCTGTTTACACAAAGCTTCGTTATAATAACAAATTAGTCGTCTCTGCTAATTAACGTCGTTTTATTCACTCTAGATTGGCAAAGAAAACCCTCATTGGAGAGGGCAGAATCAGGAGATAAACAAATAAAATACATGTGAAGTAAAAGCGATGCCTCCAGAAAAGCAAACGCCATCTTGAACGTCACTGATATTTATAGAAATGGCGCGTGTGATCGCATTATACAACACGTGACCAGGTGACCGCCCAGTCAGCCCTCATTCTTATGCCTCACCAAAGTACTTCTGTTTTCTTACCCAATGCAGTGTAAAAGATTGGAGTTGATTTGTCGCTCACTACGGGTGGTCGCTAACAGATTTTACGGCAATGCAAAGTCACCCTGCCATGGTGTAGGCGTTATGATTTTTATACTCTATCATTCCAAGTTTTTGTATGGCTCTCTCAAAGACGTTGTGATCGGTTGATACAGGGCTATAAATCATAACGTTCCCATAGCATATCTCTTGTATTGCGCAACGCAATGAGCAAATCATAACGGCTCACAATGGCTCATGGTGGCTCATTGTAGCAACATTGGGCAGCACATATTATCTTTGTGAGACACCATTCTCCCTCACCTCATGGCAACTGATACTCACATAAATAATCTTCTCTTACTGACGCCGTCTTCGAAGGAGTCTGGAGTGGATTTTGGTTCTGTAGACAGCAGACAAGCACATCCTTCGTTCGTGTACAATCTTTCTTATGTTTTGATATTGAATCCATTGAATACAGTAATCCATATTTATATGATTTTGTATGTCTCTCAGTTGTTGTTATGATTCTAGATGTACAAACTAGTGTAAATGATTACTGTTATACCATATTATAATTATGAGCGTACTCGTATTTATTTATTTATTTATTTATTTATTTATTTATTTATTTATTTATTTATTTATTTATTTATTTATTTATTTATTTATTTATTTATTTATTTATTTATTTATTTATTTATTTATTTATTTATTTATTTATTTATTTATTTATTTATTTGTTTCAAGTAGAAGAATCACTGAGTGCCTGTTTATTAGCTGAGCTTAGTGTCTGGGGAAGCAGTCATAGAATTGATTATGGCATATTTACCAGCAAAAAAAAAGAAAAAAAAGATGACATTCAATTTAATTGATATACAGCAGTAAAAAAAAAGCAAAGGTTGACATTCTTGACAAGTGAAACGCAAAAAATTAAAGCCCACATACACTCATACTTCATTTTGACTTTAAAAAAATGTATTTGCTAAACAAAAGTTATCAATGATGAACAATATCTATACTCTCCGTAAGACGGTAAAAACCTCTAAAATTGCAATAAGAAAATTGAAAATCTTTAAACAAAAAGGAGCAGCATGTATTTCCTAGTAACCGAGATCAATACGAGAATATTAGTGTATGTGCCCAAGCTATTTTATATTATGCACAAGAGCGCCGTAAGCAACTTCACTAAATAAAGAAGCAGACTTGTATCCACTATGAATTAGGTAAACCAAGACAGCCAACAAATGAAAATTACAAAGGAAAATGAATGAATGAATGAAAAATGAAGATGTCGAACTCACTGAACAAAAAAAAAAAAAAAAAAAAAAAAAAAAAAAAAAAAAACCAACCAACCTTAAAAAGAAAAAAAAAACAAACAAACAAACAAACTTAAAAAGAAAAAAAAAACAAACAAACAAACAAACAAACAAACAAACAAACAAGTAACGCAATTTTTTGGGCAAGGACCCGGGGGTTTATTTCTCCAACCTCCCAAAAAATCGTTGTTTTTTCAAAATAATTCCCCAAAACCATGGTTTGGGGTTGA
>KB304521.1:144744-181394 GCA_000328365.1 Capitella teleta | reverse complement strand
TATCTCATTGGCTGCTATTTATAGTAACATTTAGTCAACTGGTCGTATTCAGTAAATACTGTGAATTCATTTTCTCTCGCCTCGCCTTGTGAGCCATCTTGGGAATTCCGAGTGACGTCATGTGAAATCGAGTGAAACGGCTGTACCAAAATAGGGGTGATTTTTCATCGGTGTGTGCCGGTGCTTCTTTTTTAATAGCGCCGGGGACCAGTGTAGGCACATGAATGGTTGCAAGCGTACATCATAATGTAACCCGTAAATGTCTGATACGCGGAAATACAGAGAATCATTGCAGAGAATACTCATTGTAGCAATGCGATACCTTATGATATGGATTAATAACTCATGGATAATGCTGCTCACAGTTCCGAAATCATGAGCTCTTGATCATGAGCTCATCCTTCCTAGGTTCCAGTTACCGAAATTTGCAGCAGTTATGAAAAGCTGATCAAGAATTCAGAACAGAGTAATATACCTTCATCACTTTGCACTTCAGTGCACTATTGGCACATGAAAAGTTGAGCACAATTCATCAAATGCAAAGAAGATGAGGTGTGAATTACAAGGTTTGAAATGAGTTGAAAAATACGTTGAGACCAAGGAGATAATTGACGTATCCATGTGTGTTATACAAAACAAAATGAGTGTAGGTAAGAAACATACGCGAAACAATTGATTAATTAGCACGAGTCGAATGCCATGTGTTGTATCACCTCAAAAGGCGGCTTCTGTGCTTGGCGAAGTCCTGCGTCCCCACTTTCTTTAAGAGAGCTAATCAATAAACAAAAGCGGCACTTTTTTTTTTACATACATTGACGTGCAATTAGTTGTTTCGTTCAGCACCTTTCATGTCACTGCTTATAGGCAACGAGTGATAGATTGTATGCATGGGTGTCATTATTCTCTGAAAAAAAATCTGATAGAAATATAAAATAATATCTATACATGTATATTGTATATGTATATTGCTGCATAACTACAGTTCATATCTCACGCATTTAATATGCAGTAAATCCTTTCTATATATATTATATATTAATATGCAGTAAATCCTTTCTAAGGCGATCACCGAAGGAACCAGCTGAAAATGATCATCTTGAACAGACGGTCGCCTTACACGGGTACGTATACATAGTTATGTTTCAGTGTGCTTTTAATGAATCATCGTAAATATACCAACATCTATGTTATCATGACGTGCATCACTATCCATTGCCCCCATGCTAGCTAATCGATCCTGGTTTTATCTGGATGCTTAAAGTCGCAATTATACGTTGAGCAATCGAGAGCCACGCACACGTGAAAACGTCGACTGATATACTCGTTGGTATAATAATGCAATAAGTATGATTTATCATAGAATCCCTAGACACGTGGTCGTCTTGTTGCATCCTCTGTCATCCGTTGCTAGTTCAAAACAATCAGAAGTCCTCTTTAATACCGCTTTCATTGTAGGTGGCTCGACTTCTACGAAAAATAAATATTGGAACCTCTGACCAAAATGAATCAACACCCTGTAATAAACTGGGGTACATTAATTGACTTCCTGTACATTGCATTTTATTTGTTTGTATTTTTTAAAGTTGCAATTGGAACAAACAAACAAGTTCAAATAGATCAATTATGGAATGTTGTAGAAATTGCGAGCCTCCGCGGAAATGAATGAGTCTGTGAAAAAAAAAAAAGAAGAAGAGAAACATATTTCATTAGTCAAATAATTTGATCAAAAGAAAGTCAAATTGTGCATAAATTTAAAGAGACATGGCAGAACTCAAAAACAAAAGCAAAATACAATTACCAGGAGGTGAACTCATGAGATTTCGCTCTCAATCAGCAAGGGAAGAATGCTGTCATCAGCTCCTAGACCTTCACTCCGTCGTACTCTACCACTCCCAAATCCACCTCGATACAACATTCGCAAGAAATCTACAAAGGAAAAAAAAACGTAAAAATGACAGCAGTTCAAGAAGAATAAAACCTAGGACTGCAATACATGGTCAAACACAGTTCTGTGTGTGCGTGGATCTTAGCGTCTTAGTCAGCTGTGTTGAGAGCACTGTCTTCAGGCCTTTCCTCCTTGCTCCAAATTTATAATCCTTGTTAGGTTTGGAGTTACGCAACCTGGGGCACTGAACGGATTGCACCATTTGGCCAGTTGATAATAATGGACTCTTTTGTGAATAAGCATTCAAGTGAGTACGTGACGTCATGTGAAATCGAGTGACATGAATGTATACCAGAGACAAGGGATAAAGGGAAACTGAGTAAAGTGGCTGAGTGACGTCAGAGTAAACCCGATGTGGGCGTGGCTAAGCCGCCATATTGGCCTGACTGTAGGAATGCAAAGCTTTGCTTAACAACACACCTTTATCCGTTGTCTCTGGGACCAGTGAATGTATGCTCACATGCTTCCTTTAAACTATTATAAACATTATTGGTTTATGATACACCATTGAAGTTATCAAATGGCTGAGATTGTTCCTTATTAAAATTAAACTAAAATCCCTTAATAATTAATATAAGTTTTATAGCCCTGAACACCTGCATGCCACGTCATGCCACCCTACACACGTGTTTTACAATCTGCCTTTCACAGTTAGAGATCCACGCATTTGTAAGCATCGCAGTGAAGCAAAGAAGCTGAATTCCGCGCATAATTACGATAATCACTCTGTTTTCTCTTCGTACTTTGGCTACTTTAGCAACAAAACAAGCTTCGTTTTTTTAGGACACCTGTTTTTTTCTTCCGCTGTTGATGAAACACAGACGTTCTTGTGTGCCGCCTACGAATTAGATGCTTTGGATAGCCGCAACATGCTCCCGACCCCCACTGCCAGGTAGACCCAACCTATTTGAGTGATACGGGCGCCAGAACAGGAGTCTGGGACTGGGGTTTACCCCTACTCTTATCGTATTTATCAAGGGTTCCTTATCCTGCATACCACCATAGACAGTAGTACACAGCGCCCCGCCTTGTTACGCAGTTGGGCAGCACTGCAGAGTCAATGAAGAAACAGTGTGTCTGGTGGTAATCACGGCAATCTATGCATGAAATGAATAGTCATTTTCTCAACAGAGGAATGTTTCATAACCTTATGTGTATAATTTTAGTTTTGAGTCGATTACTCTGTAATAATCTACTGCAGTTAAGCGAATGAGGCGTGTTTCTTTGCCATAATAATTATTTCTTCCCTTGATGACACCAGTGACGTCAACAATTACCTCTACGACAATCAACCCATCTATGCGAATATACGTTGACGTACACAATTGTATGCGAGCGAGTGGTGTGGAAACGCACGGCGGTGCTGAGACCAGCGGATTACGTAACCCAGGCATGCGCCTCGAGGACAAAGATGACTGAAGCCAAGTCCGCATCCTGCTCAAATAAAGATAGCAGAACATTGAGGTATGACCACTGCTGACATTAGGCAATGCTCTTTTTAAGCGGTTAGGTATTGTCTTCATGTGTTACACCTGCAATTCTCTTGGACCGTGGCGTTCAGTACCAAAGAGAAAATAAAAAAAATATGCTCCCACACCGGGAATCGAACCCGGCCTCATGCGTGAAAGGCAGGAATCCTAACCACTAGACCATACGGTATGGCTGTTATCTGAACGCATTCTCATAAGGTAATCATCTTTAATTAGCAAATACATTAACACAAACACCCATATAAAGGAAAAAATGCCCGAATGACACCAGAGCTGCTTCTACTAAATGATGCAGACAATGGAACGAATCATTGACGGTGGGCTTTGATGTGAGCGATTGCAATTGTATCGATTTATTCAGCAGTGTACTTCTATTATAAATGTGATTCGGATGATGTTGAATACTCTGTGCATAAATTAACTCATAGAGTTGATCGGCCGTAGACTACCGATAGAATGAAGAACGTTTCGTTTTGTTCGGAACGTGCCATGGAATCTCAAAGGTGTCCATTAAGCAAGTCACCAACTCCTTTGGGTATTGCATCACCAGGTACCGCTGCAATCGTTTCAGGGTGGCCCGCGTTCAGAGTTGATGAGCGTTATTATGAGATGAGCTCGAATGAATTCGGTTGTCAACTTTTTGCTCGGGAATTATGCATGGCATTGCAGCCGTAAGATACAATATGACAAACAATTGAATTACACAAGTGTTCATTTAATAGACCCCATGATTGCACCAAAATATCTAGGCCCTATGACGTAATATTGGCCGTATTTTCGGACCATCCATATTAACATATATATAATAATTATATTTTACCCCGTTTACAAACAAGTATTTTATTGGTAGACACTGGTCAATCAGCGCGGTTGATGTGATTCAGATGACGTGCAGTTATGTAATTAGATATTTCCCCCACTTTTCACATTTTTTTTTTTTTATTTTTTTTTTATTTTTTTTTACTGTTGACATGTTTATGTGAATAAACTGTATAATAATAATAATAATAATTTACAACCAAAAAAAAAGATATGCCATATAATAATAATAATAGATGTGATAAAAGTAAAACATCAACAACAGAACAGGGAATTAAGCTGGAACTAATGTAAGGTTGAATACTCAGATAAAAAGCTTATTCTAAGGATTATTTTATGCATGGAGAATGAAAAGTAAATTAATCTGAAATGCACAGATTAATAACCATTTGCATGTATTCTGAATGCACCAGGTTAAATACATTTCTTTAGATGAATTACCAGAGCCCGCGTGGATGGGCGTTGAGCAAATATATCCGTGCAAATGCATGAAATATGCAAATGAGCACTTAATCAACTGATGGCATGAAACTGATTAACCTTGGCAAATCTAAAACAGTAGACACAGATTTCTAATGGAATTATATGTGATCTAGTTTCCTTATGCTGGGTTTGATCAATGACATCGATGATTGAGCAACGAAAACATCCGATTGGTCCACAAACACATGTTGACGTATAATCATTGATTATGGTTGTTTATATGCAGCAAAACATTGTGCTATTGGCATTCCGATGTGAATAATTATATTGATATGACGTGACGTTCATCTGACGGTTGGGCAACGTCACCTGAATGTCATCAAAAGGGGTGGGGTGGTATACGCACGGTGTTTGTTGGAACAATTTGACTGAACTCAAGAAAATGCAATTCACGTATAGCACACATCTACTGGTCGTCTCAGTCTGTTGTTCCTCGAGTGTCACAGTCGTAGAATTTAGTCAATTTTCTGAGAAATATGTCAACCTGGGTCATGGCAAGTGCTTCACAAATGTCCAGAGCATGTCTCCTCTATCTTACTCAGTTGTGTTATGAATAAAGGCTTTGATCCGAGGCATTTGGTATCGAGCATAGCTGATGGTCGATAATATATTCTTCCTTTTTTTTTCATGAAATATTTACTTTATTTAATCTGTGTTCGTCTTTGATATGCTAAACATATACTCTCGCTGCATGGAAAGTTCGTTTATTTTTTTATTTATTTTTTTTACGCAACTTCCAGCTGCAAATGGTCAATATACAGCAGCTGTATTCGGAGTGCAGTCCGTGTACAGCATCTGTATATTGAACGTTTTCCATAATTTTTTTTTTCAGCTAATTAACTCTGCAAAATATATTGTAGAAGTCTCTAATATACTGCTTCGGTGGTCCAGCCCTCCACATCACATTTATGTTAATGTCTGTTTATTTTATATAAATAAAATAAATAATAATACTCACAGAGCTGCACTGAATATGTATATATTGTTATTATATAACACACAAAGATATCAGGTGACCCACGTGTCCATTATTACTAATTTGTATATTTCCGTTGTTGATTAAATTCGTTTTTTCATTTTATTTAGACTGCTATCATTCCTAGAAATATGAGGGAATTTCCAGGTAACTTCAAAGGACCAGGAAGTCGAAGGAAAACAAGGAAGCGGATGTCACGTAGTTATTGGGCTGTTGTGTTGATCTACTTTGAGGCGATAAAGGAACTAAAAGGTGGACACTGCCCTCAGCGCATTACTGCGACATGATAGCTCGCACGTGACCGGAAATGGGATGCATCATGGGAAAGATAATGACCGCGTTGTAAACGGACTGTATTACGGGTTGGATAATTTTTGTTTGTGAACTAATTATAGATCAATTAGGAAAGAATATCATCACCTGGCTTTTCAACCATGCCAGATCAAAAGCGCAGTAGGACCACGAAGCAAGGCACGTGGGTATCTGTGTGCCATTCACCTATTATCACGGGAGGCCTGGCGTACCCAAAAGAGGGTGATGACTTATAATTACAAGGATGCAGCTCACAATTCATTGAAAGCCTTTAGCACTACGCGATTTCCCATATGTAAAACCCGTTTGAATCAAAAGTGAAATGGTAATAATAAGACAGCGTGATAGCTTGGAATTTCAGGGGAACATAATTATAACATGTAAAGCACCAGCATTTCACTCATTTCGAGTTTTCAATGAGCTGTTCAGATGGCGACGCATCGACATTCAACAGAATGTCCTCCCTAAATATGACTTCAATTCTAGCCGATCACGTGACCCCTCTAGGCATTCTTGTTACCCTTTTATAATTCTATGGATACAACACTTCACTACCGGTTTAGCAGCGTCTTATACAGACCTATATTCATACTATTCTCACTTTATTGAGGGGTTCGCGCCTTCAACAGACCAATGCGCATATTCGCACATTTTGGTGGCTTTTTGCTAAGTCCAAATTTACTCTCCAGATCTGGGACTACCAATCATATGCGTTTCTGCAAACAGATGTCTATAGGAGAACGTTATTTCACAAGCGACAAACTCACGGATATGCGCGTTTTCGGGATTGAAGCGTTGTTCAATGGCTTTGGGAAATGTATTCTACTTCAATGTCAGTGTTGATAAACATACTTTAATACATTAAGCTTCTGTTACAATGCAAAACTCTGGAGGTTCATTACTTCTGGGTCCTTCCTCGTATTTCAAAGATATATGCCAGAGTTTGCGAAGTGAAACACAAGTAAGTAAAGAACAATCCTAGTTCCTCCCAATGGTAGATAAGAATCATGATGATTATTGGACATAATGTGCTATGAAATTTCTGGGAAATGAACACTGTTGGTGCATAATCTGGCGAATACCTCTTACGTTTTAAGCCTTATTAAAACTGCCACCCAAGTATGCAGATGTTGGATCTTGAAAACTGCTTTTGTGTTAACCCAAAAGCAAAATGTAATGCGGATATATTGACTCGGTCACTTCAATTAGTGTCTTGAAGTCGTACGACGTCCAATACCTACGCTGCTAATTCTAGCCTTCTTATGCGTGACATGCTTATTATATCGGATTGAGGCCAGCATATTGCACGTGGGATCACTCTATAATTATGTGAACAGTACGAGGGTCTTAACGGCTCACTGGAACAATTCGGAACTGTCCTAAAATTGAACTCCCAGGTAGAGTTAACCAGCAACCAAGGAAATAAATGGACCCTCTTCCGAAGCCTTTCACTTGTAGGCCGAAATTGGCCGAATGCCAAAGCCCCTCGTTTGGACATGTCACGTGACGTTAATTCGGCGTTGTGGTGAAGGCATCAGTCACGTGCAGCCACAATGGGTAGAGTTACGTGACGTCACGAATTCATTATTGCCGGTGAGCATGACGAACAACTTAAGCTATGTCTCCTTTGATATGAGGAGGTGTTGGTGGCGTCGTTCAACGTTCATTCGGTACATGTTATGCACGAGGGTACGAGGCCATAGACATAGACAAAGACCTCAATACAGACAAACAAATACAGATAAATTGGCCAAACGCCAAAACGATCTTGGCAGTGTGACTCAGTGCATTTCACGCACTCATTGCTCGCCGCTATATATTATAGATTTGATATCTGTAATGTGTTTTCCCTAGCTGAATTACACTCTAATCTTGTCAGTGATTGATCGTAGCAAAAGGTAAATTAATACGACTAGAATAATTATTAATTAATACAAAAAAATAAAAAAAATAAAGAAAGAACATTACTATAATTTACACCGCTGAACTTTCTCCGTGACCCTCCAACCATGAGTGCTCCGATTTTATGTATCATTCTGAAAAGTCCCTTGGATTTCTGCAAGTTATCCCAAATTGTAGTTTTTTTTTTTTTTTTTTTTGCACCGGAAAACATCGTTGAGGAAGGCAAAATATGAAAAACGCGAAAACAACATTAGAAACAAAAACAGCGTTGTGAGCCGAGCACGATTTTACGACCGTGTTCTTTTGCTGATCATATTTGGCCGTTTGCTTTCCATTTGATATTTTAATCATGGCTATGTCAACATGTTTGCCTTCGATCAGTATTTATATATCATAATGCTGGCTGGATTTTGCAATAGTGTTATTGTTGCATGAGGAAACTGCATTTGTCCTTTTTATGATGGGTGACAATGTGTACAGTACACAAGGCGTGGCTTTAAATTGTCTCAGACAAAATGTTCTTCAGGGGCAAGATGGTTTAAGGGCTCGTCAACACCCGGTTACGTTATATGAACGCCAGAGCAGAATCCCGTGACTGAGATTATCTCCTAATCATTCCGATTGATAACAAAGGGACAAAGGGTCTGTATTATGCATCGTGCCACAGAGGCATCGTTATGCATTTGGACAGCACTGTATAGAGTCATATAAGTATAATTCGCAGTGAATAGTCAATTCGTGCGTGCTTAATTGTTCCATAGTCATATTTAGCTGAATACGTATTTTAATTGTACTCAACAAAATAACGAATTACCTTTTAAATAAGTCATGAGATGGTCGTCAGCTGGTCAGCCCTGTTTGTGGTTGTTTTTTTTTCTTTCTTTTTTTATTGTTTGGTTCGCTAATAGGGCGATTACAGATAAAACTAAAATGTTCAATGCTGATATCTAATGAGATTCGTTTCATTAACGTATCGGTACGTCATTGTATGGGTAACTCGCACCGATAGACTTAGGTGTGATCAAAGATACAGACTATTCTACGAAGGCAACGACATTGTCGGGAAACTTTTGTACGTGAGGTGAAGCGGGAGGGGCTTGACACCCGTGAATTTCCGTAATCATAGGATAATCCTATTCGCATTACAACTGTGAGCACCAGCAGGGACTGCTTTTGTTCGTCCACCACAAACCGGCAAAGTTGCGAGAGGAGGTCTCCTTCAATCCTACTGGAGGCCGATGATTTTTATCCTCTGGTCTGGCAGGGCATCGATGGCAATATGATTGCGTAAATAGGGTTACTTAATTCAGCGTGACAGGTGAGTGAATATAGCAGTGACATGAATTTCTGACCAAGAAGGGACAAATGAATGACAAAAAGAGTTTTACCAGATTAACATGGGAATTACATACAATATCAGATACTAGGTTTTACCATTTGAACCACAAGCACAAAGCAAAGCTTTTAGTGTGTTTTACATGTTAGAAAGTCATTAAAAATTGACCAAAAGGTACACAAATCAGGAGAAAATATTCCTGACGAGGCGACGATACCCGCTGTCGTTCGTTCTCTTCCGAGATTCGCATGATGGATCAAGAACATTCGATCGGGTGACTCACAAGTTTAGAGTTGTGGTGGATATATTTGCAATAGTTGATTGTTTTCATCACGATTAATTGACGATCTAATTAAGTAGAATCTTGGTCGCCGGCTGACAGAACTAACATGTTTGTAATATACAATCGAATTGATTTATTAATTAAGAGTGAATTTGGGATTCAGTTGCATGACACTGATATCTCCTTGTAGCTATCATTGCACACCCATCTGAATACGATGGCAGTAAATCGGTCGAATATTAATCATATTCTTGATAAATGAGATGCAAGAGCTGTATTTTCAACAAAAGGCAGAAATGTTCCCCTTATTTTCACCGCTTGTCCGCCTGTGTGTAAATCTATGTCAATCATAACGCAATTTAGCAATGCCACGGGTCACGTGATTTGTGACGTCATTATTCATCATTCGTGAAATTATGTCATGTCGGAATTTGGAGCATAAGATCAGAAATCATTTTTGTCTGTGGATTTTGTCCAAAACGACTTGGTTTCGGGAAAATTTTCATTCCTTTTTGGTAATATTGATGAAAAGTTTTGTCAGTCGTAATTTCAAAGACGAAAACCAAGTCAGTTATTGTATCCTCGACACATAAACCTAAGTTATAAATTGTATGAGATATAATTATAGTGACTCGAATTGATATCCATTAATTCACTGATGATAATTGTCAAATATCATTTAAAGTCAGAAGACAATTATAATAATAATACGAAATCAATAAACTTCAGGAAGATTAACACAATAATGTCAAAACCAAACTACGCAGTGAGTGACTCACCGTTTTCCGAAGACTTCAAGTTTTGGTTTCTCGTTGCCGGGTAACACGAACAGGTTGAGCAATCACATTGGAACTGAAGATTCCGGCAGACGTAGCAACCACCGGACCCCGCTCGTCCGCATTTGTTATTGTTACAACAGCACTCGTACAAAGGAGCGGTTCCACCTGCCGGCCACGACAACGCGAGAGCCAGAACAGACGCAAAACACAAGACGAGTAACAGTCGAGATAGCATGGTGCGATGTCGCTTTGCAAACTGGCGAAGGTGGTCGAACGGTCGGTCTTATAAAGCAATGGGTCACGGAGCCTCAGGGAGAAGGTGACTGCGCTGGAGTCCGGTGAAATGTTCGCTCCCTTGGAGGTATGACGTAACGTGGATGTGGATGCAGCAACGCACGTATTAATATATTTATTCTCACATTTGTTAATCAACAATTAACCACCTGAGGGTTTGGCATATTTCATGTGGGGTGACGGAACTAATCACCGATATGCTAAACATTGGTAAGGCAATTTATTATCACACCACATAAAGGTTAATTGTACAAGTATACTGGAGTTCCTATAAGACAATAAAAATGAAAGGGAAAAAAAAAAAAAAAAAAAAAACATGATTGAATTAAACAAAAAATGAGATTAGTAATATACGTGTAGGATTGAACAAGTGAAGGCTCGAGAGAAAAGAAATATTGAAGCTGCGTTCAATAGTATATTATTCACCCACTGATGAGAACTGATACCGAAGTCCGCCATTGAATATTTCAAAGAGCCTTTGAAGCGCTTCTGGGGTCATCTTCTTCTTGATGTATCAGTCAGTACATTGTAGAATACATAGTTGCAGAGGTTCTAGTGTTGTGAATACGACAATAGAGTGAAAACCAGGTGTCCGACCGATCTGAGTTAGAGCTGCCTTGTTAAAATAGACTACCATACAACTTCCTTTGATAGCTCATATTGAAGTCGTTTGATGTTCTTGTGCATCACTTAACCATGCACCAGCTACGAATCAAATATAGATCGAAGCTAGAGTGTGAGTCTATATCTCTTAATATTACACCCAATACGCATCGCCTCATCCTATAAAGTATGTGACGGAAGAGTGATTTGTCAGGTTAAGTATGGAGTCACACGGGATCCCTTCGGGTATTTGATACGAATACCCTTTCCATTGCATTCGACATTACGCGTACACGAAGGGGAGGCGTTCCTTAACTATGAATAGTTAAACTGATTTTCTTTAATTTTTTCAAAGTGTTGATTTGATTTGAGATCAACATACATATATATTATGTGCGTTTTCAACACATATATAATTATTTGATCATTCGTCTATTTTCTAGTTGTTTGATTCTCTGTTGAGGAATCGAAGTTCTTGCAGTGATTGCTCATAATAGCGATGATGAAGACTAATCAATGCTAAGTATTCAATTGTATTCTCCAACTTTCTATTTTTTCTCAAGAGGATATTAGCAACTGAACAAAATAACAGATCACAAATTATATCAACACAAATGAAAGAGAAAATGCGTAGATAAAGACCTAAAAACGAGTGACATAGGAATTGCTTTTCAAAAAAAAAAAATAAAAAAATAGTAATAATAATAATAATAATAATAATAATAATAATAATAATAATAAAGCATTTTCTAATAAACCAATCAAACACCCCTGTGTAATATTGAGGCACTTATGAAGACTTGGTGCCTAAACAACTCTTGCGTACTAATAACATCGAGTATCCAGAATACTATCCGATCATTGAGAATATTAGCAACTTGACATGATTTCAAATTGCCCTGCCTCATTGTATCAGATTCCGCAATTTCCGGACGGTGTGTTCTAACAGTTGCATCGCCAGAAGTCATGCAACGGTCACAAGCAGTCAACTCACATAATCTGACCACGGTCAACTAGTTGTTATTCTGTGTCCATCGTAAACAGCGAAAGCAACTCAAAAAAGGTGATCAAAGCTACAGCATGTACGATTGAGTAATTAGCATGATGCAAGCTATTTAACTTGTGTATGAGGCTATGATTGTATGATTAAACACCTTAGCGTGATCATCTTGCGTGTTACCATCACAAATAGTCTCATTACTGAGTTTGACATGACACCGGTACTCAGTCTGAATATAACCATTACATCCGGCCAACATCAAATATTGCTCACAATTGATCGCTTGGTAACAGAGCCTTACATACTTTTAGTACTGGTTTCGTGGTGAATTAGCCGATGTAGCCTTGTGTTGACCATCAACTTGGTTGCAGCCAGTGCAAGGCATCCATGATTCTGCCTAATATTTTGCTGATAATGATTCTGCGATTCATCTGCCATTCGCTTAACATTTCGGATGAGTTCTTTATTTAGTTGATTATAGTAATTCATCGTAAAATTATGTATTCTGACCATCTTATTTCTTTCTTTTATAAGGTCAGTTCTATGTTATTTAAATCTAGTTCTTATCTACCCAGAGACCTTTCTGTTATCACCCCGGAGACAATTGCTGAAGTTTGGCATAACAGTTTCTTTCATCACTGCTCTACACTGCTTAAATTCGACTTAAATGCCAATTTCATTTCAACTCAACAGGTTTATTCTGATGACTACTCGTGAATTCAGGTGTTATGCTTGAGGTTTGAAAGCGTGCGCCCCATCAGCACAAGCGCACATAGTAAGAGGTATGCCTTAAGAAAGTGGGATATCTGGATACTTGTAGCCCTCTTGTTATAACACATCAACTCTTTGTTAAAACCGAGGCGATGGTCATGTGACTTAACATCTCCATGGAGACCCGAATTCAAAATTTAATCCGACATAGATGAAAGAATGAAACAAAAAATTAGAGTTTTAACTCCAGACAACAATATACAGTTTATTTTAGAATATGTAATGAAGTTGTATATATAATATACGAGTACACACTATCATTAAATATTTGCGTACTATTGTGCAAAATCAGGAAGCTCAGCCCGGTATGTTATTTCTTTCAAAAAGGTCTGAAAAGGTGTTTGGGTAGAGGTTCAACGATTAAGAATTCAAAAGTATCAACGAAGGGCATTGAAATTGCAATATATCAAATCGAAACGTGCCGATTAATAAAATGATGATTAAGTAATGAGTCAGCCCCAAAAAGCCACCGTGTAATCACTGTTATGTGTAGTGTTATACACTGGACACCAAGAGACAGCTATACCTGACAACCGATGGACAATAGTAGGTCTGTATTATGAATACCAATAATCACCGTAGTGCAACTGACTGTATGTACATTTTAGTTAATTAGTAGATATGCAATAACGACGTATGTGTCATGCAATGATGTGAATACGTACAAACTGGCTTACATAATTGCACAATTACACAGTACGCTCACTTAAGCCCTTTCAGGTGCACGCAAGTCAGCCACCTGTCAAGTGGGTGATACATAGTATATGCTACCAAATATAGCCCATGTCAGTCCCTCCGTCTACTGGCTACTTTGTGGGTTACATCAATCAACTCTAGCGGCTATCCTTGTCTTGATCCTATACAATGCATAGATGCATCTGATACACTGAGATCTGATACACAATTCAGCATCAAACAGGAGCTTGTATCTTTGTCTACCAACTTCTAGCATCCAATGCTTTGGTATCTGTTATAATCATTGGAAATACTGAAACTTGATGGAATCACCATTTTCTTGGAATTTTGCTTCTGTGCGTGATAGCAGCGTAAAATTAAGCCATGAGAATGTTATGGTTCCTCAAGGGGAAGTCATGGGGACATCAAATGAGGAAAGTTGACCTAATTGTGCTTCCCAGGGGAGAACAGGGCGCCATGATTGTGTTTCCAGACAATGATGTCAACTTGATAAACACTAAAGAACCCAGTTATACACAGGAAACCTTGGTACATACATGCATTTGTTATACAAACAACCAACCAATTGATGTCCAGTTGTTTTCTTTGAAGCTGGTAGTATTAAAGTTACAGATTATAAAATTATAAACAAAAAATCTGATATTTCATATTTGTGGTATTTTATATTGAAGAGGCAAAATAGTTTTTTATACCATACTATTTACCATAAAATTTATATTCATGCAAATTACGTATCGCACGCTTTCTTACCCCCTACGTCGTTTTTACTTAGCAATTGCGAGCACCGTACAGGGATGCACATACGGACCCCATAAAATCCGAACCGATACGGAGAAGCTATATTCGGCTATCTTTATCGGCATTTGTTGACTTCGTTTTGCACCGGGATCGATCTGTTTATCTTTGGCGCATCAACGAAGCGTTTACTTCACCTCCCACTCGATGAGGGGGTGGAAGCAAGTCCTAACGAGGCAAAGTGATGTGTGGGATATCATGCAACGCGTTGGCGGCTGTTGTGTTAAAAGGAAGCACTTAGTAATCGGGTAAAACAAAAGCAGTAAAGTGATAGACTTCAATGCATCCTCGACAGAACTACAATTGGACTCTTACTAACGAATTTGTCGTAGTGAAAATGTAAAGCATGAAATCGTATGTGGTACAAACGACATAATTGTATTGAGCGCGCAAGACAGTGAAGACATTGGCTTGCGTTACATCTAGTGGAAACTTTGGGCTAAACCCATAATCTGATGAACCAAGATGAACAGAAATTGGCGGACGTCATCTGCAGATTGCTGAGGAACTGCAAACGCGCAAATTATAAAATGACATAGTGCGACAACAGTAAGAATATCGACAAAAGTGTATATCCTATATTTGCCTTTCTTTTTTATGAAATCAACACTCTAGAAACCAACAGGGCCCGATCAGAGATACTATACAGCCCGATTTTATGTTCGGAGAATGGAAGCATACCAACCTAGATAAATTGATTGACTTCTTCGTGTAATATTTCTTTGCTTTGTGTATTCATTTTATCGTTTGTATGGCGCTTTGCTGAACAATGCTAAACGTGAAGCACATCAATATGTGGTCAACATCATTATATTGACATGTTGAATGCCGCGTGTACAAATTTAGTATTTCTTCACATACATGTAGATATATGGAATTTCAAATTTCAAGTAATATCTGATCTTATCTTATCTTATCTAAGAAATTGCTTATGTACAACAACCCTTGATAAACACTTCAATGGCCTTGTCAATCCATCAATGGTTTTCAACAAAAACAGAGTTCTGAACTAATAATAATATCAAAATAAGGCAAACGTGTGCTGAACGTTAAAACCAGGTGAATATTATACATTCAGCTAACCCCGGTAACCTTGGGGAATGTCCTGTCGGAGAGCCAAATGACATCCCTAGGGCATCTGAGTCCTAAGCCAAAGTACTGAGGTGAATTCAGATAAGTTGTCTTAATTGCGCTTGTGACCAGCTTCAAAGGCTGGCGTTTCATCCTGTGTTAGGTGACCATACTATGATGTACACTTCTCTGATAATTTTTAGAAATTAATGGTGATTCACACCAAGTGGACAAATGAATTGTAAGTTGTTTTTGGGGCCAAGTACCAACACGCATATAATTTCGCCTTGTATGAGAACATCTACTTTAGTATGTCCCATATTTCTTTGACATTGTGACTAATATTCATTAATTTGAGTCATCCATTGCTCACCAGAGAGGAATAATTGAATTGGTGATCACCGTCTTTTCACGTCCAACGCTTGAACGCTAAAGACAAGATCTTCAGATGAGGTGCATTGCACTATGTCAGGACATGTCCTCATACTCTTTATTGAACTAACTTGTAGCGTACCATAACAAGAAAAGTGCCTTGATAGATACTAGATGGAATGCGTCGGAAATCAAAGAAGAACAAAGCCCCTTGGTATTTGCTCACGGGGGATACATTACATACATGTACACCAAAAGGGAAAATGACAACGTATTATTATGGACTTTGAATCATGATTTTGCTTTTATTCAAGAACTAAGGACACAGCTTGTTCAATGAGGCTAGATTCCACGTTTTCCCTGCTTATGACAATCGGCTGTACAGTCCTTTAAAACTCTCTTTCTTGGTGATTATAATATGCAAAGCTGACTTTATTGTGACTAAGTTGTGTTGGCTGGAAATGACACACCCGCCTGGCTGCTATTCCCTTTTTCTGATTTGCCCAAACCACTCTCCAAAAAATTCAAACAGTCGCTATCTCTATTGATGCACATATTGGGCCAGCATGCTGCTCTTAACCCCAGGCGCCCACAAAGGCACAAATGACGTTGACCGCACATCACCAATCCAAACGATTATGCCCTTCTCCGGAATTCTATAGACCGGAAGGGTAACTTTGATCTCCCCATCGTCAGTAAACATGACGTGATAAAATTAAAGACACGGTATATTCAAAAGTGACGTCAGAAAATTTAAATTTGCATCATACGAAATTAGGTGAGGGATAAATATTATGGCATGCCCATGCATAGAATTATAAAGGAGTAACTAGAATGCTTATTGGGGTCACGTGAGTGGTCTGAATTGAAGCCAGATTTAAGGGGAACATTTTGTTAAATATCTTGGCGTCGTGATCCGAACAACTCAATTGAAACTTCATTTGCTGATGCATTATGTATTGTATGTTACCCTTGAATTACAAGCCACCGTGAATTGGCACTTTAATTTAACATGGCACCGAATAGCTCAGTGGGTTTAACCGGCTGACTGCAATCCTATGTCGACCGTGGGGGTCGAGATCCCGGGTTCGAGACCCGATCAGGCCACGGGCGTTACGATTGTGAGTTACAATTGTAATTCTTAGGTGACTCTGCAGTGCTGTCCAACTGTGTAACAAGGCCGGGCGCTGTGTACTACTGTCTATGGTGGTATGCAAGGATAAAGAACCCTAGGGATTTATTGATAAGAGTAGGGGGAAACCGGGTCCCGGGCCTTCTGTTCTGGCGCCCGTATCATCCGAATGATTTGGGTGGAGCCGTAAAACCCCATCATGTCCTGTCATGTTAACATGTTAACATGGCACAGTCTAGTTAGTCCGTGTTTCCATCTTATATTAGTTTGCATGCATTTATCCTGTCCAGCAGCTGCGAAATACTGGAGATCAGGAAGCCATGTTTCTTCACCGCTTCACCGATACTGATTTTAGACGTAAAAGCCATATTATGTTTCACAAGCTCATAGACAGAAGTATACAACAATATTTTGCCTAATTGCTAGTCTACCTATACCATTACGCTTTTTAACTAGCACACTAGTCGGCTTTTGTTATTTTAATCGATATATGACTGCATGTCTAATTATATAACACCAGAAGATTCCTATTGCAACCTTCACCTTAAAAATGTTTAGTTAACTGTTGTACTCAATGGCATAGCATTGGACTTTCAATCCAAAAGCAAGGGCTTCGATTCCTCTGGTTGACTGCCTACCAAAGTACAATCACTTCGGTCGAGACTTAAAATTATGACCTTATAACCAAAGTAATGAATATTCATGATTTATGGGCACTGCGGTGCCTATTGCGCTGTGCATAATTATTTCTTCTTTTTTAAATCCTGAATGTTCTATTGGTCATAATTATGTGATAACTATATATGCCATGCCTGCAACGATTAATCTTAAAGACGTGTACATGACTATACTTGATTCAGACATCAGATAATACATACGACATCGATTGACTTCTCGGCCGTCCATTAACAATCTATGTGACGACCATTACGAGAGGTCCTGCCTTTGAATGCCATATTGAATGGAGTGTTCCAGGTCATCCCGTGCCAATGCCCATTAATTCCAAGGCCCAGGTAAACATTTTATTCAAGAGAGGGTGCTACCTTTGAGTGCCTGTTCAGTGTGGGCGAAATATATGATAATGAGATTATCCTCAATTATAATAACATTATGGCAGATATTGAGGCTACAGTACCTACTCAATTGTCACAATAAATGGTTTGAGTTTCACGGCACTCTACCAATCCACAAAAAAAGGTAAAACTAACTCATAAAATTACAGGTAGTGATAGTTACGAATAGACAAATCTACAAGCATTTGGCCTAGCAACGATCTGCTCTCGTGGTTACAACGAGCGTGATGATGGTCAACCTTAAGGTGGCGCCAGTGAGAGAAGGTAATGATTGAAATTACCGGCGCGTTAAGACAGACAGCAAAGGATCACGAATTTCCGATGTAGTGGGTACGCAAGTCAAGATGAGTGGGTCTGTTCCGTGCGGGAGTTGTATGTCTACGCTCTTTAATCAATATGGCGTTATACTATTCAGTGATGGTTATTCTTCTGCTCGCGGCATTTTCAAAATATTGTTCTTCTTCTCATCAACTCCAGCGTTAACTGAACCGCTTCTTCAACTTACCTTGGAGCATGAATTGAGATCAACTTACGACACCAAATGTTGTGTCAGTAGGCGATGCACTGAAGCAATGATTCATTAAGTCGCCAACCACTGCTATAGTATATACTAGTCTTCACACTGAATGAATGTACTCGTACACCAAATCCAATGCTCCGACGCGACTTTGAAAGTAAAAACAACGGGAGTACGACACTCGTATGATCTGTTGTCAATGTGGCTTTTCAGCTACTTCAAACATGTCTGTGTGGTATTATAGGGAGCTTGCATGGGTTTCCGAGGCTCATATTTCAAATTGAGAAAATCTATTGATTTGAAAGGGTTTTTTTAATAAGCGTTTTATGTTTCATTGTGAGGGAGAGTTGTCAAGTTTCGTGCACCACCAAACTTAATTCCAGACATTATAACGATCTCTTACCTGCACGTAAGCGTGCCGATTTTTGGAGGTTGCAGTTAATACTTGGACATCCTATTTGCAATAAATACGCAAACCACGTGTCACCGTATCCAGGTCAAAGCAAAACGAAGGCGCGAAGGCCACGAGATCAGTTTCATCTGAGTCAGAATGACCCGAACAGTTTAGGCCCATTAAAATTGCCCTTTTCAGATTGGTAAATCTATCCTCTATATGCACAAGGGAATGGCCCGAATGTTCTCATTAATTGAAATTAAATATATTATCATAATTATATCATCGAATAATATTCATGAACACATTGCCATGAGGCATTTGACATGTTTGGGTTATACGGCTCCATCTCACCTGTCCTGCCAATACGGACACCAGCATAGAAATCCGGGTCCACTTCAGTTATATCGATAAAACCCAAGGGTTCTTATCTTGCACGGTTTCGTGAGTTGTAGTACAGATAGCCTTGTTCAGCAGTTGAGCATCATTGCAGAGTCACCGAATAATTCAAAATCATAACACCAGTGGTCCGATCAAGGTTTCGAACCTGGCACCTCAACATCCATGGTCGCTCTAGTAAAAGACTTTCACCCGCCGATAAACTGACGGCACCTGTGTAGTGTCTTTGCAAATGCCATGAAATACTCTCATAGCATGGTCATTTTTTTTATTAAAGTACAAATACTTATGGTTCAATATTGATAGTGGCGTACCCAATAACATAGAAGTAAGACGAGAATCATTCGTGACTACTAGTGCTCATGGGAATTGCATAACTTTTCCAGTACAGCGCCAACTAAGAAAGACCATCACGTCTGGACCGTGGTCACATATCCGGTGACATTCTGGCGAGACGCTTGTCTGTCAAAACAACGGCATGCCCTGTGATTCACGGGTATAAAATACCCAGAATGGACCTCAGTCGACATCTTGCCACTGTCCGCAGCTCCCAAGTTCCTCTCAGCAAGTAAGTGTTTCGGTTTCGGTTTAAGGGTAGTCTAGTTGTTGTGTTAACTATTTTTGTTTCATATTCCTTTGGCATTGTCATTATTGTACTCGTGGTATCTAATTCAACTGAACACTAATTTAATTAATTGAGTGGAAACCTTCTGTTTGGATTTGTTGGTAGAGGCATAATTGTCGTGCATTGTTAGTGCGATGCTGTATCGTTAATGTCAAAAGTGTTCCATGCATTCGGATTGAAGTCCAGAATATTGTGACGTGAAATCTAATTAGTTCCATCGTTATCGTTATAATAGTATGCCGTTGTTGTGCAATAAACCCCTTGCTTCGAAATATGAGCTGGCATGTCTGGCTTTATTGAGCATTTCTTATCGTGAAATTCTTCTTTCGCAGTCCACCATGGGTCTCACCACCGCTCAGCGCGCCGCCATCCAGAACAACTGGGCCACCGTCAACGCCAACATGCAGGAGATGGGAGATGCTCTCTTCATGAGGTGAGTCCTTCCCTTGTCTCCTCCTCGTCTTTCCTCACCCCCTCCTTCCTCAGGTACCTCCTCGCCAACCCCGGTGACATCCAGTTCTTCCCCAAGTTCGCCAGCGCCGGTGTTGGTGCTCAGCTGAGGTCCAACGAGGCCTTCCAGGAGCAGACCCTCACCGTCTTCCAGTTCCTCGGACAGATCGTCGCCAAGTTGGCCGATCTTGACGCCGCTGGCAAGATGCTGCAGGAGCGCGTCCACAGCCACAAGCCCCGTGGCATCACCATGGCCCAGTTCGAGGTATGTCGTTGCTAGGTGTTACCATGGAGATGACTGGTTGTGTTGCTTGCAGAGGCTGTTGGATCTTCTGCCCCGCTTCCTGCAGGAGAACGCTGGTGCCCACGGCCCCTGCGCCGATGCCTGGAGGGTGGCCATCGCCAACCTCATGCCCTACATGAGGAGCGAGTTCAAGAAGTGCTAGATGACCTCAACCGGCGACCAGCATCCAAACAACCGACGAAATCAATAAAATTTCAAATTTCAATTAAACTTCATTCTTTGGTTCTGTGTAACAATTAACGCTTAATCAGGCACTCACACACTACACCGACAGTCATAACGTGCTCTGCACTTTTTTTTTTTTTTTTTTTTCTTTTTTTTTTGACTGCACGACCGTATATCAACATTATACACTGCTCTCTATTTACGCAGGTGTTGGCTTAAAACACGCAGGTGCTTGAACACTAAATAATTAGAAATCGGCAATGTTCATTCATTTCGTTTGTGAGTGCTCCAAGTTGGTTTTTTCTTCCTAACTTTGATCATGACCCTTACTTCTTCGTAAGGGGTCGTCTAACCAATCATTTGCAAGTAAATTACACTAATTTATGTTGTAATTAATTTTACGTTTCCATTTGCGAACTATTCTTCCACACACCCAGACCACACGTAAATAAAATATGTCACATGTGAATTTTTAATCAGAAAATTGAGGTCAGGTCATAAATTGAGGTCATATTATTTCATGTTGGAATGCTCAATTAGGAGAACATATTTCACGAGTTAAGATATACTGAGCAACAAACGAAACTATACATGTCTTCAAAATCTTATAGAGATTGCAAACTAAGTTTATCGTGAATATATTATGATAAGTAGAAAAAAAAAAAAAAAAAAAAATTACATTAACAAGTTCTGAGATATTCTATTAACACATCGCATTCATAAATGGAGACGAAAGAGGTTCTGTCAATTTTCATATTTATGCAATCCCTTGTTGCTTGAGCATTACAATCGATATTGACATCAAGTTCTTTTTTTTTTTTTTTTTTTTTTTTTTTTTGACAACATTGCTTTAACATTTACAAGAGCTACATCAGCGGCTAAGCTGAGCGAATTGCTCACGTATGTGTTGTTCTTACAAAAGGCCAATTTTCCTCTATTAAATTTCAGTTCTCATCCATTACTGGAGCTTGTCTTTTGGGTATACACATATTTATAAGGCATAACGTATTTAACATATCGATCATCTGTTTGGATTTTCCAGAAGAACTAAAACGACATGATAATGAACTCGCAGCACCAAAGAGCGGCTTGCCAATGGCCATGCTTATTCTGATTATGTACACTGCTATTAAAAGCACGTCCTTCAATGATTCCACGCACATTTGGCTTCAAGCATGTACCTATGGCCGGTGCTTTGTCTTGGCACAGCTGCATAGACGATATAATATATTAGTAATTACCATCCGCCTTTTAATATATGTGTAATGGGCAGTAACAATATTATAATTAAGGTAATATGTACACATTATGTATTAAATTAGTTACATATTTAAACCATGGGGTGTATATTACCCTAGCGATGGCAATATTGCATTATGTATTTCTGCTCAGGTTGAGAAGAAATCAAAGCAATAAAGTTGGGAAAATGTGAAATTTCCTGCCCCGTAACAGGAACGTCCTATTTTCGGTTAACGAGGAAGACGTTGAATCGGCATTTGTTTTCTTCAATGACGTACAGTTGCAGTAATTTGTTCGAAATTAATCACCAAATAACAACATGCAGACGTTGGCCGTATCTGCTGCCCCACCCAAAATGGCGTTTGAAAAGACACCCGAATGGGTTTTCATTTGATTGAATGCTGTTATCACAACATAGACGGCTCGCATAATATCGATCTATTCTCGTTGTCGATTCATCTCACTCGTGGTGGTGATGTCATCAAATCGATTATCTGTTAATAATCGATTATATTACTAACCTCATGAGAGGAAAGATCTTCCAACAGTCCTTAAAAATGAAGATAAAAATTCAAAAGTAAAATCTCACCTGCTCTGACTGGTACAAGAATTGAATTTATAATTATCATTTTTAATTTACCTTGAATTATCCTCGCAGCTGACAGATCGTTTTTAAATCGGTTTCTCTTCAATCTTACAAGTTACTATAATCAATATTATCTGGTTTCAAAATTACCGGATGCTTGAGATCAACATGCCAGAACCTGAATTCTTACAGCACTTGACGAAATCCATAATTCTCAAGACCGAATTCTTGTTTGAGAAGAGAGGGTAGTGGAGATGCGTCAAATGGTAATGAACAGCGTTCAATGTTGTTTATTTGTTCATCTGCTTGTCATAGTTTTTTATTCATATCCGTATAATTACTGCCGAACTATTTTGATATCAACATACTTTACCTATGGACAATGTTGAATGAAAACATCTCGCTCGGATTGAAATATCCCGCCTTTCGTAGAATTCGGCAGCTGAAAAGTTTAGAAGTTGAAAACAAATTATTAAGTATGAATGGTTTGTGTTGTATTCATGTGAAAACAGAAGGTTATTATTACTGCAAGGGAATTTTCGAAGGATTGGTTGGATTTGATAGGCCTAGGTCCTACTCCTAGACTATAGCTTAGTCCCCTAACGGAGCAATAAAAGTGCATCTCGGTCGTATAAAGTGATTCTACTAAGCATGGATTTGTGTTCTATTGAAATGAATTTGATAAAAATTGGCGACTTGTACGCAATGCAACAGAGAAACACAATGTCTTATCATTATTACCGCCCTGCTGACTAAAATGCCTTACAACGCTCAGTTGTTATGACAACGAGCATCAAAATTCACGCAAATGGCGATTTCTCAGCCAACAATTATTCCATTAGAATGTACTGGTATACATTATGTTGTTGAATGAAATGAAGAGAAATGGTTTGTGCAAAAAAAGATTGTCAAGGGCAACAGAAAAAGTGTAAATTATTGTGTTTTCCAAGTATTTAACATAATGATAATCATTTCTGGCCATTGTCAATTACTGCAGTATATAATTGTATCCTTATATTATAAAACATAATACATAAAAGATAAAATATTACGTTTATCGTCTGGGAAATATGTAGATATAAAGCTATAAACATATTACTTTTATAGTAAAGGATTGATAATATGCCGTAGTTCCTTTTTCATTTGATTCCAGGCAGACAGAATTATGAGCAATTTACCCTCGTAGTCCTATAAATATGAATGCATGAAAGTAGTTTAAACGCTATATATGCTAACTCCACCTGCAGGATCACGGAGAGTAATGATTAAAGCACCTCATATTGCGGTTTGTATATCATTGAATCACATCCAAGTAACGATAATCAGCAATCTACTTATTAATTGTGAGCATCACACACGGAAGTCTAGAATATCAAACCACGTGACCACTCACTAAAACAATCCGTAGATAGCGGGGTGAATAATTGATGAAATTGTGATAATGGCGATTAAGCGAAAACCCATGCATACAAAGCCAAATAGTTATAATTTATGTCAAGTCATACAGACTCCGGGTAACACATGGCGTATATAAAGCCATGCATATAATTATGGTTCAGGCATTATCCCATGACAGCACGCAATATGACCGAGGCAGCACAATGAAAAATCAAAGCATGGAATAGTCTTCACAATACAAGAATGCCGACGGAGGACTCTAAACTCGTGTCCACCGACGCAAAGGCAACGTCATACACATCAGAAGGAACTAGCCCTCCTGTTATGACGTCATCGACTAAGAGGAACGTGACACTGCTACACGCCGTTGCCATCATAGTCAGTTGCGTCATCGGCTCCGGCATCTTCATCACTCCCCAGTTGGTCTACGTGAACGTGGGTTCAGTTGGAGGTACACTTGTGTTATGGTCTGTGAGTGGAGTGTATGTTTGCCTGTTATGTTGGTGTTACATGGAGCTAGGTACTCTTATGCCATCGTCCGGTGGTGAATACGTGTACTCATACACCGTACTCGGATCGTGGGCGGGGTTTCTTGCCTGGTGGATTGGATTCGTGGTTGTGACGCCAGCATCTTGTGGGGCTATTGCTCAAACTGCAGGAGTTTACCTTGCTACTGCTGTTGGTCGACCTGGAGATAAAATTTTATGCGTTCTCACGGCTGATTTAATCATATGTAAGTTGTGCATATAATTTCATGGACATCCCATATAACAAACCGTAAGCTGGGCTAACCAGTGTACACAGTTAGCTAATGCCGGGTAAAATGATGTGCATGTAAAGATTTTATATCAAACTAATCATGTTTTTCTTTGTTGTAGCCTTTCTATTTTACATCAACATCGAGAGCACCAGGGCATCACTCGTTCTCAACACTTTTCTCACATTTTGCAAAGTGGCAGCTCTTGCATTCATCATCGTAACTGGTGTCATCCACTTGTTGCTGGGTGAGTATATATTATATACAGAGTGGGTCAAAAAATCTACTCCGTGTTAATGCTCATTCAGGGGCTCATCTGATGTAGCTCTGTTCGCGATCACACATCACTCGCATTTAAATGCTCCTCGTTTCAAAATATTATTGACCTTTTCACTTTGCGTGAATGGGCATAGAATAAGTTAGTCAATGCTTAGTATTTCATACCAGGTAGTTTTGAGATTAACTAGTGAATTTTAGCAAATGTAAAAGGTAATTGTGTTTTTAAGATGGAGTAGATATACTACTTTTGGCTCACTCTGTGTCAACTTAGATATACAGAGTGTGCCAAAAGTAGTCTATCTACTCCATCTTAAAGATCTCTATGCTTTTCAATGACGCTATGCATTTCTGAGAAAGTGATACAAAACAAATTGCAGTGTAAAAATCGCACAAAGATAAGATGAATAAATACTTGGTAGTGTTAGTATAACATATCATGCTGTTATTCATAAATTAATATAATTTATTATTAATAAAGTGCACTCGTCATTCCGCGATAGTTCCACTTTTGCGGCAAACAGGGCTCCGGACCATGAATAAGCTTTAATGAATGCATAATTAAAGCAATGCTCTCGTACTGTTATTTTGTTTGAGAGTGCTATTGTTGTGGCAATAGCATTAATGTTTATCTCCTAAAATCAATACAAAACAGAGAGAGCTTGCATTGAAGCACCATTCAAGAAATGACATTCCTTAATGCTCGTTCAGGGGCTTATCTGATTTTGTTCTCTTCTCGATCACACACCACTCGCATTTATATGTGTCTCCCTCATTCAAAATATACTTTTTATTGGATTTCTCTGCTTACATGGGCACAGAAAAAACATAATCAATGTATACCATTTAATTATATTTTTAAATAACTGATACATTGCAGCAAATATCAAAGTTTTGTTATTAACATGGAGTAGATTTTTGGCCCACTCTGTATAAATAGGAATTTAGCCCCAATTACTCACTTGTTTTAAATTTGAGCCATATAGATCAATCAAAGTCTGTTGGTGCACCTTGAATGAACCCCCTACCCCAACACTCAAAAATGTATCAAAGCTAATTATATTTTTTTTTTTTTTTTTTCTTACAGGAAACACAGAAAATTTTGAGAACGTCTTCGATGGTACGACGACAAGTGTAGCCTTGCTTGTCACAGCCTTCTTGGATTGCTTCTTTAATTACGTAGGATGGTGAGCTCAATTTTGCACACTCATTAAACAAGGTTTGGCAGCATGATATAGTATATTATATAATACAATGTATATATGTTCAAGGTGTTGACCCTGATAATCGCAGCCAGTCCCAATACACCGTTTTATTTGATATCATAAATAATGATGCTTCTGGCATTAATTGGTATTTAAGCCTATTGGTATAATTTTCTAGTGCCACAGTGCGGGTTGCCATTTATATAAGTACAATATTTTCACGAGTTAAATACCAGCTGTCTCATCATAATACCCTGACATTAGGATCGACCCATTTTTTGGTGCTTTTATTGCCATGGTGTCTAGCTAAGTTCTAACAATAAATAATACAATCGATTACAATGCTGACTTGATCAGTTGTGTTGATTTGTATAGATGGTACACTGAATGCCCTAAGAATTACAATAATTATTCACTGGTTATTGCATTAGCAGCTAAAAACATAAATTTTATTTGAAGACATTAATTTTCCTTATTACTATTCACAGGGAAATGATTGTCAATATCTCTGAAGAAATAATAAATCCCAAACGGTTAGTCAAGGTCACTTAATCAGCGTAATTTGTAAAGAGCGCACTCTCTCACACAATTTAAGCTTCAACCTGGCTGATATTTTAGCGATTTTCAGGAACCTTCCGATCGCAATGGTCATAAGCATGCTACTAGTGATGGCGATCTATTTCCTGACGAATGTCGCTTATTTTGCCGTCCTCTCCCCATCTGATCTCGCAACTTCCAGTGCCGTGGCTTTGGTGAGTTCTGAACTTCTGACTTTAATACGGGGCCTGCACATATAATTACTAGAATGACTGTGTCATGTTAAAGCGCAGAGTATTCACGATAGCTCTGAATTTATCGGAATGCATAATTATTATAATATAAACACCATCATGTCGAATTTTCATTAAGCTGTTCCCCTAGCGATGCCTCTACTTTCAACCAAATGTTCTCCTACAATCTGGATTCAATTCTGACCTATCACGCTACCCCAATAGACATTCTAGTTACTCCTTTATAATTCTATGGATTCACATATTCACATTCTCTGATTCTTTCAATAATCCATAATCCACAGAGTTTGACAACCAACTCGTTTCACAGTATCGTCATGACAAGCATACTTTCAGCATGTGTTGCTATGTCTTGCACTGGCACTCTGAACAGTTCCTACCTGACGAGTTCAAGGTATGAATCAATAAATATCCAGAATGTTATGTGCATAACGATATAGACATGATACCCATAAAGGACCATGACAATATCTTTCATTTTCACACAGGATAGTATTTGCCTGCGCAAGGAACAAACAAATTCCAGAATGCCTGGCCATGACAGGCATCCACAACGGTGTGCCTGTTTTGTCATTGTTGCTATGTGTGAGTGAGGAATCCTGTTGTTTCGGTGTTTACAGTTGTGCTTCGTTCTCCTTCAGCACGGCCTATTTGTGATGTTTTCTCTGATTCCTGATCTGAGCATTCCAATCAGTATAACCTCGTTCGCTGCAGTTCTCAAAGTCTTCTTGTCAATCGTAGCTCTTCTAGTCATAAAATGGCAAAATACTGAAACCGACGCTCCCGTTAGGGTGAGACTATAATAACAGGGTGCACGTGTACTTAATCTTAGTCCCCTTCCAGATACCCTGGATATTTGCTGGCCTAGCTGCTTTGCTGCAAGTGGTGATCATGGGGTTGGCTATATACGGGGATCCCTGGGTAAATGGGGCAGCTCTTCTCATTTGCGTAATCGGTATTCCTGTCTATGGAATTATCTTAGAGTTTCAGAAGAACGATGTTACCTGCTGTGCATTTGGTTGGTGTTTTTTTAAACCAGCTCAAGTTCTCACAAGTGTTGATTCGTTTCAGAGTGGTGCCTCGCCGTCCTACAGAAAACATTTTTGATCGCCCCCTGTGCGGAAGGAGATAATGAGGTTTCGCAGGGGGTTGTGAAGAAGGAATCTTAGCGTAGATTGATCTACGCAATTACTTGTTTTACCCGTTGTATTCTATTACCTGTGATGAGAAGCGACTCTTTATTGCATTCAAATGTCACGGCCTACTTCTGAGATGTGCCTGCATCTCAACCAGCTATTAAGCAGATTTTTTTTTCTCTTTTTTTTTTTTTTTTTTTTTTTTTTTTTTTTTTTTTATTTGTAAATGTGAACCTGCAGACTGATTGCAAGGCCCGTCAAACGCACTTTTAATAATGTCAAAGCTATATGTATTAATATTTCTGAGAAACACGCATATATTAAAAAAAAAAATCGACGAAACTACTTTCACGCAAAAAAAGGTATCAAGATAATTGAATGTTGTGTTCCTGTAATTGTTGACTTTCACCTTTGAACTTTATTTTCAAGTCAGTACAAATTCAACTGGTTATAGCACGTATGCTATGATAATAACCATATAAAGCCTCTGCTACAAGTTCCAACACGTCATTGATAGGCCTATTATTAGTTTCAACACAATTGATAATTAAAATTTCCCTAATTTGCATACTGAATACTAATGACACTTTGAATGACGCAAGATCTCGAAATAAACATGCGTTGGTATTGCAACATGATCATAACGCACTCAGCCATAGAAATCAAGCATCGATTTATGACGCGTTGTTGAAGTTCACACCGAACCCCGCTTGCACAATCGCCTGAAAATGCTGGATCTGCGTTATTCACTGAATATAAAGACAGAACACAAATAACCTCAGAATAAACGGAGAGAAATCTGCCTTTCGGCGACGGATCTGCTATAATTGGTGAGCAAGCCTACCATTATTCAATTATTCTTCCATAATATAATTATCTTGTCATTTAATAATTAACTAAATTAATGTTCTGAAAGGTAGCCTGTCTAAATGGAAATCATTTGCAGCATTACCTGTAGTTGAGATAATTGCGAAACGTCGTTCTCATCTAATTAATTCTAATTAGTTGTAATTAATAATAATAATAATAATAATAATAATAATAATAATAATAATAATAATAATAATAATAATAATAATAATAATAATAATAATAATAATAATAATAGTTTATTCATATATTTATATAGTGCAAAATTTATAATTATAAGATAACGTTTCAATTCAATTCAAGTACTGTAGAACAGGAATTTTTCGCGCCGCATGAAATGTTCGCGATATTCTCGGTCACGATCGACTTCGAAAATGCCCGCGAAATCCTTCTGGGCGATCTTACGTTGCATAATGTGACCCTCACCTCGACCGCGAATAATTAGTGCCACGGAAGGCCTGAGCCATAAAAAACGAAAATTGCAGTGGGCTGAAATTTTCTGTTCTACAGATCATAACGGGTGATTCTTATCAATAATTCATCCATAATTCCTTATACAGAGTGGTTCTTATGTTTTGTGTATACACTTAATTTATTATTAAGTCTTATTTGAAAGTGATTTGTGCATTATTATATTATTTTTTTATTTATTATTATTATTATACTGGCGTACAGCTCTTCTACAGTGCAATTTACTGGATGGTGAGGTGGGGGTGAAATTAATTTCATATACTGGGGGTTTCATGTTGTATTTATGATGATAATTATATATAATTATTAAAATATAATGAACATTTTTCTAACGATTAAGCAACACATAGAGAGCTCTTTTCAAGTTATTAATGTTTGAATAATCAGTTAGTTTGAATGATAATAATTATGAGTTTCCTTGCATCCGAATTTTAGCAGATGGAAAACATTATAACATAATCAGATCTACTTTACATGTACTTTTAACAAAAAGGTAATTTGTCCAAATTGCTCGATACAGCCTGGTTGCATTAGTTTAGATACGGGCTGACTTTCCAGTGGATATACTGGTCATGTCCAACAGTCTGAACTTTGAACTATAGTGCAAACAGACACATAAATCACTTTTTGCAGGTACCATGCGCAAGAAGTGCAACATTGACTCTGTGAACAGCGGGGGAAGCTTTCACTTAGGAGGGCACAGAGGCAAGATCCTACACGAAGGACGACACCAACACATGGTGTTCAAATACGTGCTTGAAAGCAACCAGCGTGACGAGAAACATCATCGAGCAATCGAACAATTCAAAGATGAACATCTTCATGACGGTGACATGTGTCACAGTACCATATACGGAATTTATAATCCCATGCAAGAAATTGGACACTCTTTGAACAAGAGAAAACGATGGCTGCTGGTGGATGAGGTTTGTAAGGCAATCGATGAACTGCAAAACGATCCTGAAGCTCCTGTAAGGTTGACATGTATCGAAAGAGAGGTGGACCCTCTGCTGAAGGGAGATATGTGCAGATATTCAAAGAGAATTCTGTCGTCTGACTGCACTGGATACCATGACAGCAAAATGAAGCAGAGCAGTGTTTACCCAACCAACCATACGTATGCCAGATTTACTGCCTTGCGCAACACAGAGAAACTGAAGAGAGGGGCGGGTGTTGATCACGGGAAGCTCAACAAGAAACAAAGACAGAAGATTGCAAGAAGATCCCTGCATTTCAGAAATGGGCGATCTGAACAGCGGAGAGTTCACCTGAATGTTGATAAACTCAATCACAAGCAAGTTGAGTGAGTGCTACTAATCTTCACTTATCAAATGTCGTCAACGTTGTCCGTAACTTTATTTCAGGTCACTAAACTTCGATTTGGTTGAGCCAGAAAGTGAGCCTGAAATTCGATATGAAGTTACTCATCCAATGCCAGTATGTCCTCATCGCTTCCTCCGTACAGACCATGAAGCACGCATGCGTAAGACACATACTCACCCGCTATTCATGTCCTCAACTTGATTTCCCTACAGTTCAAAAATATGGGCCTCTTATGAAAACAACACAACTTCATAAGCAAGCAAAGTTGATTGATGACTGCGACTTGGAACAGAGGATCATTCAAGATGTTGAGGAGGATTTTTACAATGCTGCCCTGCAGTACTCCCTCGAAGATGATGCTCAAAATTCGTCCAGAACATCATCGGTCTCTCTGCTTGATGCTGTTATCCACAAGAAACCAAAAGTGAAGCGAAAGAGAAGAAAATGTGGAAAGAAAGACGACGATGAGTTGAAGCCGAAAAGAATCATATACGAAGAACCAAACATCAAATTACTTGATAACAACGATGATGACATGTTCTTACATGCTACTGGTTCAGACATTTCTGAATGGTCGGAGATTCCTGACCCAAAGACAGTTCATCTGGAAATAAAAGAAGGAAACTTGCGATCTCTCAAAACATATCACGGTGAAGCATTCGTTGAAGGAAAGTCAAACCCAAAAGTGTGTAGTTTGCTGATGGGCGGAAATGTACATATGACATGGAAAGAAAGTGATGAAACCGACTGGGAGATGGTAAAAGATGAAGATGTCGTGACAATCGTTGCTATTAGAATTACTGGATCTCTGGGTCATGACGAGATGGAACGGGTATTTGATGTGATAGAGCGTCAAAAAGACAGCATGAAAAGTATGAACCAAGTTGTTCATGCTATTCGACAAGCTTCAAGGTATTGTATAAGGCACTGTGTCCCAGCTAAAATGTATATTCGCCTTTTGTTCTTCAGTTCGAGCTATCAGGGAGGGAGAAAAGTCAAAAGAGCTTCCTCTGGTCTCTTGGGGAAAATCTTCAATCCCTGCAAGCAGGTGCAAATCCTGTCCCACAGTGAGGCTCAGCGCATCGCGGTGGTTGAACATTATGCAAAGCTTGAAAACAATATTTTTAAACAGGTATGATTGGTGTATTTTCATTAAGGTTCTATCCCATGAATGATTCCAGTCGAATGGGAATAATCGAAATTTCTGTGACATCTGTGAATCAGACAAAGATCTTAGTTCTCTCTTGTCATGTGGACATTTATTTTGCTCCCTGTGTTGGAGAACATACACCGCTGGATGCGTGAAAAAGAGCATGATTTCAATCCAATGTCCTGTAAGTCATAATCGGCACCACTGGAGTTCTCAACTTTTAACAGCATGTTAATTTTCTGATCTCTAGGCATACCAATGCGAATCATTCATCGACTTGGCGAGTCTCCTCTGGCATTTGCCATCAGAACACCATCAACAATTGATGGACAACATCACTGCCACAAGAGTATCCTCTGATCCCTCATGGAACAGGTGTCCAAACCCAAAATGCCAGAGGTATGCTAGGGTGCTGGATACAGAGCGACCTTCTGTCTTGAATATTGAATGTGAATGTGGACTCAAGTGGTGTTTCTACTGCAAAGAAAGAATCCATTGGCCAGCAAGTTGTCGCCATAACAAATATTACATTGACCACCTTAAACGTTTGGGTATTTTGATCTGGGCAGTTTTTTTCAAAGGGTGAATATCACTGAAAATATTTCAGGGCTCTACAACAAAACAGGATACCACCAGGACACTGTGGTCAACGTTTCCGTGAAGCGATGCCCAAAATGTCAGTACCCAATCCAAAAGAACGGTGGCTGTCCTCACATGATTTGCTCAATGTGTCAAGTCTCTTTCTGCTGGCTTTGCTCCAAACGTTTCAATAACCATCCAATAAGATGTACGACTGTCAGTCCTGAGGTGTGTGAAGTTTTACCAAACTGTCCATACATTGGTCTTGATTCAACCGCAGGTTATCGAGCTTTTGGTTTTCCCATTTGGCGGACTTCATGGCAAATGGCTTGAGTTAGCCGTACAACACCGCACCTCTAAGGAATATCTCGGACTTATTAAGTCGACCGCGCGAATTGCAAAGATGCAGAAAGTAAGCTTCATCATGTTATCGCATAAATCTATCATGTAGTCTATTTTTTTTTTCACAGTCACTGGACGTTGAAAAGTTGACGTGTATGTTCAGCAGAGATAATTCTGTGATCAAGTTGAAGAACAGAAAGATTGCTAAGAGTAGGAATGTTCTGTCGTGTCGAGAACTGGTGGACTCTCTCCTGAAGAGTGTGGCGTTTATACAGGAGGTATGTGTAAACATACGATTTAAGCTAAAAAGAACTTCATTGTCATCAGTCATGATGTTGTTATGATAGTGAATAATATTAACTTGATTGGTCTGTAATTTGCTTTCGTGCTCTTTAGATCCAGCACTGTCTCGAATTCTCTTGTGTGATGGCTGGCATAGTTTCAAACAGAGCAATTACAATTAGATTGAAAAAAAGCATAGAGCAAATGACCTCCACCCTTCAGCACATCCACGAGGTATGGTGAACTTGAAAAATAATAATATCCCTGATAATTAATTTCATTCTAGATCCTTGGCAATGTCGACCAATCCAACTTTGAAGCTATTTCTGATCGACTTCCCTTTCTTCTGTCCTCTACAATCAAACAGTTGGAGAAGTTGCAACGGATTGCTACGTGTGTCAATGATGGGCCATATTGAGCTTGGAATGTCCCAACTTGTAATAAGTCCCTTGGACCAATGTTTGTGTTGTCGTCTGCTCGTGTGACATTAAGATGTCCCTTTTGAAGCACCTCCGCCTCCAAGATTTGAATTCTACTGTTGCCGTCATTTACAGCAATAAACTCATTTCTATTTTAAACTGTTCAGTGATATTTTGATGAACTTACGTATTTAACCCGCGCTTTCACTGAAACGCATTGTTTGGGATCAAAAGTTAGCTCCCTCAGGCAGGGAAAGATTTGCAAGCAAATCGTACCACCAATGACGTGCTCGCTAAATGGCAACTCCTCCGCAATAATATTTTTTTACTCTTTTCACAGCATAAACTTTTTTTCACAAAAAATATCTATTTGTATTGTTGTGTAGATCATAATGAGGATCTACACATGTTTGTGCTTTGCATGCATCATGGTAATGGTAATCCTTTAACTGGTAATCATTACAGAGACTCATGTATATATACAGAAAATATATCTTCTAGAATATCCCAGGGGAAAAAGGAAGAAGCTAGACAGCTTGATAAAAAAAAAGAATAACCTAGTGGATTCTATATCATATCATAACAATCGATGAGTCAACAGGATAAAGTAGAATATACAAGTCTCCTAGAACATTTAACATTATTTGAATTACACGTCGTGAATTGTTCCCTAACCTAACAAGCCTGTGGTTCACCACGTAGGTGAGAAACGTGAGACTCGTGCTTTCGTTGCGATTGTCGATGAAGGCTACTATGTCCTTGATCTGCAAATCGCCGAACCTTTCATTCGAGTCAGGTTTGGAATCCTCTGGCAGCTTCAACGCCGGCTGTTGAGTGAGCACATCCCAAATATAATATTTCACACAGACTTCAAATTTCGGCGAGTATACGCAACAACAATGACATCATCATTCGACTTTGCATAACTCAATGGGGACTTGAGTAGACATCGTCAGAAACTCACAATTAATGGAGTGAGTCGGTTTTCTTGCGGTGAAAAATTGCATCGAAGCTGAATGTCACAGTGGGGACCCACAATGTGGGTGAAGAATCGCATCTAAGTTCCCTAGGCGATACATTTGCCACTACACAAACCAAATTTAAACCGCACAAGCAAAACCAGCTATACCCCACCATGGTGTAGTTCAGCGAAATAGTGTTAGAGGGTGCTATTCTTCCAGTCAAAGTTCTAAAAGGTCGGGATCATCAGAGAGGTCAATAACGTCATACCTAAAGATCCTATAAAGAGAGAGATGCGACGTAGATTTACTGAAAGTACGCTAATCACGTTATTGCAGGTGTCACATCATGCCTCAAAATCTACTGAGCATTGATGCATGGCGTCCAGCTTAGAGATCATATAATCATTAAAGGTGTCACTAGTCTTACCCACCCAAGAGTCAACTTTCGCTGCCCACATCGTCAATTAAGCCTCTGTTCCACTCGAGTCAAAAGTTAAAATGCGGTCGAATTAGCAACATAATAATTATGTATAAGCTCAGCTGCTACTGCGCTAGCATAGCTGGTCTGCAGCACACAAACTTGAAATTTAATATGGATATTTTTTTAAAGAGAAACTTAGGATTTCAATCAGCCCTAACTACGTGTACTTATATTGGGAATGGATTTGTATCGGATTTGCTTTAAATGATACCAAAACCATTTTCTCGCATTCTGCTTTACCAAATATTACAGTGGTTTGATTGTATGAGGATGGATTAGCAAAAGATTTAGAGCCCCTAAAATGAGAGTATATTTTGAGGTTTTCATATCACATTGCGTAAATTCACATTCCCGCCCACTGATCGAGCGGAAAACAATTAAAACAAAACAGTTTATTCAGAATTGCATAACCCATGCTTGTGACATGTTTACCAGCGATTTGACCAACACGGATGTTGTACAGAGCCGGAATTCTTCATGGCATTTCATCAATAATGGAGTGAACAGTTTCCATGGGGATAGCATCCCACCCTTTCGACAGATATTGACGAAGCTCATCCAGGTTTGTTGGCTTGGAAAGCTTCATTCACAAGGTATCGAAGAGATACATATCTGGAGTGCAAGCTGGCCATGGAAGACGGTTCACATCTTCAAAATCTAGAAATTTCTGGATTTTTTTGGCTTTGTGGCATAAGGAGCGTTGCCAACTTGAAGCAAAAAAAAAAAAAAAAAAAAAAAAAAAAAAAATCTCACGGAAGAGCTCCAAAACAAATGGAAGTATTATTTTTCTTCCAAGATCCTTCTGTGCCCCACTTGGCTCAGGGTGGTCTCCAGAAAAACATTGGACATTTTGCACGGTTACGGAAAGCTGCCTAAACTGTTGGTCCATCCCCGCCGCATTGAAATCTGGGCAGGACACACGTCTCAGGTCACAATTCATGTTTGCGCCACTGCACTCGGTTCCTGTCATCCTGCAGGACAACTCAAAACGGCCACATCGCTGAAAGCAACATTCTGCCATATTGGGCATTCTGGATTCGGAGGTGGGTCCTGGCCCAGTTGAGGCGAGCATCCCGGTGTCTGTCGCTGAGCAGGTTCTTTGAAATAAGCAGTTTTTTAAGTTTTCGAAAAACACTCTAGACAAACAATTCTAGTTGTTATATATAGTTGTGATGCTAACTAATTACGCGTATAATAGTTTATCTGCATTACGTTTTTTTTTCAGTGGTGATAGCCCAGCACCAGGGTTCGAAATAATTAAGACTCAACTACTCGCCAGTAAATATTCTTACTGGCGAGTAAAAATATAAAGAATGGTGGCCATGTCGACGCCAGATCAGACGAGTTAACTGTATTTTTCGTTGGAATTTCTGGCAAATAAAAAAATATTTTGGCGA
>KB304521.1:78003-138787 GCA_000328365.1 Capitella teleta | reverse complement strand
CATTTGCTTCATGGTTATCTGCTCAGCAGTAGCATAGTATATATGCACTGCAATAGTGTGAGTTTACCTCAGGGTAGGAGGTCTAGTTTCCAGAAAAAAATGAGTTTTTGTCAAAAAGCATTACCGGGGGTACCAGCGCAAGGAACGCGTATCTTTTGAAGTGGTTCTATTTCTGGAAAATGGTTGTTATCCACTTTGAATAAGTTCTCAACATTTGCTTATGCAGTGTTGTTAGAGACTGAAGTCATTTATTGACTTGGCTATAACCACATCACTTGGGAATTCCCTTGCTGCTCTGCGGATTTTCCTCTTTGTTATAACCACGCTGCATTGTATATAAAGCGTTGTATGCATCCGCCCTCCTCCTTGTTCTCTCAAAATGCCGGTAACTCTCCTGATTCTGAATCGATCTTCCCGTCGCTCAACCGGCGGCGCGACCGTGGGTTCTTCTGTTGACCGTAACCAACGAGCGCCTCATCTTTGATTTATCATTTTCAGGAATTCACTTGTCCACAATGTCGATCAGGCTTCATAGAAGAAATGATGGAGTGAGTCAAAATATGTTTTCACTTCCTCTCAAATTGATATTCCTGTTTTTTTTTTTTTTTTTTTTTTTTTGTATGATCACTTGTGTTTAATTAATTTTTTTTGCTTTATATAATAATCATAATAATATTATTTGTAACATGCTCTCTCTTTAATCTGTCTTGCAGAGACGCAGCAAATTCGGGGCACGTCGACACGGATCAATCGAACCCCGCCTTGCAATCTCTAGAGGTACTGGCATGCCCAATTCCCGCAGTGATTCGCACTTGCTTGCTCTGCTACCTCCAGGTCATCCTGAACAGTCTCGGCATGCCTCCTCCCGCACCCCACAGTCCCCAGCGACAGTCATCGTCCGATGAATCGTCGTCGTCATCTCGCGACTCCCAAGAGCGAGAAGGGGGAGTAGGGGTGCCACGTCCTCTTGCTCATCGCCATGTGTTCCTGGCCGGAGACCAGCGGCATCAGCACTTCCAAAGGTCAGAGGGGTCACGCCCCCAGCTGCCTCGTGTTCTCACTTCTCTCGCGTAGCTTGCTGGAGAGTCTTTTATCTGGTGTCGCCCGTGGAACTTTTGGCCGTACGGGACGTGGAACTTTCAACATGTCATTGTGGGTACTTTTCACGGAATTTATTTGTTTAATGTTGAACACTTTTAATCTTGAAATACCCTTTGTTGTGTTTTTTCCTGGATGTTTCGCCGTGATTTGCTATCCTTTCCAATGTTTACTTGTTTTATACACCTGGTCAGATTTCCTTCCATGGAGTTGCACGGCAATCCCGCTGATTACGCGTGGGGATCAAGCGGCTTGGATGACATCGTCAGTCGGGTGAGTCTCTCATCCTCTGCTTTCGAACTTACACATCCGCGTGTTACCAACGCTTTTGTTTCACATTTTGTTTCACATTTTTGTTTCACATTTTGTTTCACATTTTGTTTCACATTTTGTTTCATTTTGTTTCGTTTTGTTTTGTTTCATTTCGTTTCATTTTGTTTCGTTTTCAGCTTCTAAATCAACTGGAAGGATCTGGGCCCCCCCCAGCAGACAAGGGTCAGATTGAAAGCCTTCCTTCGATCCAAGTGTCACAAAAGGATATCGGTCGGTGAAATGGCACGAGAACGAGCAGGTCAAATAGCCAATGTACTCCACAGACGTAAATCTGCAGTGCAGCGTTTGTTTTGAGGACTTCAAGTTGGACGAGAGCGTCAAGCAGCTGCCGTGTCAGCACATATACCACTCCCCCTGCATCGTTCCCTGGCTCCAAAGGGTAACAAAGACCTCGAGGGGGGTTATTTGTGGGTTATTCATCTTATTATTCCAGCATGGCACTTGTCCCGTGTGTCGTAAGAATCTTGACGGAGAGGTTCCCGCTGAGCCTGCGACCTTTGAACCCTCGGAAGAGGGAGGCGCATCGAATCAGGCCGACACAGATCAAGACATGTACTTCTCTTTCGAGGATGAATATGACTGAAGTATTGCGATTGAATATTTTTTATTCCTATTTAGAATAATTCCTTCTCCTGACAAATGTTTTTTTTTTTTTTTTTTCATATAATTTGATTCCCTTGTTTTAATCTACTTTTTTTTTTTTTTTTTTTTCTGGGTGTCAAGATCCTTTTTTTTTTTTCCAGGAATTTGTTGCATTAAAAGAAAGAAAAAAAAGTTAAATTTCAATTTTTGTTTTTCAAGTTCAATAGCACGTGTCCGCACTAGAAACTCCTTCCTTCCCGTTAATATCTTACCAAACTGATGATAACCTTACTTTTGTTTTATTGTTTTATTGTTCACTTTAATTTATTTAAAAAAAATCCTTTTTTTTTTTTTTTCTTCATAAAATCAAAAGATTTGTCGCTCACCTGTTTGTATGAGTCATCTCGTGTTTGTATCAATTCTCAAGTGAACGCAGTTCTCTTGGATTCTGTGCGTCGCAAACTGATCGTTTAGACCCCCCCAGCTGTGTCGTTTTATGTCAGATGGAACAGCATAATATCTTTTATTGTCATTTCAATCTGTGATATTTTCAGCCTAATTAGTAACTCAAGGCTAATATCTCATTAAAATGATGGCTGCTGTCCGTATACATACTGCTTCTTTTATTTTACCACTCGATCTTGTAACAGATAATTTTCCCAGGCATCAAAAATTTCACTCGTGTTTTTAATAATCATCAATTACGAAATATTGCTGTCTGCTGTCGGCAAAGTTTTCATGCTGTGAAAATTTGCGCTTTTTCAGTAGATCTTGGTTGCCTTCAGTGAATAGATTTTCCATGGCCGCGACCTAATTTGTTAACACTCGTATTATGTCATTAGAAATGTCGCTAAGTTAGCTTCAGGAGGAGTTGATTTTGGTTGCGAAAGACACGTACTTGTGGGTTAGCCCAGCAACTCTTTATCTCTTGCGTATGCTTTGTTTCGTCGATGCATTAAATGGTTCCAACTTGCGTTTCTTGCGTCGACAAATCCCTCTTCGCTCGATCAGTTGGAAAGTGGATCAACCGATCATTTTACAGAGGCAACCATTCAAAGACAACCCACCTTTGATCGGTCATGGAATCGCAGAATCATAACTTTGTTGTGGAGTTGTTTGGATATTATCATAACGAAGAAGAACGTAATGATCAGCTTAATGATCAATTTTGGTGAGTATTGTTTTATAGGATCAGTTGATAATTAAGAAAAGTGATCCAAATAAGTATATACAGATTGCATTTAATAATCAAACGCTATTTTAAAGAAAAAATAAAGAAAGATATAGCAATAATATTCGATACCGTTTAAAACGATGAGGACTCATCCCGTTTATTTCGGCTCAGAGAAGCAGAGGCTGCAACCAAACAGGCGTGCACAATGGCACTATCAGCAAATCTGCAACTTCAAATCAAACCCTTTCTTTTATACTCTGTATTAGTATGTAGAAAATATCCACAAATCTTTTCATCAGAACAAAATAAGCCAAAGCAGTTAATTACCACAGAGCGTCTTCGCATAAATGTTATTATTTAAACTCCCCTCTGCATTCTCATAGGAGTTTATGGTGTAAAACTTTATTTGTTTATGTAAACAATCTTGCATTGCATGCTAATGTGATCAATATATGCATTATGTAATAATATTAATTATAATGTAAACAATGCTCTGCCATGGTATTTTGATCACTAAGGAATGATTCGGACTCTTACACAACATATGTAGCATGCATGTGCGTAATTAATTGCTGCAACGCTAGTCCCAGCTGCTTGTGTTAAGTCGGAAATGTAGCGAAGAAATGTACATTTGTTTTAAACTCAGGATACTAACAAAACTTCCACACATCTTTTCTTCAGAGTAATAGTGAATACACGTAATTGAATCAAATTGAAAATCATTTAATAAGGTTTAAATATGTTAAGGGCATCTCAAAAGCTCGCCAAGAATCCTTAAGCAATGATGCATGCATAGTTTTTGTAAACAATGTTTTGCACAACATTTCGTCAATGCTTATTCGTTACAAATAGTCAGGATATCTAATGCTATCTAACTACAAAAAATATCATAATTACTTAATTAATTAGGTGAATTAAAGTAAGATAAACAACGCTCATCGAGTGAGTTGAAAGTGCCTGATTTCGAATATCACGAATGAAAATTAGGCTATTTACGACGCTGTGTCATAATTTCGTAATTATCAAATTATTTGGAGAAAACAACTAAATTAAAAGACATCATTCAAGGTAAAAGGCTACTCCAAATTTAAACGATAATCATTTTGAGATACAGCGGGCACTTTCATAGAAAATGACATTTTTGTAACACTTTACGCAAGGTTGAAAAATTCCCATTACTTGTAAATATACTTTTGAAACTCCCCGTGTGCACCGTAAATAAGTCTTAATAATCACGTACCTCGTATGAACGAGGGAATAGCCACATCGTATATACACATACTGTCAAGTATAGACATTTCACAAATATACCATGTAGCTTTAGAGAAATGGCAAAAAATATTCGCGAATTAGGCTCCGATAACCCTCAATTGTGCTGAATGACAATTTTGAGAAATATTATCTGTCCTCTATTTATGGCGGTTGTCAAGGAGACGATGATGAATGAGCCAGGATCAGCATCGAATTTATCAATGTCAGATTGCTGTCATTAATCACTGGAGAACAGCAAATGATTGTCAGTCGTCAGTTTGCGAGGTGCGAATGTAGACACAGCAGATCTCACCGTATCTCTTTCTTTGGTGCTAAAAGATCGATGACAACTGAGTTCAAATACGAACCATCTCCACCAATCGTATGATTGGTGGAATGCGCTGCTCATTGCAGCCAGCAAGCGTAACACCGTAGTCTCTCTCTCTCTTTTTTTTTTTTCGTGTTTTGTTACGGCAATGAATGAGGTATTTAAGTACTTGAAAGAACGAGACGATGTGAGGCCTGAAAACCAGCTATAATCGCCTGTCAACATTGGTTATGATCAACATTTCATTCTCTTCAAGTGGAAAGAAGAGCTTTTATTCATTTTCAATTCATTGAATTCTCCTGAATGCGATCTCTCGCACTCACACGCAGTTGAATATTATTTTGTTCTCTTTTGCGACACCGTTCGGGATAAATACCTGTAATGAATGCGCATCATTTATTGTTATGTAATAGGTATATAAGCCAATATTTAATTATTCTTATCTTTAACCAATGGCCATTATAGAGCAAGCGTCAACTCACAGAAATCATTAAATTTTGTCAAACGTCATCAGATTTAAGTTGCAAGCAAACCATGTTCTACTTGAAACTTAAACTTTGGCCAACCACCGTGTGAGCAACCTGTTTATACCTTAACATGCACTTTCGTTGAAATTTGATTTACTCAATTAAAAGTATGATATAGTGTCATATGTTGATCAAATGTGCACATCGAATCGGTTGATGTAAACAAACCCGTATTGTTCTAATAACAATAAGGGACGATGTGCATGTAATTCCGATCGCAATTATTGATCCCAATTTCCACAGCCATTTCGAGAAGCCATATCGAATGTGTCCCAGATGCACACCTCTCTTAAAGCCACGTAATAATCACACAACTGAAAGAGGATCATCGCTAATCCACATCAGACTCAAGATGACAGTAGCCGCGATCCCGGAATCCACTGAGTCAACTTTCCACCAAGATGACCCTTGGTCGATCCATCACATACAATGTCAAATCGGACCCCCTCCCCCCTCCCCCTCTAAGACCCAGCCCCGGGGGACGCGAGGCCTTTGTGTGCGCCTCTGTGAAAAGCAAAGGCAGCCGACGGGCATTTTTCATTAAAGTATTTACACACTGGCGGTGGAGTGGAAACCTCTCTCTCGCTCGCTCGCTCTGGCATCTCACTTTGCTCAAAACCTATTCACATCGCTCTCGGATCTCTCCGTCTTCCTCTTCGTCTTGATTTGCCGAAACGTTTGTTGTCTGTTTGTTTTCTACCAAATTACTTCTTCTGTTTGTGTTCAAAAGTGATGCGTTCGACATGTGATTCTGGAGTTGTGTGATGTTCACTGGCAACCGCCATGGATAACGTGCGGAACTTTCTTCGGATTACTTTGTTGCTTTCCATTTTTCTGGTGCCAACGACGAATTCTTCATGGTGGTGAGTGGGATTTTGGTGCACATTTTGGAAGAAGTTTGAGCCAAAATAATTATGCGAAATAAGCGTTGTACGTGTGAGGCAACGACGCAAATTCATACGCAAAAAAAAAAAAAAAAAAAATGTGCTCATGCTCGAGCAGTCTATGTAAAATTAATTGACTGAAAATTGATTTTTTTTTTTTTCAATCATGAAATTGAAACTACGCAAAATTATGATTTGCGTGTATAACACATTTTTTTCTTGGATCAAAGTCTTTCCAACGATGTTTCAAACCTTTTCCGCATTTTGATCAAACCTATGATGATGATGATAAAGAAAGGTCTGGCTTACTTGTGGTTTTAGTACAGCTTCGTAATGAATTAATCTAACCACGCAGGTACCTCGGTTTGTCCAGTTCGACGTATCGGAATACGCTGACCTCGACGACCCTTCATCATCGAAGCAAATGCAGTCAAATTGATGTGTTAGCTCCTCACCAGAGGGAGCTGTGCTCCAAGTCAAAGAACGTTCTGGACATCGTGGCTGTGGGGGCGGGGATGGGCATTGATGAATGCCAGCATCAGTTCAGAGATCGTAGGTGGAACTGTACCACGTACAACGACACCGACGTCTTTGGAAAAGTCCTCGATTTGAGTGAGTTGTTTTCGTTCATTTCACGAGCAAGAATTCCATGGGATTTCACTGGTTATATCTCAATATTAATTAGAGTACAGAATAATTGCGAAAATTATTTACAATTTAAATTTACTCTATACCAAAATGGCTCTAAATGCTATAATTATATTTATTTCTGAGCCTTTACATAAGAGACACGATTAAAGCAGGTTCTTAAAGCGTAATTTTCCTTTATAAATCTCACTTTTTATAAATCTCACTTTTTATAAATCTCACTTTTTATTATGTAAATATGCAGAGCAATCACCTCGCATCTGTTCGTCTTATTTTCAGATTAAAATCACTGAATAGCGATTCATCCGATTGGCTCATTTACTAATGTCCACATTCTTTGCAAACGCGGAAGGACTATAATTATGCCACATCTATTGATAATACTGCTGTAAAAAAATCCCGAATTCATTCGCCCGTTCTGTGAAGTTGGAGGCGCCATAATAATAATAATTATTCAGAATATTATAGCAGTTGCAGTTATATACACGTAACTACATTGAATATGCATGGTATTATTAAACTCAATAGATTTTACATGACATAATCAACTGCAACTTTATCCATGTTTAATTAAAACTAAACACGAGTATAAATTAAAACTACATTCATCGTGACACGTATTAATAGTGTTATCGCATGAATAGTCACAATTAACTAAAGTAAATATTCAATTAGTGATTAGCGTCATCAATTAGCAATCAGATGTTATGATAACATAATATACGGGTGAGTTATTCTTGCCATTCAATCATGTTGCGCAATTAAATCCAAGTGAAAAGGTTAATTAAACTTACACAAACACAAACACAAACACAAGAACACCTTCAAGGCGAAGGAACAAATTTCAAACCTCATTCCCAATCAACGGCGCTTAAGGAGTAAAGTGACAGATAAATAAAGTGACAGATAATACACTTAAGTGGCAAGCGCATCAACGCAATATGAATTTCCACTCAGTTTTGATCTTTCTTTTGCTTTCATTCGAACTAAGTTTATTTTATGCTTGATTCTTTGTGCGTGGAAAGGTCTAGATATGGATACACTTAAAGTGATTCTATTTAGACCATTTTAATAATTTAATTTTCACGTTATAAATATATCAAGAAATAATGGGTGGGGTTCTTTGAAGGAACAGGCTATGATATAAAGACGGGGTTAAGCTTTATACTCTATGTTAATATCTTCTATGAACTTGTCTTTAACCTCATGAGTTATATTCTGTAGCCCCAAACAACAAAATTCCTCAACCTAATTGACGCCTGAAGCAGCTCTGATTGGAAACCCAAGCCATGAAACAATTAGACGTATTTCTCCCCATTCACCTGTGCTGATCATGTTGATTGGGAGTCGTCCAGGTGTTGAACTCCGCTTCGACGTCTTCCACGAATTCCTGCTCTCTTATCCTTCTGATACACAGAACAGATCGCTTTCAAAGCTCACCTCCATGTGGTTTTGCTTAGCGGCTGAGATCGCATCACCTAACTGGATCTTTCGTTATCGGGGTGAAAACGTCACTGACAGTTGGAGATCCGATTGCACTCGACTGATAGCGATTCGTTTGCCCACAGGGATTGACGGGCTGTTGTGTTTCGCTGAAATTAGTCCGATATCGGCACTTGATCTCTTGTGGTCTTTACTCAGCGTGCGAGCTCTCGTGTTTCTGGTTTGAGTATCATTTGATCTTTGAGAGATGTATCAAGTTCTGGTGTTTGATATCCTGGTTTTATATGAAGTTATGCAACCGCAAGGTTATCAGGTGTGCAGCTGTGGGCCTGCTTGAATTGTAATTTATTGCAAATGTTCAAACGTAGAACTACTTCTGCCACAGGTGTACTCGATCACTATATCAGAATTATGACGTAATCATTACACCAAGATTGCAACAAGATTCCTAACGATCCGCGTGTTCACCAAGTTAACGATTTGCACTTTTGCTTTTTTTTGCATGGATTTCTCTCGTAGTCGATATGATATACGGATATGTTGCTAAAACGACCATCATCACCCTCATAGTGCTGCCGTACGTGTCTTCATAATGCCACCAGGGAGCGACCCATGCTTATACGCAGTTATTGAAGTACACCAGTGAGCATAATTATTAGCTTCCTGCGTAAATGGCTCATTATCTTTTCGCTTTTCACTCGAGAGAATGTCAGTGGTATTTACCCCAAATAATAATGATGTAGAGAGATGGGTGGCATACTAATTATAGGATTAAAATTAAATTAATTACTGAGTAATACATGTAATACAAGCGCTTCTGATTAAGGTTTAATGATGCCGGCATTCGATCGGCTGTTATCCATCAAAGCTTGTCTAATTAGTAATTTAGTGGTATAGGAAATCCCCTAATTTGCATATGAGAAGATCTTTGACGGTGACGATGAAACATTTCAATTAACACACAATTATGTACGTTATGAGTAATCCATTTGCATTTAATTTCTCTGATTGGTTATGAGACCAATTTAATTTACGGTGAAATACTTTTTACCTTTATTTTTCTGATGATCCATGGCATGCCCAATGTATCACGAATCCTGTCGGACTTTGAGTCTTGTGTTCAGTTCACTGGTTCCCTGGTCATATATATAATGACATAGGCACACACCGATGACAGGTGGTATCTCATTGGCTGCTATTTATAGTAACATTTAGTCAACTGGTCGTACTCAGCAAATACTGTGAATTCATTTTCACTTGCCTCGCCTTGTGAGCCATCTTTGTAATTCCGAGTGACGTCATGTGAAATCGAGTGAAATGGATGTACCATAATAGGTGTGAGTTTTCATCGGTGTGTGCCGGTGCTTCTTTTCAGTAGCGCCGGAGACCAGTGAACAAATCCAGTCGGACTTTGAATCTTTTGTTCATTTGACTGGGTTTCCGCACTTCCGCCATGTTGCTCGTGACTGATTTGGCCAATCATAATTTTGATGTCAACGCAGAAATCGCCCCGTCTCATGTAATATACATGTGTGCAATCTCAGAAACTCATTTTCTCCACTCTCTCTCTCAATCTTCTTCCTCCTATTTCAATTTTATTTTGTTTCTCTCTCTCATTTGCCGTTTTGTTTTGGTTGATTTTCCGTCAAACCTCTCGAGGTCCGGGTTCGATACCCGATCAGGCCACGGGCGTTATGATTGTGAATTACAATTGTGATTTTTCAGTGACTGCCCAACTGCGTAACAAGGCCGGGCGCTGTGTACTACTGTCTATGGTGGTATGCAGAATAAAAAAACCCTTGAGATTTATCGATAAGAGTAGGGGGAAACCCTGGTCCCGGGCCTTCTGTTCTGGCGCCCGTATCATCCGATTGGTTTGGGTGGAGCCGTAAAACCCCAATCACACGTCACACACAATGTACGTTATGATTATGACTTACGCGCATGAAAATACCGTTATGATTCCAAGAGGCTTGGAAGTTGCAGCTGATAAATCAGCCTCGCCTAACAAGCGGACGGACACGGTGCAATTATATTCATGAATCGTTTGTCAACCCACCATCGATAACGGACGCAGCATGTTGTGTTGTTTAGCGAATCAAGAAACTGGTGAAAGTGAGGTTTGTTCAGAAATGCGTTATGACTTTATGATAGCATAATGCAATGCTGCGATCGGATATCTACACTAGCCCATCTCGATCGCAGGGCATCCTGTTGACATCATTACGTACATTTGGCCCAACTAGGTGTTTCTGAGCGGCATTTCTGAGCAATGCTCGCACAGGTTACAGAATACACGCAGTTTGTACAATGCATTGGTAACCTTCTTTATCATAACGCGATGTGTGTTATCATAAAGGCCTTATAACGTTATGATTATATTCACAACCTTGAATGTATTTTTTTTTACATTGTATGAATGTAACACTAATATATTGAGTACAAGTGTTTTTGTTAGTACCAACACAGAGAGAATGACACTCTCCTTGGAAGAAATGATGATATTTTCCTCATTTGCTGTTCTTAATTGTAAAAAGCAAGTCTCTATAGTTTATAATTACGTATGTAACCTCGTGGTTTCTCGGGAAAGCACACCGGAAATCCCGGCTCAATATCCGGATGTGGTCCGCACACCCATAGCAACGGCTTTTGACATTAGCTACAATGCCTAATTATATCGTACGGACATTGGCACCCAAAGTTCATAATACAAACATAGAATTATCTATGCATCAAGTGTCTTCCTTCATTGAGGCAAAGCGTTTGTTAAATACTCGAAGCTAATTATGTTGGAAAAGCGGTGGTGCTGTCCCCCAAGTCTTCTGCTTCCAGATTCTGTCAGATTCTGTTCCCAAGACACGCGTCTCTCTTCGTCATTTTGTCAATTTCATTTCTCTCTTATTTGTGACTAATTTTCAGATTTACAGCCAACGAAAATGGCACGTGTCCATGTCAACCATTTGAAGACACAAACTGAGAATCTAAAAAAAAAAAAAAAATAATAATAATAAAATAAAAGTGACGTCACGCGCCTCTGTGCCACTGGCCTGGATGCCATTTCGCTATGTAGCCGTGTGTTAATTATCATTCCAGGCATTGTCAGCTAGGGAGCCTGGACGCGTATTTTTCCTCATGTATCTCAATGCTTCCTTCCTCGCTGTGCACACAGTAAAGATCTGTATGTGGTAAACACGAATGTACACATTGATTAATATGAGCCTACATGTACCACGTTATGCAATTGTCCCATGGATACTATAATTCAGTGTACTGTTTCAGAGACCCGAGAGAAGGCATACATTTATGCTGTGAGCTCAGCCGGAGTCATGTTTGCGGTGACTACGGCATGTGCCAAAGGTGAACTGCACATCTGTGATTGTGATGAGAAGGTGAAGCATCTATTATACTACAAACCAGTTATGTATTGAATAATGTAATGCGTGCAATTATAGTTACATACCTGTAAGACAATGAGGTTATCACGGGCTTCAGTAGCAATAAGTCTTATGACGAGGGGCGATTGTTTTCAACATGCCCTGTGAGATTTTCTCGGTTCTTATCTCCTGTTTTGTATTCTTCGTAGGTTCGCTCACAGGACACGAAAGGCGGTTTCATTTGGGGTGGGTGTTCGCACAACGTGGCCTTCGGAGACAGATTCACGCGAGAGTTCGTTGACTCTAACGAGAACAGGTTCAACGACGAGGGACTTATGAATTTATGGAACAACAACGCTGGCCGGAAGGTACAACGTTTGAACACCTCCTCGATACACGTGTATGAATGATCTCCCTTTCTACCTCTCAGGCAATTCGTACTAGCATGAAGCTCCTTTGTAAATGTCATGGCGTGTCCGGGTCATGTTCAGCGAAGATATGTTGGAAAACTATGACGGGTTTCAGGAATATCGGCTCACAACTAAAAGATAAATTCGACGGTGCAAGCCGAGTGATTCACCACGACAAGAAACATCGACTTAAACCCATGGATCGATACCAGAAGAAGCCAAACAAGAAGGATCTGGTTTACCTCCAGGAATCTCCAGACTTCTGCAGTTCTAATACAACTATTGGTAGTCTGGGAACGCAAGGTCGGGCTTGCAACAAAACGAGTTATGGTCTGGACGGCTGCAGTTTGATGTGCTGTGGAAGAGGATACCAGACGACGTTGATTACAGTCGTTGAAGATTGCAATTGTAAGTTTGTCTGGTGTTGCAATGTCGTCTGTGACGAGTGCATCAAAAGAGAGGAGAGACATATCTGTAATTAAATAGGCCTGGCACCCGTATCACATCTGTGACCCGCTTGTCACCGGGATCTCGTTTGCTCTCAATATCCGTGTAATTAACACACATCGTGGCAATAGTTTCAGTTTATGAAAGCAAGTGCATTTTGATTATTATTATTATGTGTCTTGATTGTGTGTGTGTGTTTTTTTTTGTTTTTTTTTTTTACTATAATTTTCGGTGGTATGTTGAAAATCTGCCTCCCATACTCGGTCCCCATATTTTGTTTTTTTTTCTTTCTCTTTTGAATTTCGATGCTTTTTTTTTCCATTATTATGTAATCTCTACCTCGCAGTTATTAGATTGAATAAACTTCCAGATTGATTGTCAATAATGGGATCCTACCTGTATGATCAACCCCCTGGGGCGCTTAGCAATCCAATATTGTTCCAACAGGATTCTCATTATGGATAACTTTCACTAATCCTTGAAGCCAAATATTATTTTTTATTGAGCACAATTTATATACAGCTTAAACAAATACGACGAACAAAATGCAACATGTTTCGCGATTTACACAAATAAGTTGATTGGATCAAAATTCAAAACCGTTTTTCTGTCGTCAAAACCGGTTCAAAGAATCAATTTAACATATACCTACGTAGTGCATTGTTGAAATCAAGAGAAATAATTATGACACACTCTCTTGAGTGCTTCTGAATCACACACAGACACACACACAACATAGAAACTGCCAAGATAAAAGAATTACTAACGGCTATCCACGTTAACATAACTCTATCCATAACATAATGCTTCCAAATTCTCCAATAATGTTGAGTTCTTATTTTTCGCCTTCCGCTTTGTTGTTGACCAGCAAGTAGTCCGCATTCGTTTTCACTTTCATTTCAATCGCTCCCACGTTTTTCCGCGTGTTGATGTGGTTGTTATGTACGCCAGAGTACTTGATGGTTGTCCCACGAGTCACCTCTGTTTGTGTGGTGTTGGCGTAGTCAGTGCGCGTGCTGTTCAGCGAGTCAAAGTAGGCTCTTTTGCTGGAGAACGTACCGCGTAGGCAAGCCCAGTTAACATTAAAAACAAGAAACACGAATGGATTAGTCGCCGAGTTGGCGACCGCCATGGCTCCAAGAATAGAAGCAACTTTTTTGGGTACATCATCGTGGCTACCGAAGGAGTAAATCATCTCCAGGATATGGTACGGCAGACTGCAGATGATGAACGACGATACAATGACCACGGTCATCTTCAGGGTCTTGATCTTCGCTTTGGGCAGGGACGTGTTCGTTGTGCTTGTCAGGTGTAACTTGCCTGGTTTCTTCTCGACTTTCTTCTGCCCTGTACTTTGGTTTGCTTTTTCAGCAATCTTCAGGAAGATGCGGATGTAACAGACGGCTATGATGACGAGTGGGACGTAGAAGGTGAGCACTCCAACGTAGGTCAGGTACGCCTGGCGATGGTATTCGGGCATGTCACGGAAGATGCCCTCGCATAGGGTGTGGTTTGCGAAGCGACTCTCAGGGTCATCGACGAAGTGCACGTGGAAGATGTAGAGCTGTGGCGAGGAGAAAACAAAAGCGCTGCTCCAACCCAGGAGAGCCATCTTCCATACCTGTAAAATTAGCGATTGACAGTTAATTATATTACGTGTTAATTAGTATCTATTAATGGCATCCCTTCATCAATATAATTGTCATTCTGAATGCTCCTTATCAAAATAACAAAATCAATCAATGACATTCTAAATGTAGATATTATCTACAGCGAAACATGTTTCATTGGATGGCTTGACGAATTTCTTCAGGTGATTAGCGCCACCCTTTGTTCAAATACTAAGGAACAAATAAGTTCATTGACTCTTTAGATGTTCTGAAGAGATTCAGCTGTTTATCTGAAGGTGCAAGATCTTCGTCACGGGTGTCACAGAATGAGTCTTGTCGATTTGACAAACAAGTTTCCTGTAACGAGCTTGCAACGAAAGAACACATAATTAACAGAGAGAGAGAGAGCGTATTACATGACACATACGAGCTGCCTTTTTTTGTGGAATTCTAAAATTAGCGCACTTCTACCTGATAACAAGCGAGTAGAATATACAAGGCAAGGCGCAGACGGGCTTCGTTTTAATTCACTCTGATTTCATCCGTCTGAAGGTACAGATCTAGTTTTTAGACTGATGACCCAATTCGGCGTCGTTGCATCAGGTCACACTCTCTCGCTACGATGAAGCTCGGTGATCGGAAAGTTGGGATTCGATGCCCCGACCAAAGCAGTGAAATCCGAAATCTCATTTGCAAATGTACGGTGTAGGTCAAAGTATGCAATGATTTATACGCGTGGTGAAACATTGAATCCAACCGTCTCTACAGCCGCGTTGGGTTGCAAACTGCAGCAAATAAACATTGTGAAACCCAGGTTATAATAAGTATAATGAAACAATGCTGTATACTTGGATGTTTAATGATAACTTGTACTGCTCTACAGCCTAAATAGTTCCCGCGCACGAATCGGAAGTAATCTGGCTTGATCTCGGAAGTTGATGACTTACAGTTGTACATCTTGGTCAAAAGGTTGAAGACTTATAATTTCAATCATTATTACGAGAAACCCCATTAAGAAAGTTCGGTATCGGGTCAAAATGACATGCGAGGTCATTGTGTGATAAGTTGAAACAAACCCATGTAAAGAGAATTTTGGAAGCTGCAAATGAATCCGCGAAGACACAGGGCATATATAGGTCTCGCACAGACGACTTTCACCAGAAGTCGACACGACCCAAACTAAAGCGACCACAAGAGACGCACATTGACCACAACCAGCTCAAACTATATCACTTGGTCAAGGAAAACTGAAATGAGAAATGAGCACAGCAGGAATGGTCATAACTCACACAGGGAGAGATTCTTCCTAAGCTTTTATGAGGATGCGACAAGCGCTTCGGACGCGATCAAAGAGATTTATCCTGGGTTCCATTCGCCGCTTCTTCCAGCCATTATCAACCTATAAATCTATTGCTCGTTGTGGATTACTCCGTTAATGGCCTGGAATGGTGAGGCTGAGCCTCGGACAGGACGCGTGCCAACGTGAAGTGCATAGCACCATCATAACAACATGTTGCTTGCAGTCTCGCTTTCATTGCAACAACAACAGCATATCACCCTTGAGTATGTTTTTCTCGATCTCTTTTGGGATCTGAGATATAATTCTGTGAGCACATTGTTGGTTCCTGGGAGGATTTTGAGCTAAATAGTCAGTAGTCAGAATGTGGGTGGTTTTAATTCAAAGGATTGTCCCCCCCCCCCCCCACACACACAAACACCAATGTCAAGATCATTCAATTGTCCCCACAGAAAATAACGAAAATATGTTGAGTTGCTCTCATGGGGAGATATAAAAATATAACTTTATATATCATCAATCCCAATTGACAACGGAACCTAATTAGCATTAAATCAACTATCATGAATTAACTGTCACTTTATGCTGTAACGGAATAGATTGCATTTCATATGCAAGGGTGCAAATGCTCATGGAAGCCTGCGAGCGTTAACTGCACCCGATAACACACAAAAAAGACAATACTTCGTTAAGAGGCATTGGAAGTTAATGGAGACGAACTCTTTTCTGGACGCAGAACAATCAAGTCCATCTGACCTTTGCCCTCTGGCTGTAGGATCTCCTGCAAATCAAGTTGCAATCCACATCTGATCAATTTTATCCCATGGAAGCAGTGATCGATGCTGTCTGGACGCGGAGGGCTTTGCAGGACTTCTTTCGTTTGGACAACAAGCTAACAGCAGGCCGTTTGCTGACAACCAGGTCATTGCATCTCACGCTTCTTTGTCTGCAGGGGTGCCAGTGTTTGAAGAAGGCTTAAAGCCTAACCAGGAAATTAACAATTGTTATTTCAGTAGTATATAATATTTTTGCTGGATCATATACAAGTGCAATGGGGGTGCAAAATAATAACAAAATAAAAGTGAAATATTTTAGTGATGGTTGACTAGAAGTAGATGTAAAAGTTTCGATTTTAATTGTGTGATATTTTGTCTGTTATCACTTTATTGACATGCATATAAATTAAATTAAATTAAATTTAATCTTTAATTTAAGAAATAATGCAAAATAGTATCACTATTTGATTTAAGTTAATCAATAACATGCTACGATCAATTTAATATTTCTCTATTGAGTAAGTGAGTGAGTGAGTGATGGGGTTTTACGGCTCTACCCAACCCGTTCGGGTGATACGGGCGCCGGAACAGAAGGCCCGGGACCGGGGTTTCCCCCTACTCTTATCGATAAATCCCAAGGGTTCTTTATCCTGCATACCACCATAGACAGTAGTACACAGCGCCCAGCCTTGTTACGCAGTTGGGCAGCACTGCAGAGTCACCGAAGAATTACAATAATAACGGAATACAATTATAATTCACAATCATAACGCCGCGGCCTGGTCGAGTCTCGAACCCGGGACCTCGACCCACCGTCGGTATAGGATTGCAGACAGCGGTTTAACCCACTGTGCTATTCGGTGCCTTCAATATTTCTCTATTGACTCAATTAATGAATAAACCAAAGCCACCATGGATCTCACTGACTGATAATCTAATTAATCATCTTAGGCAAAACCTATAAACCTTCCAGGAATAACACTAAAAAGCAACAAAAAACCCAATCACCATCCGAAATTTGTCCTGAGAGATGTTGCAAGGAATTGGAACAATGGCGGAAACGGTCGACTCGAGACCAAAGAGTCAGATACTGTGTTGCCGTGATAATCTAAACATTGATATTCATGCGAGACACATTCCTCGAAGAGGCCACGAGCGTCAAAAGGAGCAAACGCGGAGCGTTAACGGGTGATGTAGGAGTAGCAGAGGGCTGTTCGAATAGACTCCGATGGACAGTGTGGGTCGCATGCAAATAGTGTTGTTACAATCAACCAACTTTTGCCGTCAGGAGAAGGGGATTTGTGAGATGCTCAGCGCTAATGAGAAAGTCTGGCACAATATGTTTTATTTGTCCTGTTTTAGAATTCAGAGTTCGGCGAGAGCATTCCTGGATTCATAATTTCAGGAAGCGAAAACTCACCATGGCTTTAGAGCAATAGAACTCGAGGTATTCCCTCAAAGCGAAACCTTTATAGAAAGAGACATCTGAAAGCGTGAACCGAATGCTTAGCTAAGCATGGAAATCATTTCATAGCCTGGATACAATGCCATAACAGTGTTCTCATTGCTATTGGTAGTTGGTGGTTTAAGAATAAAATAAGCAATCAGGAATCAACTGATTGGGAATCTGCGAATATTGAGAAGTTCGCTTGTGAGAAAAACATATTTCACGACTCCAGTACACCTCATTGAAGAATTGAAAAAGTACTTCCCCATTGGGTGCTTAGCAATATATTTGTAGCTGAACATGATCTGTTGTTCTAGACTGATCGACATGACGTTTTACCCCACGAATAATTATTTAAGTGTTGATACCGACGGAACTACCATCAGTGATAACAAGCGTATACTGTTGTCTGCTCCAATGAACAACTATATATATAAGACATATATCTGCCATCATGCTCGCACGCCTTGCGTCACAAAGAAAGGCGATAAAGTTCAGGTAAGATATCTCCAGGAGAACCCCGATTGCTAAACAGCTGACAAAAGGTTTGACTACAAAGCCCAGTGATTGCTTTTCATTTTGATCAGTCCTTCCTATACAGTAAGGATCGTGACTGCCTCTAGTAAGGTATCGAATATCCCTCGTTTCTTTTGTCGATTTCAATGAATGCACGGCTGCTTAGTGTTTGGTGTTGCACGGCCACAGGGCGTCGATTGTCATGCCGTTTTATTTTATGGATGATGAAGGTGTATGTCGATGTCATATGTTTAAGCTGAAATTAAACTTTTGACAATTGGTGCGTTTCGAGGTTTCGAATCCCTTTTTTTTATATTTTTTTTTGTGTGTTTAAGTATTGAGCACAGAAAAGAAAGCAATTGAGCACAGGTAATTAAATTTGTGTTCACAACAGTCACCTGGTAGTTTTTTTGCAGAAATGTCAATTTTATCACTTTGGTATTGAGCTGATAAAATGTATTCATGATTTTACCCACTTGTGCTTTTGATCAGTCTTATGATATTGCTGTTCAACACATCAGTTTCTTTTCACCAAGTATAGAGTCCCCTCTGCGGTGTACTACGAAATAATGTATACGCAAACGCGAGTATGATGATAATAATGATAATAATATGATGATAATGATGATAATAATGATCATGTTGTGTTCCTACGATTTTATTTTCGAGTAACACTAAGGTATTATTCAGTTGCACGTAAAATTGTGACGTCCTCAACTCATTACAAACTCCACTAAATTCACATATTTTGTATGTCTGTTGAAATGATTCGATCGTTGCCATTGACGATGTCATTCATTTGAACTCAATTGATTAATTTCTGTTCAATATGTTCCGTTGTCCAACACCATAAAAACGTGATAATTATTTGTTTCATGAAATGAAATGTCGTGTAGTTGTGTTTGAGGGCCAGTGAAATTAAATTAAATGAATTATAGTTCGTTGGAGAAGGAGGATTTATTACAATGTTCAGACTTCAAACGGATCTCGTTTGAACGCTGGAAACATTATTACGAAACGCCGTAAAATTGTGAACGCGTTGCTATGGAAACAACGACGTTTCAGCGTTTCCTGCGACTGTTTATCCTCACATTATTATTATTGTCGATTCGTGTTGTAATGAAATGTATCGTATTATTTCCCGCACTCAGCCGAATTTCAGTTGCCATGGCATCCTTAAAAACACAGCAATTACGCTATGTATACACTATACAGGTACAGCCATTCCAGTAAGACCCACAGTACTAGTGTAAAATGAGTTGTAGTACTCACGATATGTCGATGGCAGAAGAATAAATTAATAATATTTATGAGATAAAAACGGCTGACTGCAATCCTTTCCTGACCGTGAAGGTCGAAGTCCCGGGTTCCAGACTCGACCAGGGCGCGGGCGTTATGATTGTGAATTATAATTGTAATTCCATATAATCATGCAGTGCTGTTCAAATGCGTAACAAGGCCGGGCGCTGTGTACTACTGTCTATGGTGGTATGCAGGATAAAGATCCCTTGGGATTTATCGATAAGAGTAGTAGGAAACCCTGGTCCCTGGCTTCTGTTATGGCACCCGTATCATCCGAATGAGGTGGGTGGAGCCGTAAAACCCTGCCTCATGTTACAATGTGCTTATACCTATTACCAGGCTAAGCAATGGAATCAATACGCATTATGTGTGACTAGTATTTCAATTAAAATTCGATTGCTCCTGTGTCGGTGGATAGATGAACCTCGATGTTTCCTCTCATCATTTTTTTATGCCCTTTAATGTCGAGTACAAAACACCGGGCGCTCTTCAAGTGAATTGCATTCTTTTGTGCTCTCTCCCACAAAATTACAACATCGCCGACACCAAGTAGGTCGGTAGTACGATGAAGCTGTCAAGTGTATATCAGACAGGGGTTTATCCACTCTACAAAGCAAAGAAAAACAAACGAGAAGGCATGTGTGATTGACAATGCAGGCAAACATAGAAAGTGCGACCAAAAGAAAAAAAAAAGACAAAAAAAAAAACCTCTATAAAAATGAACAAAAACAAAGGCAAACCGAGAAGAAGCCATAAGTTTGCTTTCTTGGGACTCCGCTTCCGGTTTCCGGTGCAAAGACGAGAGCAAAAGCGTTGAAGTGGAATGTCACCCGACAATTGCTCAGCACAGTTGAACACACCACGATACAAATGGAAGCTCAACAAACAGGTGGCGTTTGAACTCCACAAAGGTCAAATTCACCCCCTCTGGCACACGTGACCTGGCTCAGGGGTTCACCGTGGGGCATTTAGTTTGACATTTGGGGCCTAAAACCATTCGCATTGTTTTGTTTCTTCCTGGCGTGACCCGTGTTTGGGTATTTCTGTCTAATAACGTCATTACATGTACTTCACATGCACGGGTAATGGAGGAAGACAAAGGTATTGTGGTGCGGCTAATATGCTCTAGGGCAATGGGTGTGTGACCTCCAGGTGATCTCTATAGGTGAGTTACCTCTTTCTAGTAACAAGATATAATCATTATCCTGTTATTTTCAAAGCCGAATAGTGTTGACATCACCTTTGTCACGATCACAGAGATTTATGAAACCAGAAAACGTGAACTTCTTGTTTCTGTTTTACATGTTTCTAAGGTTATACCATTCAAAGCGTATTTTTCAGAGCCCTGGGCGCATAGATCATTGTATTCTGTTCTTTGCGAGGAATAATCGTGGTATATAATAAGAGATGGTCAATATAACATGCATGCAGGCAAGAACTGGACATGTGCCAAGTTTGATCTAATAGGATGTATATTGATCAAGATGAACAAAAAAACTCGTGTGAGATATGACGTGCCAAGAATATGGGAGTATTCAAAGTCATGAAAGCTGCGTGCAGACATGTGAACCTCTTAAAACTTCCACGGAACTTACCAGCAAAACATAACACTCAATAGAGGCGTGAAGACGAGAGTGTTAAAGATTTGGCACCACACTTTGTCATCGTAATTTGCTTTTGAGGTTCTCCCATTATGAAGATGGAGGTGCCAACAAAACTCGACACAAAGGCGTAAACACAGAGGTAGAAATCATGGGAGAGAGAAGATATTGGAAACAAGCATCACGATACCAATACATCAAGACTACGCCATACGTAGGGTCATTTTAGAGGGTGAGACTCACTCAAAGTATCTTATGCATATTGACTGGTGTAGAGAAATGGAGAGACTATGTTTTTAAACAACTCCAGAAGAGTAGGTGAAATATTAAAGGTTGCCAATGGTAACATACCATAACATATACCATAGAACTGTAACACGCGTTGGTGTGAACTTTGAACTTTGGGATCTAAAGGACTTAATGAATAGCAAAATAACCTTGGATGTAGGGTTATCAATGTATACACCAACAACGAGGTTGACACACTGCAGTTGAATTCAAAGCATAATTAACTCAATTTAATGCCTATGCCTCACTAGTTGCACGTAATTGGATTATGTATACCAGAAGAAATCTGGCTAAGTGACACAGTTACCTAGGTCAGTGACGTGTCTATATATATATATATATACAGAGTGGGCCAAAAGTAGTGTATTTACTCCATGTTAAAAACGAAACCCTAAAATTGGCGAATATATATATCAATTATTCAAAAATATTCAGGAATATAAGAACAAGTTTATATTGAATGAGCGAGGATAATTTAAATATGATCGAGAGGTTTTTATTTTATTATTATTTTTTTTTTTTTTGGGGGGGGGAGGTGGTGGGTGAGCAAACTCAGATACTAAAAGGAACCCCTAAACGAGGATTAAGGAATGTGATGCCTTGTATGGCGATTCAATATTTAATACAAACACTCGTGCTACTGTCAAAACAATAGCACTCCCAAACAAAACAACCGTACGGGAGTGTCGCCTTAATTATGCGTTCAATCTGTCAATGAACCTTATCCATGGTTCGGGGCCCTGTTTGCCGCCAAAAGTGGAAATATTGCAGAATGTTGAAATGCACTCTATTAATTGAGATACATCGGCATAACTGTTGATGAAATTGGGATAGAAATGATAGGTATAGCAGCATGACATGTTAGACTAACCATACTAAACACCAATTTCTCTTATCTTTTTCTGGAGTTTACATTGCGACTCGTTTTGTAAGATCTGCGCAGCGCGAGTTAAAAGCATTGAGATCTTTAACATGGAGTAGATAGACTACTTTTGGCCCACTCTGAATATATTTTAGATGGCGTAAAGCGATCACATCATTAAATATTCGGTCGAATACTAACTATACATCTCTCATGCATCTCTAACTGCTAAATAATTACATGCAGCACACACCCTCACAATACCTGCATTGTTTCACTCACCCTAAAGGGCTGTTTAAGAGGAGCTCTTATGGCTTGATGTCGGTCAATACTGAGCACAACCAAGAGATTGTTGCTGGCCATAAGAGCAATGCCTTGCAGCCACTTAAGCAGGCGACATGCAACTTCTCCTGCCATCCATTGTCGGTCAACGTGCTCCCAGATGATCTGAAAGATACAGGCCCAGCAGATGACCAGCATGTCACCAAGGGCAACGTGCAGGATGAGGGCGTTCACCCTAGACTTGCGACGACGGTTATAAAAGAGCCAGACGAACACCAAGACGCCTCCTATCATACCAATCAACACGGTCACATATAGCATGATGAGGCGAGTGCTTTTGTCGAAGTCAGCATCCGCTACGTTTGTTTGGCTGTCCTTGGATGATTCAGTGGCGTTGTGAATGGGGGTTGCTGTGTGGTTAGCCATGCTGGCTGCTCGTTTGGATTGGTTATGTTGAAGTACGATCACTGTTGAACCATTGTAGCTTCTGTGAATATAAAAAATAATAATAATAACAGTTCTGGTTTTTGGTTGATATTGCTTTTTGACAAGTTAAGCTTGGATTATCCCTCTACGTCATGGCTTTTTAGGCATTCTGTAAGAGCTGTGGTAAATCCTCTGCTGTTATTCCCAATAAAACAGCAATTGGTTATTGAATAATGATCTAATACTTGATTGATTGGTGATTTTTCTATCTTTATGATTGATATTTGTTTTTTGTTTTTGTTTTTTTTTTTTGTGATATTATTGCTCACATACTGATCAAATATTAACTATCCTCTAGTATGCCTGGAGTATAACGCCACATCAAAGCAACACCTTTAAAGCATTGTGCTACCTTTTTAACTTTTAAAGGCTGTTTCATAAAATCAAGTTGATTTATGACGGAATAAAACCGATCAGAAAATAAAAAAAACTACTTCCGGTTAGTTAAATCACATTTTCGACGATAGAATGTCCATCATAAGTCAAAAGTCAAGGTCACATGTTTGATCGCCTCTATCTCATTCAATATTGTTATTAACTATTTATTTTTGTGCCATTTTCAATGAAAGTGAGCTTCATACTTCGTATAATCATTTGCACCATTAATTCATTATTTCGTGATGCTAGTTGTCGAAAAATTAATGTGAAAATGAGATTTTTCAGACTGATATAACTTATCTGCCAGGCACGGTACCACGCTTTAATTCTCTGTAATAGTAATACTATTAATTGTATATCTAATTATGAATGTCATTTATGTCATTTGAAGGTCAAGGTCGTTATAACGATCGTGATATTTAGATATTACACATATTTTAAGATAAATCATTGCTCTTGGTGTCTTGTTAATCTTTTAAAATAATTGATTGGATACTTTTTATATGAAAATCGATGAATGTCCAAATATGACCATAATCTAATTTAGCATAATACTAATGTATATTATGTCTTGCTTCATGATCACTTCCGTAAACTATTATGACTTTCACTGTGAGTGCATTATTATATCAATTACTTTGTTCTTTTCCTCCTTCTTTAATTCCTCCTTTAACTACTCCCCAAAAAATCCTCTTACTGACTGATTTTTTGTTTTTTTTTTTCTTTTGGGGTCGGATATAAAATGAAGCATTTATTATGCCAGAGATGAACAGTTGTGGTCGTAAAGTGGGCAAAGATTGTAAAAAAATGAACGGATGTCATGAAATTTGTGGAAAATGACATATAAGTATGATTGTCGATTTTTTTCACAACCTAATTACATGTACTTCAAAACTCAAATTTTATCGTATTTCACCGATAGCAGACTTGAGCCAATCATTGCCTATCTTCCTATTAAGAGATGGAGCTTTCCCTTGGCCCTGACACACACAGATTCTTCTGTTGGCGTTTTCAAAAGGAAGGAGATCCGATAGATCAAAGCAAGATATACGTTTCAAGGCATCCACCAGCACATGTGCTTAGGGTCGAGGGAAAAGTCAATCATTCTCTAAAGGACCCAGATGTCATCAAATAAAGCGCACAAAACGATCCCTTCGAGTCGTCTAACTTGCAAAACAAACACACATATGCGATTGGAAGCAGCAGAATAACAAATATCCCAAGTTATATTTAGACAGAAGATTTCGATGTTTAGTAGGATTTTTACAAAAGTGACCACCCAGCCTCATGACCCTTGATCCTCGGTCGCCAGAACCCAGATTGGTTTTTCGGGCTCACTCCACAACCCCCTCGTCCAATGCCTGTATGTGTGTCCGTTTGCATACAGAATGCCTGGTTTGGCGCCATTCAAACTGAGCCAATTCATTTGGTGTCCGACTTTATTGTTCCAAATCTTGATGGCTTTTCATCTCAGAGCCTCTGATCTCTTCTCATCTCGCTTCAATTGCTATTGATTTTAAATTGATTTAAGCTACGATTAATCATTGGAAGAGGTTCATACCACCGTATGCTCATCATGTAACACACAGTATATAGACTAACTCAGACGATGTTACCTGTGTTTATATTTGTATGCAAGATGATTGATATCTCAGCCAATACCCATCGCTGCAAGAAGGAGAGCAGGCAGAGGAATTTGCTATTGGGATTTATTTGCCCAAGTTTTGCTTTCATCTTAAAGTAGGTGCCTGAAATATTATGATTTAATTTTCTTAAAATAAAATTGGTATCTCGCGAAGTAATCAGGATATGTCTATACTAATTATCCATCTTCTTCCGACCGTTCTCTGAATACAGCGTCCGTTGAGTAAATACCCCTCATCACATCCAATAACCAATATGACGCTATTGTATTAGTTTTACGACTGGAAATGTGGCAATGTCAAAGATTTAATGACAACGTGTGTCGACGATTCATCGCGGCTGATGGCAATTTCGTTTTATTTTTCTCTTATCATTTTCTGCAAATTGGCCTGGTTGCGTAGATTGGGATCTGATGAAATTGATGCTGGGTGATGGTAGTGGCCTTATAACTCTGCTGAAATTAATAGCATCGCTTTGGCATCTGGTTGGTGCGTTATTAATGTAACTGCTTATCGCTGCATTTTGTTGCGTAATGCACACCACGAGCTCTTTTCGGTGCAAAGAGGCCAGAGTTCAGAAGATGTGATATTCATAAGTGATCATCAATATCTCTTGCGCTATTAATATATTTGGTAATGTTTATTATTTATGTACATGATTGTGTTAATATCAGAAAGAAAACAAAAACACAAATATTTTGGATATAATTATGTAATCGAAATCATAATTATAGAGCTGGAAATCAAACATATCTACCAACAAATACACATATTACATGGGCGTGAATAAGTTCCCAGTCCTTCAATTACATGCAACCATAGACAGTAACACATGAAACCCATCCTGTTTTATTAAATAAATAATAATTCAACAAGTCTTGAAATAACAAAAGTCATAAAGATCTTGATTCGAAGCCTATGCATTATAGATTCGTCTCATGGCTTTCAATTTCAGTGCACAAACCGCCTAAATGAAATGCCTGTTCATGTCACGCGTTGCCTTAAGGGAAGATGCTCCGAAGAGGAAGGCCATGATGAGTTAGGAAAAGAAAGAGAAATGACACATGTCTCTTGTGGTTGGTTATTTTATACCATATCTGCCTACAGCTCTGAGAAAAGTCTCGCAAAAAGGTTGGCTGAATCATCGGTCTCTGTGGAGAAAACATCGACCTCCTCGTCTGATGAAGTCATCACTGTGAGGTGTTTCGGCTGATTGATCGCATTGTCGATCAAGGAAGGGATGGTGATGCTTTTGTTTTAGTGATGATTAAATTTTAAATTAAGACTGATATCCAAGTGATATGCTGTGCTGATATTGAAACATATCAGAATGGTTTCCTTCGTAGCGTAATGGGTTGATGAGGTGAAACAGTGGTAAAAATGTATACACTATCTGCTTACCGTATCGTATACCTGTACACGTGTATTGTAATCATATGAGTCGAAATTTTCCACCTTGACGTACAAGATTAATGCCAATTCCATTCTGTATTTTTTACTATGATGAAATGTGAAATTTATGTGAAAAAAGCAATATAATTCAAACCTGTCCTTGCGGATCAACATCTGTTGTATGTAGCTACATGCAAGCGCAATGGCTGGAAGGGTTTTCTATCCTTATATTCTGATCTCATGAATCCACGAGGTCTTCTGGAGTCTAAGGTCCCTTTCAATCGTGCTCATATCTCAGCTCATATTTACAAGGTACCTCATAATTGAGTTATCACAAAAGCACTGAATAACATTCGCAATCTAGCCTTTAATCATATTTTGTCTCGAAACCTGATTGCTTCGTTTCCAGGCACAGTAGTAACTTCTCATTGGCGGAGGCAGATTCTGAATGTGTTTGATTCAAGGTTTTCAGCGAGCTTTCATCTTCTTTTTGATCGATGTACGGAAATATAATCCTCGTGGACTCTGTTCACAGCGGTCAGGCTATTTCCTCTTCCTTCTCCCTGATCTAAATCTGACTAATCTGACTAAAGCTGACAACTAATTTGAAATTCAAAGCACGTCATTGTGTTATAATTGTTCTCAATCTGCTAGAACATCTCTCGATCAGTATTACTATTCGTTTATAGCACCACTGATTAATTGTATTTCAGAAAATATTGAAATAAAGAAAGCAATATAAGTATGTCAATTCAAAGTTATATTTTTTAGGACTGAGGTGGTGGCCGAGTGGTTAACGTGCTCGCCAAGAAAGAGCTTGGCGCTGGCCAGCCACTAAACTTGTGTCCTTGGCACTTAACTCCTGCTTACCACATAAACCTAAGCTGTTTCAGGATTCCGAGGTTAAATAAGACTACAATGAAAAAAAAAAAGAAAAAAAAAAAACCCAGCCCAGTTGCTCATTTTCTCAGAAGTTGTCAGAACAGAGAAAATCTTCAGCAATTGCATGAACCCTGCAGATTGTCAGAATCTCTGGACAGCATGGCTATTTTTTTTCTTATTTCTATGTGTCAAGGACACCGAATTGCGTCATCAGATTTCAAATGAGCAAATTCTGAATGCAATAACTGCGTTTGGGCAGTGCAACTCATCAACTAATTTAACGGACAATGCCCCGGATGGAGCGATCAATCACGAGGGCTCACAATGAATCTACGTTATGTGTAAAAATGATCTCATCACAATGAGTTGTTTATATTCTGTCCAAGGCTCCGCTCTCATGATTGATTGATTTATATTAGTCCGTATCTGCCGCTAATTAAAGTGTCCTGTCTTGTAGGCACATGCAAATCAGTGTCTCAGAACAAGATAACTAAATCAGCTGATATGGTAATAAGGATGTTCCACCATACTCCTAGTTTCCTTGTGTGCCTTCCTTCTTCTCCCGTTCAACTGCCAACGCCTTCCCGAGCCTGTTGGACATGAAACAGTCGTCCATCAATTCACAGGTCATCATTATCTCGAGGCTCATTTCACGTCGAAGTCACATCGGGTTCCTCTCGCCAAAGGTCTCGAGGATAAAGTCCACTTTCGCCTTCCACTAAAGTCTCCCCAGCGACACCTTCTTACGACAGCTGAGTATAGCCCCTCATTCCATTCGTCATTGATCATGATGTCAAAGTCCTACGTCTTCCTCTTGGTTGGTGTGTACGCCTTGGATCTAAGCCTTAACACACAGCGAGGCGTCAGATATCCATGCATACATTTCCCACAAAAGCTAATTGTCTTCAAGTTTCCGTGACATTGAGGATATTGATCTCATGCGAGACGACAAAATTGGCATAATGTTTCTGTCATACAATAATATGAACCATCTTTTGATCTTCTATGAAATTGTGGAAGTCACGGATGCTCTATGCAATATGAGAATCAATTACAAGGGCGAGGATCTATATGCAGCCTTCACAGAGATGCGGAATAAGACGAGCGATAATTAATATACCCGGTAATAATTTCAACCCACTTATCGCAGAATATACTCGTTTCAAAAGTCCCTTAACCAATCAGCAATCGAGTTTAGCAGTGCGTTAAAATTATATAATGCATGTATACGAATGACCAGTTCAGTGTGCATTCATTTGTCTACATCTATTTCGTTTGATCGAAAAGATTTTCGATTAATGTTTTCAAATCATTTGTTCTTTTCAATTGTGATTTCTGCTCATGGTGTAATCAAATTAAATAATTAATAATAATGAATATGCAAATCTATGCAAATATACGCTGTCTGTGACGTCAACATCTTTCGCTGAACACACAATTGTAACCATCGTCTCAATGTCTTTATTTTGTACTACCGTTTACTCTATTCCTAGTAACACATGTTCAGAGGAATGTCACGTGAGTTCCAGATCTATGTAACGTGATTAGCACAATTGAAACAGTTCCTCGTGGAACAGTTCCTCGTGTCGGCTCGTGGAAATCTCCGGACTGACTTGAGGTTTATTTTTTGCTCATTATTAGGAGCAAGGGAGGTTTCAACCTCCGAGAATTAAGTCTGAACATGCTGGGAATATGCTCCACTCATTTAGGAAGTCCAACCCGGGACTGCTACGCTTGCAATTACTATATGGATGTGTCAGCGAGATTTTAGTTATTGCTAGAGCGTTTACAATCTAGATATCAGACATTATATGATTTGTCGATAGCAATAATCACACGTGTTCACCTTATTTATGGGTCCTGCTAGAATTATTTCATTGGTATTTACGGACTACCTGGATACATTATCATTGTTTGCTTATTCCGGAATTACTGATACCGAAAATGCTTTATTGATATTATTTTCCGGTCGTTGAATCGAACTCTAAATTGCTTATCATCTATGATCATTATGCAGACACGCATTAGCACGCTGATAGTTACCTAATAAGGAATTGAACATAAATTATCAATGTGAAGTTTTATTAATATTATTATTATTATTTTTTGTGGTTTGGCAAAGCTACGATAAACAAATACATTTCTGCTATTCCCATTATTATTTCTTGTACTATTTATCTGTTATTTACATCATTATTAAGCAATACTTTTGGTACAATTGATAAGGGGATTTAAATGGTTCTGATAAAGCAATTTCAGTTGTTGATAAATCCTTAAATCATTCCCTTATTTCGCTCATAAATTACAATTTTTCGATTATATCTCCGACAATGAATCATGCCTCAGAGCCACACCTGGCCAGGAGAAAAGAATCGATCCAATCACATCATTTTTGTACTAAATTCATACCATGTCTGAATTCAGTAAATTATCAATGATGACCTCTAAAGCGTGTTGACGAGACCGGGTGCAAATATGATACATGTATCCAGAAACAAATTTAAGAAATTCAAAATAAATTTAGAATTATTTTCAAGCTCAATGTTTTACTTTGGTGCGGTCACCGATTCACGAATTTCTGATTGAGACCGTTTTACCTGCATTATAGTGAAATTGTGTTTGTACTAGATCCACGATTTGGTGTAAATTACCATGGCACATGCATCGTCCTTCACTTAATTCCGAATCGGGATTTCCACTCCCACACGTGATCTCTCTTTCCCGGAACAGCAGCCGTTGAGGAGAGATCATTTACTGTGAGTGGTTCATTCGTTCCACTTGCAGCCGACCTCCCCCACTCGCTGATTGATCCGTCTATTAGTCTGCGCTTGCAGATCAGGGGACAATTCATCATATCGAGAAAAGAGACCTTGTCAGCAATAAATTGGCCGCTATCAACCGCTCGATTGAATCCACTCTCAGTAACAGAGGACCCACTTGTCTGCTCTGTTTCATTTCGATCCCTCCGAGAAAACATTATGAGCGATGGAGTCATAGGTCCCGAACCTCAAGTAATCATGGATATTCGACGCTGGTTTGGTTATAACATGTATATCGATACAAATTGTAAAGTAATACCCGCTTGCAGAAAAAAAAAAAAAAAAAAAAAAAATCACACTTTGATAATAATCAACAATACAACATGACAATTATGAAACTATATGCCCATCTCAACATCAGGAATGTCTTCCCCCATAATCAATGGTTAACACCTTAGCCCTACAGTTATCATGCCTCCCCAGTTAAATCCTGGCATGCATTATATGGAAATCCATGCAAATTGGCCACTCGATATGACTCTCACTCTTGCTAGAAACATTTATTTTCACCAGTTGCTAATATCCTAATAGAAGAATTCGGAACCCCCTGAGTTCCAAGAGAAAACTCGCCCCTTGCATTAGTCATGGCGGCGTGTTGACGCGCAGTTCATGACTCCAAAGCCCGATGCTCCATCGGTCACAGGCTGTCACGTCTCCTCAAAACACTTCATCATTCCATAAACAACGGCACGTGACCATGTGATGCAATTACGAGTAATTAACAAATGCCAAATCACGTGATTAACTTGCGTTAAAGTCGAAGCAACAGAGCAGAGTAATAACGGTGATCAACATCAACAACACGCTTTGTAATTTCCGGTAAATATAGCTTCCTATTGCAGTGAATTAAATTCGCAATAGAGATAACAGCATGGAGATAAAATCTGCACTTGCAGAGCTCAATCCCGGCTCAAGGTTCATTTTCCTCTGGCTTCTGTTAATTGAAATTGCCTTGGCATTTTCCTTTGAGCAAACCAAATGTTTATAGTGCGCAGATTAATCACCCAAATTGCAAATAAACGGATTTTACATCGCGCACATCTACATTTCTATTTTTATTTTGTTTTTATCTTGTTGAGGCTTCTAAGCTACTTTGGTTTGTTTTGGGGTTGAGCTCGCTAGTTGCTGTAGTCCGCGGTGACTTTAGTTCAAGAGTTTGTCCTCCTTCTATTGGGCGTAGGGTTTGAAGAACGTGGAACACCTCCCAATATCTTCTCTTGTTGGGTCCTGCAACACAACTCACCTTTCCGTACCGAATCAGAGAAGTGATTTCTGAGCATAACTTCTTCGGGGCTTCTTATTAGGATATGCAACTTGGCAGGTAAAAAGACTAAGTATTTATGGTTCCACACGCAACGCGTTGCACTCACGATTCATTGCTATAACTCGGTATCGATGTATTTATTTATACAAAGTGACTCTGTACACAACTGCTGTGCACGGAGTAGTTAGTATGATGATTATGATAATGATTATGATTATATCTTTAGGCTACACTACTTTAACATTAGTTTTTTTTAATGCGAATTCAGTGAATGAATGATCCAAAAAGGTACAATCACCTATTGAAATTATATTAAAATTAGACACGAATAATGTTCATACTCATTCTCATACTCACATTCAGTATTGTATAAATAACAGAATATATGAAACCCCGATCATACCAACAACCTGCAAAAAGAATCCACTGAATACAATAGAGCACATTGGCTCATTTCTGCACGCATTACATTTATCATGCAATGTAATTCTAAAGGAAAAACCAAAATAGATGACAAAACCTTAAGACAGTAGGCGTGTAATACAATTGGCAATCGCAGTACCTCATGTTATCCACATCCAATGAACCACTCCAAAGGAACAAAGCTCACGAAAGCTTTCAGATTCTGAGCTCTGATTTAGCATCCTGTGAGAATGGAGCAATTCTGCTCTCTGGGCTCTGAGTGGGTACTTTGAAGCGACCATTGGGTCATCTATTCCCGCCGAAAGGCTCCACGCGACAGGCTCCGTAATTGGAGTTGACGTCGATGGAGCTGGTGGTTCGAATATCTGGTAAATGTCAATAGATAAATGGTAGGAGGGGTGCTTTTGGTTACGGCATTGGTGCGCTCCATTGTAAGTGGGAGTGGAAATATATAATTGATTCAGAGAAAACTTGCTTCGATGTATTTCTACTGGAGGTTACGGCGCTCTTGTCTATTAGCATAACAAGTCGTATTTGTTGAGATTCAGGGATTTGGGAAAGACAATGAACTTTCCTCACTAGATGTTAATACCCAGAGGTCATCATCGGTGGCCCTCGAAGGAAGGACTAGTAGGTCATTGACCCTTGAGACATGTGCATGCAAATGATGATCACATTTTATACGTCGTCCTTCGGGATCGTCAAATAACTGTCATTTCTTTCCTGATGGTTTTGTTATAGAATCACCTTTTTTTCTTTCTTCTTGGCTAAATAGTATATTATTTCCTTCTTTTTTTTTTCTTCTTTGCTCAAAGTCTTTTTTTCTCACATGTCATAAATAAATCTTCTGTCAAAATGCCTTATGCAGCCCACACAACACTCCTCGCAAATCCGAAACCCACCGGCAGATCAATCGTGAACAATTTCAACTCTGTCACGCTATCGATCAACCGTGATGACGATGAGACATGCACGCTTTAAAAAGCCCCTTGTGGCTGACCTTGGTCAGAGACTGATGGAGGGTCATTTCAAGTGGACAGTCGATTGAAGGATCGAACTTTTTGCTGAACGGCATTCGTCAGCTTCGACAAGGCGAAGAATGGAAGAGGGTAGGACAATTCTTTGATCCTGCTTTTCATTTATATATTTTTTGTCTCTTTCCCAGACCTGCACAAGTTTAATTTGCATGAAAAAGCATGTGAGTGATGTTACATTAATTCGATGTGCAGGTCTCCTAAGAGCTAGTTGTGATTACTGATCCGGGTTTGTGGTCCCAACCAACACAGATGAATGGATTGAAACCACAAAGGTCATAAATCTATGCCCAACCCTATTACGCATATGGGAATTTCAACCCGTCTCCCCTTAAGCAAAGAAAAAAATAGTAAAAGCAATATCGGTGTGTGGAATTACAGAAAATTGTGTTCAAGGTTTTGATGCACCTTTCCACATTATCTATACGTGCTGTGAGAACCAACGATGACTTGTTAAGTATGCCAAAGCACCAACGTACATTGGAGTTCAATGCAGTGGTTCGTTTGCATTGAGTTTGTGGCAACGTTATTTTACAAGCAATACCAATTGCTGATCAAACACCACAATAAGAGCAAGAACAACAAATGCATCGAAATGAGCAAGGCACCATTTGCTTATTGTTGGTTATGAAAGTGGACGCACACGGTCGATGACCAACGAATCACCATGCAGATACATGTAGGCAATATCCTGCCTAATGGTTGGATATTGCCCTGATTTGTGTGTTCCTGCCCTCTCCTTCGCCACAATTCGGATCCGATTTTCATGGATATTGGGCATTTGACTATTTGTGGCCGACCACAATTGCCAACGTGGACCACATTGAGGACTATAAGCTCCCTCATTGCTCCTCATGCAAATGACACGGCTGAGTTTGTTGATCTTATACTACATTCATTTGTACTCCAATGTGTGCTGTTTAAAGCTACATACATAGCATTACATTCAAACTCAGTATATACTTGCATACCATATATCATTGAATTCTAATTACAATGTTTTATTCACGTTTTATACATTTGTATTCATTTTATTTGACACTGTTTAAATACAGCAACATTACGGTTCATTGTTTGTGAGTATTTTAATCTTCGATAGTTTTCCTTATCCTGGGGCTAAAGTAGGCCACACACTCCAAGGTACACAAGGACGTGCAAATTGGCTTGAACCATAGACATGGACTCGAATAAACCCAAGAGGATTGGCTTATTCCTTTGAAATATTAGCAACAAGCAATGCCCAAGGGGAATCTATATTCATTATGTTATTCTGATTCTCATCATGAACAGGTGCACAATACACGTAACACCGTCTAGATATCTCATTCTTGCATCTGGCAAAATTTTCCGGTGACATTTGACATTGGTGGACAATGTCTCATCTTGGATTTCGTGATCACACGCAAATCTCGTCATCCCTAGAGCATTTCGAACGCTGAGAAAGACACCAAGGAATGAAATTCACTGATGAAGGTTCTCGGGTTTTCACTATAACATGTGTCCGGTGATTTGGCAAGAGATACTTCAAAGGAAAGTTCAAGAATTCAATCCGATTCAGGGATCATGTTCTAGCGCCCGTATAGTTATCAACAAAATGGGGTTGGGTGGTGCCGTTAAACCCAATCATGCCTTATGCTATGCTAGCATTCTATAATGCCATCCGAAGTTACACAAATAAATGTTACCGTGAACGTAATGGGATAACGATTGTTGCAAGAACGCCCGAAATCTCGAGGAGTAAAGCTATGAAAATAGCTATAATTATAATCATAATTATTCCATTTTTATGTTATAAAGTGTAAAATCCATCATAGAAAAATACGCTAAAATCGGAGTGCACTAAATATAATGAACTGAACTGATTATGCATGAAATTATCGCAAAATTGTATTATATAGGAATTAGAGAAATATTAAAACCATTTGAAAAAATTTCATAGCTCAGCATACGATTATTAAAAAAGGTAACTTTTAAGAGGATTTCTGATTGTTTTGAATAGCGGGTGATAAAGGATGCACCCTAAAAACATTTGCGCCTTTTGATCGACTGATACAATTTCGACATTACGATTGCTCTGGGCTAATTCCTAGATACATCGAATTTGAGAGGATTGCATTCTTGCTATCTTTTTGCTTTTCTTTTTCTTTCTGTTTTCTTTTTCTTTTTGCTTTCTTTTTGCGTGCGATTTCATATCGTTATGATGCTACTAGAATAATTGTTCTATTGTTAACAATAGAAGCCGTCAAGTGGGCAGATCTTTCGGCAGTTCTTATAAAATAAATCTCGCACTCATCTCGCTTCATGCTATTCTGCCTGTGTAAGAAATTCATTTATTTTTATTTTGTCATGAATGTATCCATTGATGACCGAATATTTCAAAAGTGGCATATTGTCACTCACACTTGGCCATAGAATCGATCTAAAATGATTTCCAAATAAACAACAGTTGTCATATTTAAAGTTTAAAGCAAGAAACTGTGACTGGAGAACATCGTATGGTAATATTCCCTAAGTGAATAAGCGAAATACTGCAGTTTGTGAAGGCATCACAAAGCAATTTCTTACTTTATAACACCATGGCCTAGTGCATGTTAGGAATAACCCCCATGATATATTTTTCAGATAAGTACAATATCTTTTTAATTATGCAAACGTCCCTCCGAATTTGCTGTGTAATTATTTGCGTTTGTTAATCATGATTATGTTATGGTACTAGTATCTTCTCTCCACACAATTGTATTTCCGCTGATCCAAATAGCGTGCAATCGAATTCTCTAGTGCCGTCCTAACTCTTGACCAGTGATGGTTCCTCCACGTGGCGTAGGCAATACTCCATTTCTACGCCGGAAGTACGTAGCACCGAATTTGTATATAAACTCTGCGGATTCGTCAACACTCTTACGCCCCAACTCAAAGTGCAATGTACCGTATGTTAAAAGTATGCGAACCATTTGCTGGGGAATATAATGCGATATTTAATGGTGCTAAAAGTCACACCATCGTTTACCGATCGAGGCACGATGTAAAACGTTATGTTGCAAAGATCTTTAAGCTTAACGGTAAATCCCATACATATTGCACAGCAAGCTAGTCATCTGGGTACACTAGTTGGCGGTAAGACACAACAGGATAAAGTTTCGAGGTTTAGGAGAGACATGATCCTACGTGTTTGGACATTGTACTGATGTTACAGTTGAACTATTCATATCATGATTTTCTATGTCAATGTCAATGCTTAACTGCCATCGGAATAAATGATACATACAAGTCGATATAAATCAAATTTATATCTTTAAAGTGCGTGCCATAAGACAGCACGTAAAATATCGTGGATCACATGGCAAAGTTATTGAAAAGTTCAAAATTGCAAGTCACTAATTCTAAACAATGAGGTTTTTTTTCCAGTCATTATATGATGAGTCAGCATCATGTCTTGTGCACCAAAACAAGTGACTCAACTAGCAGTGTTTATTAGTCAGGAGGCAGGTAATCAGGTGAGTTCCTTCCTACTAATGCTGAACGCTGATTTGTTTATGATTACTGTAGATGTAATAAGTTAACGACTTACTTATCACTATGGTATGGACCATAAATCATTAATTTCTTTTAGTGTTTATCGAATTTGCTGCTAATATTCTTTATACATCACATATAGTGCTCTCATGAATGCTTCGGTGCATATCACTTTTTTGAATTGGGTTCCCGACATGATAAGACAATCTACCAGTTTATGAGAAACTCACACAGCAGGCACCGGTGAGGTGAAGACATATATGCACTTTTAGTAGCAGGTAAGCTTGTCTAATTCAGCCGTATCCCTTTTTTATCATACCCTGTAGATACTTATGATGATTCAATAAGTGAGTGATGATGCCATGTAGTTCATTTCTCATGAGACAATTTCAATAATGCAGGGCTATCGATGCTTGCTAGGGCAGTATTCTGCACTGATTTAACCTTTAACCTCATGAACCCATGATTTATCCTTACCACCCTTGATCTCTGCAGTATTCCGGTTATAGATGTCACTAAATATTGCACAAGTTTTTTTTCTTCACGCACCTCGCTGTTTACTCACAACTATTGGTTGATTTCGTCGCACGCATTCAACTCGCTGGGTGAGTTTGGGAAAAACACAAACAAAAACACAGTTACAGACCAAGCACGTATCCTGCCAAGGGTACATGGCTGATGTTCTCTATCTTACGTTCCTTAGTATCCAATTACACAAAAATCAGAGCGACGAGTGATCCAATTATTCGCTCTCTTCGTTCTATCCCCCTGACTCAAGAAAACATAACCTGCAAGGATAAGAACCGCCATTGCCTTGCTCTGTTGTTGTTTGAAGGCGTTCCTCTTTTTACTTTTAAGTAATTTGGTTTCTAGTCACGGATGCATCAATATTGCAGCCCTAGGCAGGTGTGATGGGCCGTGTAAGGCACCACTTACTATCTCTTCCTTTTTTAAGGCGAGGAGATATACGCTTTCATTGATAACGGTGGAGATTGCCGATTAACCGAAAATGAAATTGTGCGCAGGGTGAGATGTAGTATTGGTCGGGATATTTCAGGCTTGAAATGTGAGTTGTCACCTTGATTAAAAGGCAATGTAAAATGCTATTTTATGCTATTTGGGCCTATATAATAAATATATTATAAATATATAATTATATAATAAATATATAATAAATATATAATGTAACTCTGTAGTCAATACGAGCTCAGCGCCCGCCAGTTTATTGGCGGAATTAGCATTTAGAGTTGATTATTTACCACCCAATAGCTGTACTGAATGATTATTCGAGTAAAGTCTGATTAAATTGACCTGAATGGAATAACCAGCAACTGAAACTGTGTTGCCTGTTGCGTCTAATTTTAAGTCACCTAGGCAAATGTTAACTTGGGTTCAAAACTGATAAACTAAATGATGATGTTTTTCATGATATGGCCATGCAACTTCATTCTTGGGCATGGTCAGAAATTCACCCTAAAATTCCTTTCAGGGGGCTCATACCATCCACCGGATCTCAGTAGAACTTTGATCGACACCCCTTTCTCTTCATGTGGACGGGTATGCTAGTCTCGAAGTAGACGGACTTCCTTTCTTGGAAAGGTATAATCTAAGAGGAGTGATCGAATGCAACGATGAATTGTAAACATGAATTTGATAATGGTTTCTGTGGCTATTGTGGGAGTGAATCGGTTCAGGTTTATGATACAACCTAACCTAAAGGCTTATCTACTAAGCTCGACTGTACTAACATTGATGCATAATTTGTTCAGTAATATAGGTATGCTATTATCAGGGGTCACTGTACTGAATTGGCAGCAGTAACTCCACATCGTTTAGCCCCATGAGAGAAATCGGAGTTCAGCCTGATGTAGTCTATTCGTCAGCGGCGATCTCAGATCTCCGCTGATGATACTTGTATGTTAAAAAACTGGAAGTTTTTTCTGGCGTCAAAACCCGTGGGTATTGGCAGACACGCTGAAAATCATGTAATAAAATTATATATTTTAGAAACGCCACACTATTAAAAATTAGATTCCGTCCACTATTTCCTACTAAACTCGGCAAATGTATGCCGACATTTCAAAATATTTACACGTGCAAGCGCACTCAGCCATTCGCCTCATTTGCATAATTTATTTAGGGCACATGTCAAGGGAGCATACCGTGCGTAAAAAATGAGTCGCGATTGTGTGTGATTTCGTTTCTTCTCAAACATGTAATCATAACGCTTCGAGAACACGCAGTCAATAAGTAAGAGACGCTGGAATATATATTAGTTTATTATAATTAAATATCCTTTACACGTCAGTATATAACCATTTAAATAAAAAAAAACTATAATATGTGCCAACAGAAGGCTTCATTTCACGAATTAGCAGGAGTAATGAAGCATTTTGAACGACATTTTGCAATTGAAATAATGAAGGATCCCAAAGTAGCATATTTAGGTCAGGTCAAGGAGGTCAATGAGTGAGTGAGAATTTGATAATCTGTTCAATCGAGCGTTCAAGGGGTTTTATTTATAAACTGAGGATATGGCTTGTATATTTTATTATTTAATTAGGTGGCACAATATAACGGGGTTATAGTTTGTGTGAGTTTGTGGCTGGTATTAGCGTTCTTAATTGCCAAATTGCACAATTTTCTACGAGCGTCTGAAATTGAGCGCTGAATTCATGATCATTTCACGTAACTTCCAGTTGTATACACAGTTTTTTCTCCGTCTGTATATGAGAATATTCAGACGGCATTCTGAATCATTAATTAATTAATTAATTGCATTAACGATATTTGTATCATTATAGAGATTCAGAAAAAAAAATTGTTCTGAGCACTAATAATACTTCTAGGTTGAAAGCAAGGACATTTCAGAGAATTTAAGTAAGCAACTGTACTGTAGGTTATACAAAATAATTAGCGTTAAAAGATAATCTGAACATTATCAGAAAAGAGTATCACACTAGTAATCGCTAGGGACAATACTTCAACTTTGTACTAGAGTACAATTGATTTAGGTATAATCCATACATACGTAGAAGAGACTTATGTCTGACGTGAATAATTGAACATTGGCATTGTGGCTTAAAGGTAAGTGAATACCCATTCACATACTGCAAAAGGACAAGCCGCTGAATTGTGAAGGTGGTATGGAATATGAAATGTATATGTGAAGAACATGGCACTGAAAGGCTAATAAGAGAGAGCCAAGTTGGGCTGAAACACGTAGGTAAAGAAGGGGTGCATTGCTATTAAGGTCGAATCCCAGAAGGTTCACCAGGAAATTGCCCTTTGAGGAAATTCTTCTTCTTTACATTTCTCATGGGACCAATTTCAAACCGGTTTATACAGCTTGTTCCAATAGGTTACTGTTGCTATATACGTGAATATCGGATATAACATACACGATCCAACGAGGAATTCGAGCACGTTGGGGTTTTTTTTTTTTGGCAATTTGCCCCCCAAAGATTCACCACATTGCCATGACACGCAACTGAGACAAAAGAACAGCTAGAATTTCCGCCAATATGATGACTTCAAGCGAAAGTGAAAAAAAGTCTGCAAATTGCCTTTAAAGCTGAACCTTTCTTGGCGAATTGTAGAAGAAAACTCAGCGAGGGGGTTTTTCATATCTTAGGTTTCAACATAAGAAACAGCACCCTAAGTATGAGGGAAAAACAATGACAAGAAAATTGTAGTGATTTGCTGAGCAGTTTCGAATAGCGATTTGAATCAGATGTCAAGGAAACGCCACGCGTTCATTTATACTTGAGTTTCACCTTTCCTCGAGTTGACGTGTTGACAGAGAGAAAACCAGAGAACACCAATGAAAGCTATGCACTGTTCATTTAAAACAAAAGCAAAGCATAGTAAGGGCTGAGTACGTAAGACATGATGGCCCATAGTGTATAGTGAATCATTTTATTCGTGCTATCGGCTCTTAGAGATCAAAGACATTGCAATGGTTTACGTCAGCGTTAATTCGATGTGTGTTTAGCTCTTTGCGACCAACATTCACTGCAACCTTTAATATATTTATTAAAATCAAATAGGCTAATATAGCTAGTAAACACGGATATATGTATTAACGTAAGAATCCAACCTCAAAGTTAATCATACCACAGTTTAGTGACGACGTGATGAAAACACTTCTTGGTTTGCAACAATCTGAGCATGTTCTAGAAATCATTTTGCTTTCGATTATTCCTTAGATTTTCAACCCTAATTCTGGTCATGACATCTTTCAACAAACGACTCCAATTACAGCAACCCTTTCAAGTCATTTCGGTCATTTACAGAGTCATTTTGAACCCCAGAAGGGAATGACGACTCTGGTTTCTTGCCACGTAGGACCGCAATCCATCCAGGGAGAAAAGCAATTCGCAGAGAGGCGACTGCAACAATAATGTTACAGAGCACTGTATGCAGAGAAACACTAGCATTCCGCCTAAATGATAAACCTGTCCTAGTAGAACCATCAACGTCCATTACAGAGAGGTTAAGCCAAGCTTATATAAGTTACATCCACGAGAGACTCATTTGACCGGTCTATTTTTAAAGCTTATAAGCCAATGCTTGAGCAGTAAGTTCTCCCACGAGGTGCTGCTAGATATATTCTTAGAAATCGTAAATGTGTAATACCATTGATGTGCTGTTTCAAAAAGTATGAATTGCAAGAATACGACTCACAATTATTCATGTACAAGCATAATCACATAATAGGAATTGTGCGCCACGTGTATATGGCATTTGTAGGCCAACAGGTTGCTAGACTACCAGACTGCTATTCAACCCAAACACCTCCTGTTGCCCAATTATTTTGCCAGCCTCGCTGCTATCACCCTGGAGCACTAGGGATTTAGAAAATTAGGTTTGTCGATTTCAGGGCAGATGGGAGCGCAGAGGCTTCAATCTCGCCGAATGCTCGTTTCGATTCGTCGAAAGATCAGACTCAGTAGACGTTTTCAAGTTGCCTTGGGTCCTCGGTGCGATTATAATCGTCGCTGCTATCTAATAAAGGGTAAGGTCCAATTGTTGGCATCTCTAAAGAGACAACATTATTGCCGCTATTAGATTTATACGACTGAGTGGATAACGTTACGGTGATGTACTATTGTGATGGGATTCTGTGTAATATTTGCCTGTCCATCAATACTTATTATGTTAAACGGTTGTAAATATTTCGTTTCAATTGCCCAGAGTCATCTGTGGCCACTGGGTTCCATTTGACTGTTAGTTGGGATCAGAGTAAAACAATTTCCATTGAACTAAGAAGCAACTGAGAATAAACTGACAATCAATACGATCCGACACGGGGCTTCTATCTCTGTCAGTGGGTTGTAACGGGTGGAAGGGCTATCTGAGAGAGTAATATGAAATGAACAATGCAAGGATAATTATCATCAAGTCATATCAATGCTCTGTTATACGGTGCGCGAGTACAGATAAGTCAAAGCAAGCCATGATTATTCTGGTCGGGGCTTCTTTTTCTTATAGGGAGGCCATAAGCCACGTGGGGCTGTGATTATTTTTGGGGGTTTCTTTACCTCAAGTCTGCTATGAAAGAAGGCAAAACATTCACGACTCTCTGCTTTGCCCAATCAGGAAGTCTGCGACATTCAAATTTGGGGCAGAAGTCTTCAGGAGACGGACAAGCAGATGTTTTCCTTAGCAACGCTCATGATTGATGGTTCCACAATGCAATTTAGTTGCACAAAATAAGTTATTATCACCTGAAGAGTTCAAATTTAAGGGAAAAAAATCAATCAGAAAGCACATGACTACACATTAACAGGTACAACGATATTTTGACCTATATCCACACCGATGTTATTCTGTCCAATTCGACCCACAACTCCTAAATCAATCAACAAGATTGGACATCCTGTAATTTTGTGAGGTTTATGTCTACATTATGCTAATTAATAAGACGAATTGCGGTGTAAAACCATCGTAAGTGGATCATATAATGGCTACGGGGGTTGCAGCAAGTGAAATTGGATGTGTGGGATACGCTAGCTATCAGCGTGTCGCGTGCAATAAACACAACGATTCGCCTTGCATTGCCTGCAAGGTTGGAGAATGGTCATTACTCATTAATGCCCTAAAGCACTATGGGCGAGCATTGGTGTTTATGCTACGTGATCAATTACAATTGTTCTACCACAAGGAAGAGCTAAGAACGTGACTTATGTAAATCCGAAATGTGCATGTCGTAGGTGTGTCAATTGCTGTGGCATTATTCTTTTGCAATCTCGTTTGCTTTTAATTATGATTGATATATCCATCAAATGATATGGATCGCAATTGTCTTGGATATGTTGCGGTTGCTTCTTTGGACTTATTGTTTTATTGGTAAAGATAGCTGACATGCACACACTTGTGTTTGAAGTTTGTTATTAGAGGTGAGAATACTTATTATTAATCGACGACTTATTTACAGCACAATACCAAGACAGACGGTATTGGTGTATTATGTACGTGTAGTTAGGTCAATTAGTATCAATATCTATTTATTTTTTTGAGATCAGTTTTAATTAAATTTAATTTAAACTAATTATTATTTTTACTAACTATTAAATTAAATTAAAGTTAATTTAAATTTTATTTAAACAATTTAAAATTGTTTTATTCAGAACAATCTCTAAGTTCATGCTAATATTGTGGAATTAAATTACTTATAACGTCGGGGTGTAAATTATCAAAATAATTTAAAATTTCAATTGATGCCATAGGTAATCATAGCGATACAGATTACTATGAATGTGATTAATAACTAAAAATATGAACTGTGTTTGTTGTTTTCGGATCCATCACGTCCGATTAATAATCATAATCTGTAATGCAAACCTTATTCTGTTTATACATGTGCCACAATATAATAGTTGACATTGCTAATCCCATCAACTTGACATGCACCCAAATCATTCAACCATTCGCCAACCGAACCGATAAGTTACCAAAAAAGTTCGGTTACCTAATGCACACGCAGTTACACACCTCACAGAGTACCAGTCACCAACACTTACCTCGCCAATAACAGACTTCAGTTACAGCGCTCCAAGTATCCTTGATTCAAAATAGCAACAGATAGAGATTACCAGAGGCGTCCAATCGCGGTGCTTTCAGGCAGCAGAGTGGTCTCCATGCTAGCGAGGCCTGCTTATGGTTTATAGGAAGGACCTCTAGACGCCTTGGCGATATGGCAATGCGGGTGTTAGCAGGGGCTCAACCACAGACATGGATACTTCATCGCCTGCTTCATTCTTTTCCCCTCAGTTGAGTTAGACGTCATCTCGGCACACCTGTACCGATATGAATTATGTATTTTGACAAAATGATAATGCACATATGATGGTTAATCATTAAGCTTGATAGTTATTGCATGCGTACACAAGCGGCAAGTGAGATCGTGGATGTCAAAGTTTAAATGAACATTCAATGCAATGAAGAGAGCAATCATTTATTCAATCGTCGGTTTTCATTACTCATTTGTATTTTCAATCTACGATTATCATCAGTGGTTTCGCTGAAGCCGAGGCTGCGCAGACATCGTTGTTTATTTAAGGTGAAATGAAAAGGAATTATTATGAGCGCTATGGCGTCAGATGTTAAAAATATGACAATAATCATGATAACAAGTCGTCTCAAATAGAACGTATAATCCAGGTATGCATTCAAATACCTGTCCATATCCAGTCAACATAACACCTAGAGATTTCGCTCTGTCCTCTTTCAACCTAGTGACTCTTTATACTTGTTCAAGTGATGTTATAAATAGAGTTATGTTCGGTGAATGCTCATTCAGTCATCGACGGTACCATGAAATATCGAATCAAAACATTTTGGGGTGGAATAGGATGTTGATCTTGTTTCTACTTCTGTTGAAGTTAAGTCAGAAATGCTAGGAACTATAAAAAGTCGTTCTTTCTATAATATGGAAATGCGGAGTATGCATTTCCAGGTAAAACGAGTCATCCTTACATTCATTTCTCCCTAGAATTTAAACCTTTTCATGAGGTTTCCTCGAAATTGTCAAAATATGCGGTTCTTGCAATGAGAAAACGACGGAAAGAAAGACAATCATCAATGATTACACCTGAGACAATAACACGTATGTGTCAAACATTATGACCAGTAAAGAAATGGATTACAGTTGCCCTATCATCGTGTCTTTTATATAGCTTCAGAAGAGTAGGTGGACGACCAAAGGTTACCTGCAATTACAGATGAGAAGATAATCCTTAAAGAAGTGACACATTTAGGTGTGTCTGAATTTTGAACACGAGATCCGAAGTCTCAGCAATCTATGTTATACGCACAATCAGGTAATCGAGATGTAATTAAATAATATTTAATTACATTTAATTAACATATTATGTTAATGGTCTAAACGAAATTCTGAATGCTAAGTCTTATTACACCAAATTAGTGGATAGATATAATCAAATGTGTTTTATATCTCGACTGTGAACCCTGGATTTAGTCCATGCGATTAAGTTCAGGGTGAATGACTTTTACCTGCTTCACCCGGGAGGGGATGGATGCCCAACACTAATTGGGGGAGAGTAAACATCATTAGAACTTTCAGAGGGAGATTGTAGTTGCCTGTTTGCCTTAGCCTAACAGGTGAGTTGATCATATCAGCTGCTTTTGTTGCACATTGCCAACTACGGGTTCAGAGGTCATCATAGGAAATTAGTCAATCAATAACATAGCACCCCACGTGACCAAAATCAGAACAAACGCAAATTTGCAGGAAACTTAGAAGAATAAAAAAGCAAAGAGTCTGCATATGTTTATTTGCTGAAAATTATTATTTTGATCTTTGAGAGTGTATTTGTCGGGAACTTGACGTAATGTCCTCCAGAGCACTTATTCAGATTGCATCGCATACTTCAGTTACATCTTTTGAAATCAGTGTTCCATCATAATAAATGAATTAATTATTAATCCTAATTAGGTTTTCTGATGTAACCAGGTTTGTGATTATATAATAATATAATCCATTAACATGACCACCGAACAGCAAGGGGGTTTTTGAGGCACACTCTCGGTGAGTCTGGTTTCAAAAGTATTCCTATAAACATTTACAACAACATGAACACAGTTTTACCATATACCAAGTTTAGTTGCTAAATATTATGGCACCCAAAATTAAGAAAATGCCGCCCAATGATACATGTATGACAAACGAGAAAGACGTGTTGCCGGTCAAAACAACAAGAGCAAGTGAAAGATTGAAAAGTTGGAAGAATTCGAATATAATTTTGAATGCAGACTACGACAAAAATAAGGAAGAAAAAATAACAAATTGTCCGTACAAAAGAGTGGAAAATATAATGTACTTGAGCACTCAGTATAATTGAGACCTGCAGAGAACATAATGGATGTCATGCAAAAGGTGAAAGGGGTCAGATTGGTGCAGATCGTGCGAGTAAGTCGTCATTGAGGCCAATGCAACCGAGCCGTATCTAAGCACCCCAAGGTGACTTAATTAGACAAGGATTTATGTTCTAACCCACATAATGCAACTTATGCAGACACAATTGTGCTGGGTCTTTTTTTTTTTTTTTTCGGGAAACATACTTTGTCTGATCAAAAGACGACTGACCTTTGAGCAATTCAATGCAGACAGGTAGCGTTTTTTTGACCTTTTATAAGGTTGTCACGTGCATTGCCATGGCAACTGAACGCTGAAAATTAAAGCCATTATTCAATAGTATATGATGGTATCTTGCTGAACTTCAGCTGATCAAATGATATGGTGCGTACATCTGTTAAAAAAATGTGTTTGTTCTGGTGTCTGCGTATCACCCAAACGGGTTGGGTGGAGCCGTAAAACCCCATTTTGCTGCGATCATCAATGAATATTTATAAAAAATGATTCATTACTGTTGTATTAAGCTCGGTACATGAGGCAATGAAACTCTTAAAAGTAAATTTGGCATTTCGAGTTTTGTGTTTTTTTTTTTTTTTTTTTTTTTTTTTTTTCGTTTTTCGTTTTTCGTTTTTCGTTTTTCGTATTTTTTTTTTATTTTTTTTTATTTGTGGCAATGGATAATCCAGACTTTTATTATCTTGACTTTTTAAATTACTTACCCAACATTCTCTGCGTGCACAAGATTCGATCAACTCAAAACGAAACCAGCTGTGGTGGATTCACAGGCAGATAGTTCAGAGAGGAAACGAATTGAATCAAGTCAAATCCTCTCTTCAAAGATATCATCCATCTCGCTAATTGCAAATAGCGTACCTTTCTTCGGACGTAATCTATCAGAATCTGGCAGAAACTACCCAGACCTTGAGCGAATTTTTGCGCCTCTCTCGACAGCAGACATCTTGGAACAATTTTGTTCCCTTTTCAAACGAGCACGTCGTTAGAAGGAACTAAAAGAAATCACGACAAATAGCACATCCATGAGAAATATTAGACTATACTACTACTACTACTAGGGCGGCCTCAGCCGGGCCCTAGCACGGATCTTCCAGTCTTCCCGGTTTTTCATGCATGAAGCCAGCTCGCTAGATGTTTCTGCGTTGGCATCTCGTCTCATGACATCGACGTAGGTCATCCTCTGCCTCCCACGCTGCCGGTGCCCGTGTCCTGGCTCCCAGAGTATTAGCCTGCTTGTGGCTAATTCTGGATGGCGATAGCAGTGGCCAGCGAGTTCCATCCTTCTGGCTGCTATTTTGTTGCTCGCTCTGGGAAGCTCTCCGTATAGCTCGTCGTTGGACATGTGTTGTCTCCAGCTGATATTAAGTACCGCACTGAGCATTCGTGTGTAGCAGCCATCCAACGATTTTTCTAGTGCTTTCGTCATGGTCCATGTTTCACATCCATACAGGAGTATGGATTCAACCGTTGCCAAGAAGAGGCTCAACTTGACCTGTCGGGACATATGGGACTTCCATATCTTGGTCATGCTGTTCAGTGCCCTCCAGGCTAGAGCTTTTCTTCTTAAAATATCTGCATCAGTGGAATCCATCCATGAGCCCAGGTACTTGAAGTCGTCAACCTCCTTTAGTGTGTTTCCTGCGTTTGTCTTTAATGGTTCATGACCTGAGATGTTATAGGTCATAACTTCTGTCTTCTTTGCATTCAGTCCAAGACCCACTTTGTCACATTCTATGGTAGGCATTCATCAGCGGAGTATCACATCGGTAAACACACATTATAATTATTTAGTTGTGTTGTGATCATCAGTCATTTTACACATAATAATCCCAAAAAAAATAATATTAATTAATTAATTAATAATTGATAAATTAATTGTATGTTGTATCATATTCAGATCCCAAATAATGAGACGGGCATTCTGATGTTAAATCCTTGCCCAAATTGGGATCTCGGGTCAAGATCGTTATGATGGGATGCAAGTATGTCAATTTTGGAACGGTGAACACGGAATTGGCCTAATCGAAAGAATTCAATTGCCATTTTTTTGAAGTGAGGCCGTAGTAATCATCAAAGCACCGGAGGAACTGATGCTTCTGAGCTCAAAGTCAAAGGAAACTCACTCGGGCAACCCTTAATCCGATCGAGTGCTTCCTCTTTTGTTTCAGCCAAAAACCGGCACCGCATTTGACTCATTTTAAGCGGTGTCTGTTCATTCACCCGCACGAACACAGTTCTTATCCAGGCAACTAGTGAGAAGTTATCGCAGTCAGTACTATAGTTTATATTTGTATTATTTATGGGATCCATGTCTTTCCATTGTCGATATTTTCTGTCAAAAAAAGGGCTAAAACTAATGGAAGTAATAACGAAACAATAATTTAGAAAAAAAAAAAAAAAAAAAAAAAAAAAAGTGAAGAAGAAAATTCGACTCAAAATTTGCTGAAAACAAAGGAAGCTTCTTCGTCAGGAATGTTTATACAAAGAACAAGAGGACAATCTTCCAATATTAATCATAGTGAGGGCAGCCACCAAGTCACTGAAACGTTTCAATAATATTATGTGGACGGTGTTTTTCTAGGTCAAAATATATACATGTGCATCAAAGATAAATGACCGTTTCGGTGGACATACTCACTGTTTATCCCATTTTCAGGAAAAAGGAACCTGCACATGCGCGATAATTAAGCTTCATTTGTCACAATCCTCATGATAATCATCTTCAACCACTTAAAGCATCAAGAAAAAAAAATCCTAAATAGGACAACTTGTGGAAGTTACGTGGGCGCGGCTGCATGCATGCTACGCCCAGTTGCGAACTAAGTTAGGCTCTAACTCTAGATGGCAAGAAAACTCTAGTTGAGAACTAGAATTCTTCTCAACAGAAGTTGTGTACTATTGATAATGGTAGAGATGCTCTAAATCCTTAATTCGCAACTCGACAAACTGAGGATGATGAGCAGAAAAGGTTAAGAGGCATGTTTTGATGATTTCGATAAGTGATTGCTAATATTTCATTCCTCTGCATATATTATTATTGCATGTTATTACCATGCCTACAACCCTCAATATAAGTGTGTCTTTAACTGAATGAAATGGATACCAAGTGCTGCATTTGTATTCCGAAAACATTAGTGAGCCCTTGAAACACAGCTAGCTTAGAGGGATGCTACAACTCAGGGCAGGAAACGATTTGTGAAAACTTGAAATACGCATCAACTATAAGATCTCTTCGCATGCATAATGACTGTGTATACTCAGAAATGAATTGCGTTGAGAAGAAATACAAAGCAACTGAAAATAAAGCCGGACAAAACCATGCCATGCAATGTATAATAGAATGCCAAACGATAGGATGGCATACTCTATGAGGACTATATTTCTTGTAACCAAGACTCTTTACGAGCTGCCATTCGTTCATTTCATTCAGTTGCGAAAATACCGCAACTTATTAATGCTTTCTCTTGTGTTCATTGGAAAATATTGTCATCAGCTAATATTTGATGCATTTCCACAATTCGGCGAGTCGTGAATGGAGCCGAACGGGCGTGTCAGCAATGCGTGAAGCTTCGATAACCTTTGACCCACTATAGTTGATTGCAATGTCAACGGCGTATCTCAAGGCCATCAATGTTTCCCTTGGGAAGTTCACTTCTTATCAAAAGCAATATAAATGTGATCCATTAACCAACGAATGTTTTTTTTTATCTGGTTTTGCAGTGGGACGGTTATTTATCAGAAATGAGCTTGTTTTAATGGTATACTATCGAAGACGAACCGGCGGTTGGTGAGTATCTCTGGCGCTATAGTTTAACTGCATTGCATTGTACAACGCAATAGAATCGCAACTTCCTCGTCCAGGATTGGACATCGAAGGTGAAAGTCTGTCACGGGAGCATTACCCTGATGAAACGATACCCTTTCCGAGTCCCCTGTTACCTTGAAACGTTCCACGGGGGTTTGGGCTTATTTCGCTGGAGAAGCATCAGCCCTCATTCACTTAATCCTCTCCTCATTCTGGATATCGTAGCGACCTATTGATTCGAAGTATGAAGGTCACACACCTCACCGGAGTTTTGTGCCTTTCGTTTGGTTTCTGTTTAATTCTTCGCAATATGGTAGACCAAAACAGATGCCGTGTTTGCCTGAGCTTTTATGAATAAGGGTCTCCTTGGAGAACTTCGTAACGCGGCTTCTTTGACACTTTCCAGATGTCTGATATCCGGCATCCGGCACTTTTCAATATTTGAAGGGGGCGCCGAATAGATCAGTCAGTTTGACCGGCGGACTGCGATTCTATGTCGACGGTCAAAGTCGAGGTCCCGGGTTTGAGAGCCGATCGGGCCACGGGCGTTATGATTGTGAATTATAATTGTAATTCGTTATAATTATTATTCTTTGGTGACTCTGCAGTGTTGCCTAACTGTATAACAAGGCTGGGTGCTGTGTACTGCTCTCTATGGTGGTATGCAGAATAAAGAATCCTTGGGATTTATCGATAAGAGTAGGGAGAAACCCCGGTCCCGGGCGTTCTGCTCTGGCGCCCGTATTACCCGAATGGGCTGGGTGGAGCCGTAAAACCCCATCATGCCTCATGCCTAATGGCTCAATATTTGTACATCCATATTATAATATACAGTTACCATCATTCGCCAAATTCTGATTGGACGGGAGTCAGACACGGTGATAATTGTGTCACAACAGCAACACCGATGTGTGACAATGAAAAGCAGTTCTGTGAAACTGTTGTTTCGCGTTTACATTGCCTGGAATGCCTGTTCAGCTATGACCTCTCAATCATCAATCTTCAAACGCAATAAATTTAGCGCTTTCATTGGAGCAGAATAAAGAGGTCAGAAGTCAGAGGTCAAACATTGCGTCGTAAATTGAACCATCAGGCACAGGAAACGATGATTTATCCTTAAAGGGCATCGCAAGACCCGATGATCGATGACTGGCGATTGAGAATTTCATAGCCAATCTTCGGACCTGCAAGATGCGCCTCTCCTAGAATGGACATTGGGGTAGTCCATTGTAACACCACGTGAAGCATTGATTTATTGAAGGTTGGGGGTGGAGGAGGGGGGTGGGGGTTAGTGGGTTCATATACTTGCCTTTGAGCTACAATGGAAATGAGTGGATCAAGTGATGATGGATTCACCTTGCTGTTGCTATGATTCATTATTTAATCACATTTTTTTGCATGTTGTTGCGAACTCGGCTTTTGTGGAATGAATAAACCGATGCCTATTATTAATTATTAATTAATTATTATTAATTATTAATTATTAACTATTATTAATGCTTATAATTAGTTAACCGAAGGGACGTAAATTTTGACAAGTGCTAGTGCTCTTTTCTGGGCTTCATTTTACCATTTAATAATAACTTCAACAAAGTGTTACTAACATATTTATTTTTTTATTGCTTTGATGCGTCTATGAGGAAAATATCGGAATTATTTGTCGATTATTAATAGTCTAAAATCTAAAAAAGAATTAGCGCGTAAATTCGGAGTCTGTCGCAATTCAACGAAATGCCGACCCATGCATAACTCAAATTGACGCCATAGGTGATCACGTGACTTTCTGATATGTTAATTTAACATGCTAATGTTACTTAATCAAAGCCCTTTTCAACAATGGTGTAAACTAAAAATTTAAGTGATTTGAGTCTATAAATAGACATGCCGCTTGAATGTTTTCTTCGACCATTATGGAAGTGCAACAAATACAAACATATGGTGGCATCATATAATGGCTGATGGCTATAATGGGTAACTTGACCACAAGCATTCGTAAACTTGACGACACAAGATTTGATATATCATAATTTTGAGGCAAATAAACGTGCTCTGTCACATCCTATCATAAGCATCATGAACATATCGAACAGTACATGTTTCAATAATTAGTACACTTTTATTAGTACTACATTATTTGATATAATATTTTCCTGCAACTACTTGACAAATCACTGAGAGCCTTGATCACTAAAAGAGTATAAAACCAATACGCCTGCCACGGGGTATATACATCCCTACAATGACACAGACACATAATTATTCTTCTAACATAAACCAACCATAGCAATGCAAGCGTGCCTAGAGCAATCACAAATTGCAATGTGGCCAAATTGCTACATGGATTGACATCGTGATGTCGGTATTACACGGACAACTGAATATTGGTCGAAATGAGGTTGGGTAATTTTCAACACGTGGATAGAACTAATGGAGGTCCCAAGAATCTCGTTGATCAACATCTCCTGTGTTCGGAGGACCAGCCCTTTTCAGCTCAGCCGCCTGTATTCAGTGGTTCGCACCAACTCCTCGTGTCTGGGTCAGTGGATCTAAGTCACACTTGCGTCTGCACAATGGCACAGACACAAGATAAAGTGGGCCAAAAGTACTCCATGTATTTCTCAATGTTGATACACTTGACCGATTTTCTTCTGAGTGTAATCGGATGGGCCCAAGAACTAGCATTATGGAATGCATCTTTTGAATGTACTCGTTGCTATGCAAATTGTCTGTATTTTTTAATTAGCATAATTTATTATAAGCAATAGCGCTTTGCAACTGCAACAAACAAATAATAAGTTATCGAGCAGATATCAGTGATTCATGCATATTCATAGCCCGAGGCTCTGGTTGCCGAAAAAATTGAAAATATGTTTCCGAATGTTGGTGCAGGTTCTGTTGAAATGAAACGGCATCAATTTTGACAAAATTGAATTAGACATAGGAATAGCAGCATGAAAAAATGAAAATTCTTAATTAACAGTATTCATTTCTCTTTTGGTTAGATTTTAGTTCTTGTTACATTGCGACCTGTTTTGTAACAATTTTGTAATAGCGCAGTACCTATGAAAAAAATTAAAATGGATTACTATACGCATAATACTTAATTTCGGCCAACTTTGTATATTATCGAGCATTTGGAATTATTGTAACAAAGTGAAGTATTCTTATAAGGTGCATTTCTGATGTGTGTGTGAGTGTGTGATTGGGGTTTTACGGCTCCACCCAACCCGTTCGGGTGATACGGGCGCCAGAACAGAAGGCCTGGGGCCGGGGTTTCCCCTTACTCTTAACGATAAATCCCAAGGGTTCTTTATCCTGCATACACCACCATAGACAGTAGTACACAGCGCTCAGCCTTGTTACGCAGTTGGGCAGCACTGCAGAGTCACCGAAGAATTACAATTGTAATTCACAATCATAACGCCCGTGGCCTGATCGGGTCTCGAACCCGGGACCTCGAACCCCACGGTCGGCATAGGACTGTAGTCAGCGGTTAAACCCACTGCGCTATCCGGTGTCCCTTGCAATATTGATGTTAGTCAGTAGTATGCATGAGCGAAAAACAACTGACATGCATTGCGATGTTACAGACATACATTAATTAGTATCTGTGTGTATTAATGATATTAATTTGATAGCATGGACGTTTTAAATATCCACGTGGGGACATAAAGAGGTGATCAACATTAAAAGTGGAAAGCCAGTCAACAAAAAAAGCATATCAGTTGACGACTGACTAAAATAGGAAGCAACAGCACATGTCAGTAGGTGCAATGTCATAAGTGGAAGTGGTCTATATGGTAAAAATAGCCAGATTACTTCTAACCCGATTGAAAAGTAATAACAATCTATTTTCAGAACAGACGATTCAATGATTTTAATGGAAGTCTAAAGAACTGGTTTCCGACGCTGGAATTTCAGAAGGGCGTCGCGCCTTACAAGTCATGGTATTTGCTCTGGCTACAAGTAGTGAGTTGGAATTATTAAAATATAATAATAATAATACTAAACAAATAAAGTAAATAATCGCTCGCGCACAATAAGAACCATTTAGTTGCCTGTTATGGCTCGATACGCAGATTCAACGAATAAATAAATATTAATAAATATTAATAAATATAAATAAATATTGCTTGTGAAGAAGAAAAGGATTGAAGTTCCTTGCATCACGACGCGTGGATTGTTTACTAACAAGTGTTAGACGAGAACTGTGATCTTGACGCCCCTGTCAAACCCAGATAAGCAACCACGTTCAGCAGCGGATACGTAGTCGATTCTGCTGGGACTCAGCTTAGCTTCAATTCCTGAGGGTTGGCCGATGGCGCAAGAGTGATTGCAATCCGAGTCCTTTGTGCCAAGCGACGAGGATATCTGCTTAAAAAGTCATATCTCCGAACGAGCAATGGGACATGACTGTCAGGCAAAGTTCATGGCCTCAGTGATTAATGCATTTGTTTCATGGTTAGAGACTTGATCCCAATCTTCATTGCATGTACACCTATGACCAATAAGTGCAGAGTAAAGACAAGCAGTGCCACCAAGAGCGAGGTTATGTAACGGAAGTTAGGCCCCAGGGGTACAGCAAACCGGAAGTTGAATTGCATGACCTCCGGTATAGGCTTTATCGCTTTATATAAAATCAAGTAAAGTTTTGAACTCCGTGGATGATCGCTATATTGAACGATCTTAGATAAAAAGTTTGATCTATATAACACAAAAAGCTCAACGGAAATATAATTTTCAGACTTCCGGTTCAGTTGATTTGTTTGATGACCTCCTGAAGTTCTTTGGGTTATAGTGTAAATTTCAATAAACAAGAAGATTTGTAAGAAGTATCTGTTTGAGTCAGATGCTGAAATGAGCCTAATTAATTTGGGTGGGGTTATAATATCACTGTGCCTCGCCCTGTCTCCCACAATTTGCAGTGTATTGATGGGCTCTTCTCTTAACCAGCGACACAAACCACCAGTGATCTCCTCACGCTGCCTCCCTCTACTTCTCTTTCCTTGGATCTTTCCTGTTGTGTTCTAGGTTATTCCTTCTCATCACATGTCTAAAGAATGTTGCTCGGCTCTTTCTAATGCTTCAACATAGATTCCTCTGTTTCCCCGCTTTTCTTAAAACTTCAACATTTGTTATTCTGTCCATGTATGAGATCAGCATCATTCTCCTCTAGAACCACATCTCTGCTGCGTCAATAATACTCGTGCTGTTATTCAGGGCCCAAGCCTCGCTGCCGTACTTCATTATTTTAATGACAATCAATAGCAGTTCAGTACTATCTTCATGATGGTCATGGAAATTCGAGGATTGATCAGTATTTTTGATAGATCTGCAAATGCAATCTTTGATTGTGGAATTTGTATTCCTACTTTATGTGCAGATCTTCCGTCGCTGTAGATTGTGGAACCAGGATATTCATTTTAAACTTCTCAACCTAAACCACTCATAGCTTCAAATTGCATGTTGGTGTGTGCCTTTTTGGAGATGACCATGGTGACAGTTTTCTTGGTGTTGAGTCCAAGACCGATGTTTTTGCTTTCTCGGTCAACAATGTCCAATGGATGTTATAAGGTTAAATAATTGTTCTATGTCAATCTTGATTATTACTTATGTTCATTTATATTTAATTATATAATTATGTCTTTTTATGACTTGAAATAAAACATTAGTATTATTATTATTAATAATTTTAATACCACGTGATCGTTATGTCTCCTTCAACAATTTTAGACTATGTCATTAAAATATTATATTAATTATTGTCAATATTGAGGGATAATTTCTCGCCCAAGGACGCACTTGGGTGTCCTTGGGATATTCCATTGACATTGTAATAAATACATGTGGGTCAAAGACTATCTAGGCTTCACGCATTGCTGGTACCATAGCTGCACGCAAACCCAATAACAGCTGAACAAATTACGCTGATGCATCAGATATTGGCAGTCCACGCTGTACTCAGATGAAACCACCGATCCTAGAGGGGCAATAACCAAGGATGCCAATCCTTTATTCACGTAGTTTGAGAAAATGTAATATTTCTTAGGCATGGCAACAGAGCAAGACTGCATTAGATTGTTACACATCAGATAACGTCTCATGTCGAACTTTCTCAGCACATGCATTCTTCAATGCCTGTTCGATATAATACTTAAACAGCTTGTAATCGGCATGCATTTTAGAATTTTTGTTGAGTAACGATATTTGATATTGGTAGAAGTGAAAATGCTGCCACTGATATGGATCAGTGTTAAATTGTTTAAAAGTTACTGTTCATATTTTTATGGGTGTGCACTATGGAAATTACGCGATTATGTAATTAATTATGCTCATATTGCATGAAAGAAGTGCTACAGTAAAGTTATGAGTTTACCTTACAGAACTAGATAGAGATATGTGGTAATTTGTTCACTAATTCAAAGAACTTGAAGAGGTCGTTGAACTATTTCAAGGCATCCATTGTGTCTGTCGGTGTTCACTTTTGGACAATTATGTTCAGATCAAGAAATGAAATTCTCGAAAAAAAAAATAATAATAAAATAAAAAAATAATGTATACCCACCATTCCATGGAATCTAAAAATCTACATGATACGACTCGGAATTTACTTAGAACAGCAGAACCGATTGTCAGTTCTTTTGATGCATATGGTCCGAGCCTTGCATTGCAATGCATTCACGATGACAAACATACAGGAAACAGCTGCTGATATCTAGACGTTTGTATGAGCGATTCGCAGAAATTTTGGAGGAGTTATTGCTTTGACCAATTGTCCCTTACCAAGGCACAAAATAACCGATCAGTGATAGATGTGTTCCTTCTAGAATCGTTGCTCTCGACCCAAGTGTGCTTAGCAGGATATAGGACATCAACTAAAACTGACTTTATACATTTATAATGAATGGCATAAGCATAACATTCACTTAAAAGTTGAAACAAGTAAGATAAACTACATACATAATAATCTAAGCCATGCTTAAAATATACAGATTGGGAGCTACTCATCGATGTAATAATGGAGACAGAAGAGCAAAGACTAAAGAGAATACTCCGATGTGCTGAAGGAGGATTCCCACATCTTCAATCAATGCAGCGATTTCCAAGTAACCCAGATGCAATGATTACCATATTCATTGACTTTTATTCTACATCAATGCATCTTGTGCTCGTCTTTGATGTGTGTTTTTTTTCTCCTCGATCCTATTTCTCAGGGTTCAATTCAGTAGCCTGTAGATGTCACAGCTATATGAGTCTTTTATGGACATTACTATGCATAATTTTGTGCACCCTTATAGGAAACTTATTCAACCATGAAATCCGAGTCTTGTGATACCATCTTCCAATGCAAATACACTCACCCTGTTGTACGCCATCATTTTCACTGATAATACAGCAAAAAAAAATCCAGAGTGATGTCAAGCATTGTAAGTATTATGAGTCTGTTTAGCATCTGACCCAGCATACAAAGCAGTCGCTATACGTACATCATACACGAAATAACTTTCATATACAAGATATGATCACAATACAATTTCTTCCATCCGGGAAACCAGCTGGTAGTAATTGGCTTAGTCAGGTGACTGTCTTACACAGGTTGATCATAGGAACATCCGTTTCATTGTGATTATTTGATTCACTGCACGTTCATATCTGTATTGTTAACCATGTTTGTCAATTGTATTATCGGGTCAATACCTGCAACACTACCTAGTAACCTATATATAGCTCGTAAACGTTGACTACAGTTTGATTGTTTGATCAAAAGAGCTTGAAAACAGGCAGAATTGACCATCAACATGAAGCGTGGGAAGGTGGAGAGTATCTCTAGCTGTTTGATTTACACACGCACAGCATTGTGAATGCGACGATTAATGTTCGCATCGCTTTGGCACCAAACGAACACAATTGCAATTGGCAGAAACAAAGTAAGCTCGCAGCCTGTACGAGTGGCTGAATTCATACTTTACTTTGAATTCATACTTATTAATTTGTTTCTTTTGTTCTTGTCCTCGCAGACAAACATATATGAATATCAGTGAGTAAACAAATCAGAAGAGAGAAAGATAAAAGTGTAAATTTAGTATCGCAGTCAAAGGATCAAAACGCTAGAGAATGATTAGAGAAAGATTATGCACGTAATCGACGTTAATGTATTATCACTAATCTTTGCTGTCACTTCACTCATGTTAATATAGATATTCTTAATTGTTTATAATTATTTACTATTGTCATCGACAATTTAAAGGTAATGGCTGCTATGTCGAGCGTTTGCAGGCAGCTTACAGTTTTGATATCGCATGTATGAAGTGTTTATAAACCGATATGATATAAGATTGACAACCAGTCAATTGACGTTGGTGGCTGGGCAGAGGTTATCTTACACAGAGTCAAGCGTATTCGGGGAACCGAAATATGTATATGTAGTTGACCATTCCACATAATTTTATTACTGTACTGTACACAGATTACTAAACAGATATTACTGTACTTGTTTCAGTCTTGGGATACTTGACCTCTGTTCCATTTGTTTAAAACTCTGAAACCATGCAAAGGCAATGCATCAGGAAATCGTCTGAGGCAAAACAAATGCAATCTCTGTAGCCCCCTTCGATGGTTCACAATATGTTATGCGAGCATTTGGACGGAGAAACATTAGCGCATCACTTTGATTGATGGGTCATCAATTTTGTGGTTTCGCCAACCGCTATATGGATTCGTCTTCTCAGTGTGTTTATTAATATTTCATTGGTCTTTCCATTTAAGATTAATTGCAAGAGAGCAAAACAGTGGCTGTCCCTGTGTAGTATCGCTATCATTTCATGGTTTAACGCCTGTTGGTTGATGCCTGTACTTCAATTCATCATTACTTGATTGAGACTTTATTTTCTTTATAGTTTGACCAAGGTCAATTCATTTTATTTGGATAAGTTCCTTGCAACAAGAGACATGAGGTGATTTGAAGTCAAATACCCGATACCAAGACCCAAAGTCCAAGTATACTTCTCGTTATAATCTGCCGATAATGAAATGCTACCTCCAATCAACTGCTAACTGAAATGCATGTTGCGCGATCAAGGTTACAATTTGCCAAATAGCATATCATATTTATGAATAAAATAACAGAACAATATAAACGATATAAACGATTTTTACGTTGAATGTAAAATAAACATTGCATTGTTGCTTTTCGTCCCACGCAGGAAAACTGCAATCAGTGGAACTTTCCTCTTCCACCTGATCAAACACCCACGGGAGAGACTCTAGAGACCACACAGAGTTTAGCCCTCGGCTCCTTCTCTCGTACACCTGCGGCTTTATTTCGCATTGATTCAACCATTCATGCTATATTCAACATTTACAATTGATTGTTTAATCACTTTTATTATGTGTGAATATTTATGTAGTTTTGTTGATGATGGCATTGTGTGCTTCAAACTAAGATATAATAATCAAATAATCGATTCAGTGTTTCAAACAGCAACATCTACAATTTGGATATCACATAAGTTTGACACAATTTGGGTATTGGGTACTAGTATTTTTGTGCGCAAATGTATAAATTATATGAGTTTACTGGATTATAAATTATAATTATAATTATAATTATAATTATAATTATAATTATATTAAATTATAATTATAAATTGTAAATAATTAAGAGGGTAAGCCAAAATTATCCATGGTTTCGTACGGAGATGGAATCTGTCGTCCAAATTCATCGTGAGTTTTCTGGAGGAAGAAATTATCACATTTAAATATTCGGGTGATATAATGAGATATTTTTATAACTTATACCAATATATTTGTATAACTTACTTTGTACTGAACAACTTTGCGAATGTAGTTGGCCAAAGGTGAGAAGCCTTTTTGCAAAGCATAATCGTGTAGTGAGCTCACTTCTCGAAGTCCCTTCTTCTTATTATTGCACTTTTCCTACAAATAGTTATTCAGAATAAGTAAATTTCATCATAACTGCAAATTCATGAGAGTTATTTTAGAAATTGCATTGTGAACGTAACACATCTTTCGATGAGCATATAATAACATTGAGGTTGCTTTACCTTTGGATTTTTAAAAATGGGATAAATTAATGCCACACTGTGTGACCAAAAACACTGCCTTCCATGGTCAAAATGAATGAATAATCCAAATGAAGCCAAGCTCTCCTGAATTTGAACAATTCTCAAACTGACCTCATGGCTGATATCCGGATTGCAGCCACACCTGATCAGGTGGGCCGCAATGTCTGGTTGCTCATGATCGATACATTTGAAAAGCCAATGGGAATAGGCGTCGAAATCGACATGCGGGGACATAGAAGTAAGCAGGTCTTTCAATTTGACGAGGTCTCCACTCTGGAATGAACAGTGAGCACCTAATCAATATTTCGGGTAAAATACGCTATAAACATATATATTTGGACTGCGTTTAGGCTGTGGTTATTGTCTGTCCGTGTCAAAGCATGGCGATGAAATGACAGAGCTACTTTTCTTCAAACTTTGACGCCGTACTCGATGGGTTACCAACACTTAATCTTCTCAAAAGAGAATTCGGTCAACGGAGTGTAAGGATGGTAAAGGCAGCTTCTTACCTATTTGGCTCAGTGTTGGACTTTCAATCCAAGGGTATTAGGTTTAGCCCCTGTGTGTACATACGTCTCGGTTGGAGTAATTTTGGTGGGTTTTTTTTGTTTTTTGTTTTTGTTTTTGTTTTTGTTTTTTTGCGTTTCACATAATAAATTAATTACTTTTTTTGGTTCAATATCGCATAGCTTTATATTAATTATTAAACAACAGAACCGCAATTACCGATGCAGTCGCATTACAACTGCTCAGCTGAATAATAGATGAAATATAACACATCGTCCATCTGTGTGTGTGTGTATACAGCTTATCAACTCCCTTATCACTCACAATGCTGATATAAACATTCAGTTAATCACGGAATTGTTGTTCGATGACCATGCTTCAATTAACCCTACATCTCTAATGATGATCATAGTAAAATAAAAAGATAATTATGACGACTGTTGTAGTCACCTCGATGATTTTACGCAGCTTCTTGTCAAACTTGTGTTCTCTCAAGAAGACCTTCGACGCCATTTGCACAATTTCCTTGCGGATGTTGGCGTACACATTGGGTGCCAGGTTTTCCTCTAAGTAATCCTGTGGAAATCGTCCGTCCTGTCGAAGGAAGTTATAGCAATTATTGATCAGCCACCCGTTGACTAGCGAAACATGTTGTATCATGGAGCAATACTGGAATACC
>KB304521.1:52874-70480 GCA_000328365.1 Capitella teleta | reverse complement strand
GATGCTTTCTCTCGCGCGTCGAATAAGAGCCATTTCACAAGAATCGGTGATTCCCAGAGGAATAGATGATTTCCAAAAGGAGTAAGTCAGAAAATACAAGAAGTGTAGAAGAACCAAGTCAGAGTCGCCGATATGAGCACAAACTGAAATTTTGAATCAGCGGAAAACGGAAGTTGATATGCAGGTAATTTGAATAATGAATAATCATTATGTGACGTCACTACTTTGTGTGTGAAACCTGTTGATTTCTACAGGACATCGATTCATCGCCAATTCCGCTCGCTGCATCTCAGAAGGCACATCGATTCACTAAATCGAATAATGGGGTTGTCGCTGTCGGTTTAACCTGCTGGCGTCACAGTTCAGATAGCTATTCGTGCATTGTCATTATTCTGCATATGTCATTGCAAATCCACTGTGCCTTGAATAATAATAATACAAACATACAGCGGTTGATGAGTGATATATAAAAAAGGTTGGCAAATAAAGTAACCAAACAGACATTATTGTCTCATGAGGGAAATTCTACCGTATATGGAGGGTATTGTAACGACAATTTTAATCCATTACTCCCGATGTGAGTGGAAAATGTAGCCTTGTTTGAACCATTCACAAACAAGACAGGGCTTGTATTTTAATACTTTGACATTCTGATCTGATTAGATAGTTTTTGACAAGATCAAAGTGCCTCATGCCCAACATCTTAGAAATAACGATATGAATTCTAATGTTGCTCGGTCATTATCAATTTTCTTGCCCATTGGGCTAATACCCTATTCGTAGGATTACCAAGAAGATAAAAAGTCATTCATGGTCCGGGAATTGCAAATATGACAGAACACCTTGGTCTGACAGGTGTGATCTATCCGCTCGTTTGTGATGTCTGCTAGCGGCTTTGTCTGGCACAGTATTGCACACAGAGCCAATATATCTGACATGACTTTAATTACAGCTCAGAGACCGGCTTGTATCGCACCGAAATTTTAATCGGTTTTAGTCCGTGTTTACATTCCCCACGAGGGAAATAAGCTGAACCTACTGGAAGTAAATAGATTGAGGGAAGGAGCGACTGAGATAAACTCCATGGCAAATATGGAAGCCGAACCAATGTCATTTCGATCGTCGTGTATTAATTGCTTAGCACATGTGGTTAGCTGTGTTTGAGACCCTTCTATGACCACCTGAACACCTTATGGAAGCGAACCTATGTATCCGAGTTAATAGTTGTCAACTTTGGTTTATATTAGATCAAATTACTTTGACATAGTCGTTGTCTAGTTCAACTCACCATGGTGCATCATCGTTATCCTACGTTAACGAAATCGTTCATGATTTATACGTACGTTGGGATTCACAAATTATGTTACACCCATTTATTGAGTATATGTATAAATATATAAATATATCGTCAACAAAACATGCGAATCAAGACTTTAGAATAGCCGCTTGTTTACAGTAATCGGCTGCTGGCATAAATTATTTGAAAAGGTAAATCAATTATAATAAATTATGATAAATAGTAAGCTGATTATAAGGTTACTATAAGTTAACGTAATCTGTGTCTTTTTGAGCGCTACTGCAATAGAGACGGTTGTGGCTAAGACAAGCAAGCTCAGAGAGGACATTTTTGGAACATGAAAAAATGAGTTAAGTCTGTCAAAAGTTTTATCACTGGAATCACCAATTCGCAATTTCATCCCCGCGTATACAATAACTTCCCATGTAATGATGATGATTAATATAATTCTTTCGAGCATCGCTGATACCGCTTGCTGAAAATTGTTCCTATCTGGCTTCTCTTCAAGGTCAAATAATCCAGATTCATGGAACAATCAGCATCACAGACGAATAATATACGTATATCATTATCGTCTCGTTCATTCGGCGTACTGCTGCCTCAATGCTTGCTTGCCTATGGCATGCAGTGCTATAATTCAATACGCAAATACTATACGTACAATATTTGTGAACAAAATTTATTTGAGAATCCAAGATCTCCCGCAAATATAACGAAAATCGTAAAGCTTGTACCTTGGGTGTTATTAGTTATTTATTTATTATTATTATTATTATTATTATTATTATTATTATTATTATTATTATTATTATTATTATTATTATTATTATTATTATTATTATTATTATTATTATTATTATTATTATTATTATTATTATTATTATTATTAATAATAATATTATTATTATTATTATTATATTATTATTATTATTATTATTATTATTATTATTATTATTATTATATTATTATTATTATTATTATTATTATTATTATTATTATTATTATTATTATTATTATTATTATTATTATTATTATTATTATTATTATTATTATTATTTATTTATTTATTATTATTTACTTATTTATTAGTTGGGTGTTATTAGTTATTTATCAGAAGGTGTTATTTCTTTGTCAGCCAACAAAATATTTATCGTCCTTTCTGTATAACACAAAGCTATGTCCATTAGCATAGGAAGCATTGAGTTTCAAAATGTCTACAGAGAATTGCATTTCCCATGGAAGTCAATCTGAGCCGTTGCTATTTTGTGAAACAACACTTTGCTGATGCATGATTCATGAGCATACACAGTTTCAGAGAGATGCTTTCCTTTGTTTGGTCCGATGCCCTCTCATAAGCGTTTCGTGTTGTGTACCGGACTCAATGTTCTATTGCAACACAGCCATAAGAAGTGAAAATGCAGAGCAAACTATCAGAGAATATAATATGCTTGATATATTCAATTCAAATAAAAGGCAAAATTCATTGTAATGATAACAATTTAATCACTGGTTCAATGGGGCGAAAGTTTCATCTTATTTAATACTTTGTTTTATGTAACGTCTGGTGTTGTTCCAGAAAGCATGTTCATAATATTTAATGCCTACCCATGAACTACTTCCCTACATAGCATTGATGAAGATATTTGTTTAGATGGATTCGCAGTTCGTCCTTGTCAACAGAGAATGCAAGTGAGGACACAACCTCTACCCTCCATGACCGCCTTCTGTACCTGGCTCATGTCTGATGTCAAGCATATATGTATACAGGTATGTTTATTTCATGAAATATTTGTACAAGTACAAGGAACCCACGAAAAAAAAAAAAAAAAAAAAAAAAAAAAAAAATAGAGTACATTCTGCAGTTGAATGACATTTCTTGAATCAATCTTGAAGGTTACTTTTGTTCAGAAAAAATATATTGTTTTCTACATAATGATTATATCGGTAAATTTAACTAGCGTACTACTTTCTAAGAGTAACACTACGGTAGTTGGAACAACAATTGATGGATTTTCTATAATTATTTACAATAGGTGGCAAATTCGGCGTGCCGTTGATAAGATGATCTGATTGCTGGGCCAAATGATAAGCGTGCCCCTTTGATTTGCCACGTGTTAAGGCATGAGCTGCTTTTGAGACATCCTCTGTGGATATCTAAAAGCGCGAAGCTGTTGAACTATTCAGCAAATTTATGTCAATGTCCATTAGATAATGAGCCACAGCCAGCAAGATTTTGGTTCAAATACATGTATGCATTGTACAATATATTATTATTATTTCTAACCAATTGCAAGAAGATATTTCCTTGATTAATATGGCTACAAACTACTTAGTAAAATATTGTATTGAGGTATTTGTGATTGATTATGAATTTCTATTGAATGAGACTATTTATTTTTATTTATTTATTTATTTTTATTTATTTATTTATTTATTTTTTTTTTTGGTATCTAGTTATTTGCAGTAATTAACGAAAGGCATAACAAATAAATCGAAGTAAACACAGCGATTGGACGAATATGCGTGTGTTTGATATCTGCAGCAATTGGCTGATGTTCTAATTAGCAATTGAATGACGATTCATAGAAATAAACATCCCCAGGATCACGTGATACATATCAAGAGATGAGGAAGCAAATTAATCCAATTAAAGCAAAATGTTCAAAATATCTGATGATCATGTCATGCTGCTGTTAAATAATTATGCTCATTATCTGATATTGACATCGGCACGCGACTGTCTCTGGGAACTGACAATGACAAGCAAAAAAAAAAATAATATAAAAAAAATCATGAAAACTAGAAGTGGAGGAAGTCATAGTTTTTCTTGTTCTTATGATTATGCAATATTCATATATATCATTCTCTGATGTCTCGTGGTATAATAGATACACTGCATTACATACGATCGATATCCTCACCTCGTGAACACGTTATTCTTCTTGTAATTTTCACTTCTGTCATTGTGAGTGGTTATCTACATGTATGTTATTTTTCACAATGTGTAATCAGTGGGTAATTAGTTCTATTTAACATGCATATTTAAATGAATAGTCAACCGCTGTGTGACGACATGACTGAATGTGCATAGTTGACAATGCCTGTCAGTACCAGGCACATACTTTTATTCTCGCCTCCATGCAGCATAAGCTAACTTAAAAATTCTAAAGGGGGGCACCGAATAGCACAGTTGGTTAAACCGCTGTCTGCAATCCTATGCCGACCGTGGGGGTCGAGGTCCCGGGTTCGAGATCCGATCAGGCCACGGGCGTTATGATTGTGAATTATAATTGTAATCCGTTATAATTGTAATTCTTCGGTAACTCTGCAGTGCTGCCCAACTGCGTAACAAAGCCGGGCGCTGTGTACTACTGTCTATAGTGGTATGCAGGATAAAGAACCCTTGGCATTTATCGATAAGAGTAGGGAGAAACCAAAGTCCCGGGTCTTCTGTTCTGGCGTCCATATCACCCAAATGGGTTGGGTGGAGCCGTAAAACCCCATCACTCTCTCACTCTAAAAATTCTAGAAATATCCTAGGCAACGGATAATTACTTCTGGAATAATATACACATTGCATATCAACAGGAAGTGCCAAGTAAAAGTTAAAAGCAACGTAAGTAAACGTATACTTGCAGGATAATTAATTGTCCCTCGTCTTCATCCAATAATGGTAACATGCTGAGGTCCGTAGATTGTCACCACGCATGAAATCAGTTGAAGTTACATCTAGTCATCTTTTAATAGTTGCCATCATTGACAGAACACTTCAATGCACCAGAGTCTAGGAGCAAAGCAAATGATATTCTACCGTTGGCAAAAGTAAAGAAGGTATAAACAATACATCCAAGGCCTTGAAATAAAGAAAAATCAAGTTGCAGAAGAGAATGACAGTTTTCTTGGGACACTAGACACCAGGGAATCATTTTACAATCTTGATTCCCTTTCAACAGCAGTGTGCTTGTTTGCTGCACAGATGGCCATCGATGTTACTGTGTCGCTGCTTGTAGACAACTTTCATCTCGGAGAAAAAGGTCATGCCTATCGCTGAAATGAAGAGCGGTCCTCTGGGGATTCACATTCATTTAATCGTCCGCTACGCGAGAAAGGCTTCCAGGAATTACTCCGAGGGTTGTTGGGTGGGGCAGAGTTGCGACGGGAGGGTGGAAGTAATTTGCACCACCAGTATACGTGTGACGAACATTGATCTACGTGAATTGACTCATTAATATCAAATAGTGTACGAATATTATACTAAATGCAGATCTATAAATTGTCTTTTCTTGATGGTAAACGTTTTCTATGCATTTTGTGCTAATGTCACACTTGAACCAAGTGTAGTTATTTCGCTGGTCTCCGGCGCTACTGAAGAGAAGCACCGGCACACACCGATGAAAACTCACCCCTATTTTGGTACATCCATTTCACTCGATTTCACATGACGTCATTTGCAATTCCCAAGATGGCTCACAATTAAGGCGAGGCAAGTGAAAACGAATTCACAGTATTTGCTGAATACGAGACAAGTTGACTAAATGTTACTATAAATAGCAGCCAATGAGGTACCACCTGTCATCGGTGTGTGCCTATGTCATTATACATATGACCAGGGAACCAGCCAAGTCAGTTAAGGACTTGATGCGTGAAATCTTGGCATTGTTCCAGTATAAGTTCATCAGTTCTGAAAAGATATCTGACAGCTGAACGTCTGATGAAGATTTCTAAGGAGGCATAAATGAACATAGAGCTAAAACGTGAGTTCCTGGAAAGACCTTGGAGTGTTGCTGTTGCTTTTTTGGTCTGCTTCGTTTTGTACATTTGGTTCTGTCAGCGTGGTGGTATGCAAGAAAACAAGATGTAAAAGCAAGTAAAAAAAGCCTCCATACTGAGAAAGCAAACCTTCTTTAATGATGACGCAAGGGTATAGACTTTTTTTCTAATTAATCCCGTAGCTATAAAAATGAGTATGATTGAGCTCACAAGTCGCTAAGGACCAATTATTCGACCATTTTCTGCGTTGTTGAAGCCATTAGATCCCTTGAGTAGTTTACCATAGTCCTTCAGACAAAAAAAGTTTTTTAAAAAAAGATCCGAGCTTGTTTTTTAAAGGTTAAGATTACATAGAATATTGTACACTTCTAAGATATTGAATTATAGTTTGTACTTTAGGGTTATAGCTCAGTTGTAGTGATATTGTTGTGCCTCTTTCTTCTTTTTTATCATCGGTGTATGTGATATTTTTATGCGTTCTTGGATCATGCATCGTTTTTACAAAAACTCAAAAAGAAATCTATAGAGTGAAACTACGAAAATACATTATTGCTCAATGTCCTTTGAGATTTTAGTACAAAAATGATTGATCTATCAAAGCAGGATATTTGCAGTTGCAATTTGAATTTGAATACACTGCGTGTTTTCAATGTACGATGTGTACCACACTTGCTATTGTACAGAGATCGCATAGCTTAATGTAACCAAATCCATTATATCGTAATTACTAGTTGTCCCGAGAGTGATCTACCTGAAAAATGAATCAGTATTTGTGTTATAAGCGCCCGCACCCAGGCGAAATATTATTCAATTGTTACAGAAAGACACACTAAACGAGAGTGCATTGTTCGTGGCAGTGACCGGAGCTGATTTATGTGTGTCTGACCTCTTCCTTCTCCTTATTATTTACAGGATAATGATGCACTTTGTAATACCTTCACGTGCTAATGCTGCTGACATTCTGCTGATAATGCATCTTACCTTTCGGTTCGGACAAACCAAAATTAATTATTTTGTCACTCAGTATTTTCATTCGCAGTACCGACTACGATTGTGATTAACTAAAAGATAGTGGATACCTAGATATAATGCCATCCGAATATTCTCACATTAAAAATGCGAAAGAACGTGAAATGAAATGAATAGGTGAAATGAGAAACTCGGGCGCTGACGAATAGGCTAGTGGGTACCATGAACATAACCTAAATTTATCAAAGCATTAAGACACATAATACTGTGCAATATAGAGGCGACTGACAGCGTTCCTGGTGTAAGAGATATGGGCATGATTTGTTGACAAGTGATGACCGGTATAAACTATATAACATAATATTGGTCTTAAATACAGTATGTAGCATTCTTCAAAAGGCAACTCAAGCACCCGAATGACTTTAAATGCTACGAGGAAGTACACTTTTGTTGTCACCTTTAGTTGTAATTAGTATTGATCAGTTTATTGTGTGTCTTCTCTTTGTCCATAGAGTAAGATTTGGGCCATTATGTGAGATCTTAAATAATGCCAATTTGGCATTATTTAATCATTATTTACTCATCGAGTACACATCTTCAATTATTTGCGGTTGAGCTTAGTATAACCATTACAAACCGCCGTATTTTAGCTGCCTACAAAATAATGAAATGATGTTATATTCGATATTTACGTTTGCTCAAACATATACTTAGAGGCAAAAGAAACGCATGGGTCTATATTTGCAATTATTCTTGGGTAGCTATATCTTGTTTGCTATGCAATGTTGTGAAATATATATTTCAAACATGTTAAGCTACCACATGCCTTCCGTGTTCAGAAATCAGTTTGCATGTCTAGACAATCCCGAACTCCCGATAACCTTCATTTTGAGTACTCACGTGAGCAGTAAACAATAGGGACTCATGGAATTGACATGAAATATACACCTATGAACTATGAACATAAAAGCTTTCAGACATTGCCGATAATTTCACTATGGGACGGCTCTCAGCGCTCCAAAGAAAGCTATCCAGAAGCCTTCTGAATCGAGCAATGAAAGCTGGAACCGTTTCGCATCAAACGATGTGCAATGTTACAACCATTCCTCGCCTACCCCAGCACATTGCCGAAACTTGTTAGACCAACTCCGTATTGGAACCAACGGTCATTCTTTTCCTTCTTGGGCACCCTGAAGTTTGGTTGTTTCAACAAGATAATGCAAAGATTCATTCAGCTCGGGTCACCACAGACTTCTCGGAAGACAAGACGTCCCTACAGTGTTTTGACCGGCTTACTCGCTCAAACATTCTCCAGTCGAGCATCTTTGGGACAAACAACAGACAGCCACCTCCCACCACCTCCCACCTCCCAGAAATCCCCGAAAACCGATTGTGGCCGCTCTCGAAGAATGCGGGAACACCCCTCAAGTCATAATCCGACCACTTTGCAACAGCACGCACCAAAGATGCACACAATGAGTGGATGCATGAGGTGGACACATCCGATATTGATCTTGTGAATTCTAATTTTGATCTCTTGTCCTTGTTTGAAGGAAAATAATATTTTAAAATCGGTTTGTTTTTGCTGAATTTTGGTCAACATCAAATAAAGCACCTCCAAAACCACGAAAGAATTGAGTCTGTACAATGCGTACAGAGTAAACTGTACTGTTATAAGTCAAGCGCGTATTTATTTTGCCTCTAAGTAAATAACTTGGAAGCGTATAATATAAAATAATTATTAGTAATATATAATTATACTTCTCAATATGTCAACGTTTTCACAAAGGATAAAATTCCATGTGCACAAATGAACACCACAGATGGCCCCCATCAGAACAAAGCACTCTTATATGGTACTAAACTCTTCAAGTGTTGTTCAATAATGCTGGGTAGCTCACCTGTCTGCTATCAATGTTCACAATTTACATTGAAAATAGTCACATAATTATCTGACAATACATTTACCACATATATGACAAACATTCGTGTTAGGAAATTCCTCTAAGATCCAGCATAATCATATTATAGTATAGCCTTTGGCATCAGTCTTCTCTTATCTACCAAACACAGTAGCAACCCATTGCACAATACTTACCCTTGCGTGACTTCAGAGATGTTTGGCAAGTTTGTCATTGTCAGGATCAAACGCACTGACCCATGCTGCATGCTATGCTTACGTGGTCCACTGAGGGAATGACAGTTATGAGTTAAAGGAGTAGAGGGTTTATTTGTGTGCAAACGGTTGGACTTCATCTATTTAGGCTGTCTGCACTATATATATATCTGAGTGCTTTAAGTCTTTATGTTATCAAACCGGTTTCATTATACAATTGTACAGTATTAATGTATTATAACAAAATAATGCCATCTGATTAAATACTCATAGGGTATTCAGGCCGAGTCAACACGAATCCCATATGAAGAGCATGCCTCGTTGAGTTGAAAAATCATTCAATTCGGCAACCCTATTTAGTCTGGAATGCGGAGAAAGCCATGTGTCTGTGATTAATTACATCGCAGCATTCTCTTCTGAGCGTGAAGCTGATTGCCTTTATGACTAAATATATTGCTTCGTAAGTAGGCTGGTCACGTCTTGTATGCATCACTCTTTCTTTTATGGCTTCATTCTGATTGTGTGCGATTTGGACAGATTTCAAGATGTTCACTTCCCCCCACCAAAACAATTTGTAGATTAGCACAAAATAGTCTCAAGCATATAGCTATATACTTTTATTGTAACAGCCTATGCCTATCAAATGCCTATGCCTATCAAATGCCACATGAATATGCGACATTTGGTTTTCCATATACAGTTCAACCATCGTTATGAAAATACACCTTTTGCCACCAATAATATTGCCAACTAGTATTCACATGAATTCATCATAAAACATCCGAAATAGTCAAGTCTCACGTCCGTACTTGTTGACTCTACTACAAATGATCCGGTTTTAATTTTTCATGCGACGCATTGTTAACATTCCACGACGTTAGTGACGACCAGCATTTTTAGCAGAAATAATAAGACCTTGGTGATATCACACTATTTCAGCAGTAAATCTATAACTCGGATTGGTGGTTGAGGCCCTTGCAACTATTAACCAGAATACGTATGGATGCTGAATATGTTTGCAGATTATTTCAGTGAAATATATGAGGTAAACCACGGGCCAATAATATAATTAGTGAGATCTCGTCAGGGGCGTGGCTGACCCGTGGGCGATCAGAATCATACACAGGAAAGGACTAGTAGCAGTGGTGCGGTGATCTGTGACCGTGCATACGATGACTAATCCTGTACACTGCATTGGATTAATTTTGAACTGAGATGACGTGCATTCGTGCTGAATCATCCACCAATTAGAATTGCAGTCAGTACCATGTTATAATAACCTTGCTCAGCACGTGCAGATTCCTTGATTCTGAGATGCTGCGATGTGATTAGAATGAACAATGAAGCGGCGCCGACACGCACATATGTCGTTTTATGTTTGCAAACCAAAGTGTCAGACATGAAGGCGTCTGGATTGAGTAAATTAATGCCAAGTTATTAGATGTTTAGTCTAGCATATAGCCTACCCGGGGTTTTAAACAGTACAGCTTGTAAATCAAAATTAGGCTGTCGTTAGCGCTTTTTATGCAAGGCAAAAACCAGAACCAACCAATTCAAGTTGCAACTAGAACCTTATTATATCAATGCTTGCATAATGGCAATCATTCTGTTGTCCCCCGAATCCTTCTGAAATCAATACAAATTAAAAATCTGCTTCTGAAATCAAATGAGGTATCCTTGAATTGTTTGTATATTTCATTGATAATCAATAAAAACATAGAACATTATGTATGATAGCAAACAAAAATGAATGAATACATTTATTATTCACACAGATTTGGAAATATCTATAAAATAACTGATGCAAACACAGAACACACGAAAAATAAACGTGCAAAGTACAAAATGATTTTACAATTATAACATGAAAGAACACTAATCACCTAAAAAGGGAACAACTCATTAATCCATTTGATATACTACTAATAATCATACTGATTAATGCTCTATTGTTGTTTTTGTTGGATTCAGAGCAACCTACAAAAAATGGTGTTTTCATCATGGTTTTCTGGATATATCACATACACTCTGTTGATCGATGAGACGACTAAGAGAGTGACGGATGGCATCCCTTGGCCCGTATGTAGCACTGACTACATTGTCACATCTTCTTTCTATCACATCGAGATCAATCAATCAAGCAATCGCGGTCATGTTCCTATGCACATTGAATCAAAACTGAGCATGTTGTGAAATCAAAACTTTGACTTGACAGGTATCTAATAATTAACAAGCACAAAATGATACTTAGTATTACGAACAAAAATCAATAAAGACTAAGGATTTATAAGAGACCACAATGAATATTGAACGAGTGCATGTGTTCGTGTGTTTGGATATTTATATCAAAAATATCAAAAACTATATACATACATTACAGTATATTTGAGCATTGCTCAGTAATTAGACATGAGTTTTAATTTATATAAGGCACGCCACAACAACATGACTTGCGATGTCGTGAAATATACTTTACAAGTCATACACTTGTAGTGAGTACAACATACACTCATACAACACGAATACAGACATCCTAATCACACGATATTAATTAATGAAATTATAACGTTATTTTTGATGAATTATTGTGGGTGTCAAATGGTACACAACTTGCGCTTGCTGACTTTGAACTGAACCCAAAAAGGGGTTAAAAAGGGCACGTACGTGTTTTCCCCAAACGGTTCATTGGTATGACCATCTGACTGCTGATCAAGGGAATGCAGAAAACCATAAAAGTCAGGGAAGCAATGCTACTTTGCGCTGGCATCGCTCATTAATTTCCATCAGGCATTAGCCACAGTTTATTGGCAATACGTGTGTGTGTGTTTTGTAGTCATGGATCATGTGTCTAGCACATTTGAGGTAATGTAAATAAAGTCACACATAGTTGAGCATTGGATAGATTCTAGTTCACAGAGAAAGGCACGAATTAACAAAGGCATTGAACTGTATTAATGACATATGTTGAAGTTTTATACCATCGATCCGTCTCCATTGAACGTCTCCATTTTGTGACCTTGATGTGTGTTTTCAGGATCAACATCCAATGTTGGGTTTGGATTTGCAATTTTCCTTTTGCAACACAGTATTATAAGTCGTTTGCGAAAACCTTTGGCACAGACAACAAATATGAGGAAATTTGAAGATGAGTTGATCAGGATGGATATCAAATCCAGGGGTCCAAAATAGAACAAGGTTCCTCCACACTGAATGGCTTGACTGTATGGTTCGTAAATTAACATTAGGACTTGTCTAGAAGGAGCAAACGAGTGACATATAATGAATACGATGACAACTACTATTAAAGACACGGTCAATTCCAGTTTTGCTCGTTGTCTCGAGGAATCCACAATACGGATCATTGGTTTGCTTTTGCCCAGTTCTTTAAGCAAACCATAAGCCATGTAGATTAGAAGTGTGATGGGGAGGAAATAGCGGATCAGATGGACAAGTACAACTGAGTAGAATATAGAGTACGATGCTCGTTTAGCGAATGCTCGTTTGACCAGGTTGGCTGATCCATCTATGGAGATGTATTCATCTTGAAAGTACATAGGCAGGTGGAATAGTATTGAACCAACTGTGATAAACAACACCTGACTGTTGACCATGAATGATGACCCCAAATAGTGAGTTTTGTGTGGGAGGCACACACTGATGTACCTCTGCCATGTCACGATGACGGTGATGAACACTGATATGAGATTGACAATCTGCCCTGTCGGCATCGCATACCGCAGCAACGCCAATTGTGCCGTTCTGGAAGGCATTTTTAGCAATCCCAGTAAAGGCACTGACACGGCCATAACTCCATATTGGACGATCACAAAAATATCGGCAGCTGCAAGGAACAACAGAGCACGAATAGTAGCTGACCGTCTGGGCACAGCACGCATGACCAGGATCGTCAGCATGTTTCCAATAATCCCAAACACAAAGAGTAGCCCACCAAGGACCACTCGTACACTGCAATAATAGATCCTGCATCGGCGAATCTCCTCCTCGGAAAGAGATGACGAGTTTGGTGAGTATGGTTGAGTAGTGTCCTCACTCCATAGGTTAATCTCCGTGTGTAGTTCCATGGTGCAAATGACTGACAGCTTGCTTTACACGTTCTTAAGAGCAGGAGCAGACGTCGTCTCTCGGGGGAGGCAGCAAACAGCATGCATCGTGCCTCACACCCTTCCGCTGTGACGCTGCTGCCGGCTTACACCCTCAGCACGAACCTCAATTGGGTATGTGACATTTCTGCAGGTGTGATTATAATAATACCCGGTGTTATCAAGGGAAATCTACACTGTGGATTCCTCCGCCTGATAAACACTTGCTTGTGAAGTACAAGCCATTGTGGTTTGATTCCCGAATGACCACACAGCTACACCAACCATAAGGAAATCAGGGTATCTGTAATAATTATATGGAGGCTTATTTAAATTTTAAAATGGCACATACGTTAAGTATGATTCAGCATATTTGAAGATGTTAAACCCTGGATAATTATTTGGCCTGTTTCTTTGGTATGTGATAATTAAGTATGAACTCATCTGTGTAATTCACATTATATTCAGTCCAATTGACACCGATATGCAATGCACAGTGATTATATGCATGCCTTTACATCATACATTTGTGATGGTAAAATTCAAGCACTATCATCACTTCACTGAAACGAAAATCAATTATCCATAAATGAGCTTTATTTCGCAGAATTATCAGTCTTGTTTACTGAATATTCTTCCCACTTGATTGCTGACGCTATCTTAATAAAGGCAACCTTGGAATGATCTTGGCCTCGACCTGTTGCTGAGTGACGGAAGTTCGTTCCCATTTCCCAAGAGAGGGTATTCCCATGCAGGAGAGATTGGGAGGCGACCTGTCGATGTGGAGGTGGATGTTCGTCTCCTAACGAAGTCACTCATTAGGGTTGTTTTTTTTTTTTATGTTGGAGGGAAAGCTCTTTGACTTTTCTTTCCGAGAATCACCTATTGCACCTTGCTACTGGGAAAATGTAAAATATAATCATGCGTTGCTACTAGCTATTAACCAAACTGTTTTAGCACATACGATAAAGGAGTCCATGTCGTGCAATGTGCTGGCGAGGAAGGGTAGAATTTATTGAAGATATGCTGATTAGTCGTAAAACCTTTATGTTTATGTTATGTTTATGTTATGTTTATGTTATGTTTATGTTATGTTTATGTTATGTTTATGTTATGTTTATGTTTATGTTTCTCTCGCGTGCAATGATTGTCCTTGATAAAGCAAGCGAGGTAGCAAAAAGGCTCGGACGTTAATACGTTTAGCACAATTATAAGCATTGATGCTTAGCAATTGAGGAATAAGCAGTCCTGACGTTAGCATCATGCCTTTAGTCATATTATTGAAGTAAACAATATTTCATATTATTATAATTAATATCGCAGCCAATAGTCAAGCAATGACTACCTGATTAATTTGTAACTGGGTTTTATATTAGCTTATTAAAAAACATATGTGTACATTAATTAATTTAGTCGAGAGTTGTAATGATCAGCGAACAAACATTAAAACACAAAGAAAAGAAAAAGACAAAACCTGATGGCTTTAATGCAGGATAAAAAATAATCACGTGATCACGGATATAAAGTGAAACGAGGAAATGTCCGATGACACTGACAAACAATTTTGTGTTCAGCTAATAAGGTCGGTAACATCATGGGCTAACTGAGAACTCTGTGACATCGAGTAAATCGAGACAGCGCTAACCTAATTTCATGAAGCCTTGCAAATCGATGCTGTTATAGATTTGCTTTACTATCAATCATGTGTTTCATGCCATACATCTGTGAGATTCCTATCAGCCTGGCTTCTCTGTATACATGTATATCATGTAACCATCAATAATGTCAAGGTGACAGGTCTGATCACTGTTACACTGCTTCAGAATCTAAGACGTGCTGATTCCGGTTACGGCAAAATAGCATTGTGCTGACGGCAATGTTTTCTTCTTCCATGAAGACACGCCATTTCATATTATTATAATTTTTTAATCAAGCACTGTGTTACACTTGACTTAAAGCGGGTTTTAACAGTTGCAAATTTACTTGATTTGCGATAATAAGATTGTCGCAACATTGTTAACACCAGATCTTTGATGTACACAAATCCGTTGCATAAATTGTTACAGGCTCCAATGTTGTCGGAATCCTGGGAGAATTTGTATTGCTATGCCAGGAACATTATTACGCGTTTAATGGTCACCAAAAAGGAAGCTCAATAACAAGAGGCATGCAAGGGAAATACCTAGCATAATACATTGATTCGGTTTACTGTGTGGACATGTAATCGAATCGTAAATTTACTGGAATTTAACGAGTGTTTCCTTAATTAATACTGGGTATATCACGCTTTATAATTCACCAATTATAAACTGCGTGAGTCTGTCAGCCAATCAGCCTTGTTTATTTGAGTGATTAATCAGTGCATAATGAACGCGTATAAATAATAGCATAGATCACTCTCGCCATTCACATAATGTTAAGTTTCAAAATTTCATAATGCCTCCGTTCATTGGACGTTATGATCGACGTAATATATAAGAACCACAGTGGTAATTAATGAAACAAACAAATTCTGATTGTAATTATGTTAAAAGCGATATAAGTAATATATATATAACAGATATATAACTGGAGAATGCAGCTTCTCTCTATTATGACTCGATCATATTTTTTTATCCAATGTTTCTTATCATAATCATAACGCTTTTATCACCCTCGCAATATTATTACATACATAATGATTCTCTGTGAGCTGTGATACCTCCTCCTGGTGGGTAAGAATAGACTATGACAACATGACTGAGCATGCAGTCACAACATTTTATCGAAGTGAATGTTTGTTTTCCAAAGTAATTTTCATGGTAAAATCCTGTTAAGTCATTTGAAAGTCGATGATTGTGCTAGGGTTGATGATATTCTCGTAAATTTGGAGCCAAATAAACAAACTCGACTTCGTCTCGTCAATTATTTGGCATATACTTGAACATTATCAATCCTAGCATAATCACCTCCTAAATGTGACTTATCCCTTAATTACTCAGAATGACACTAAAGACATGACCTCGTAGCACCTGCATTTCTCAATCACTGTTACGTCAGCGTAAAAATGGACACGGGTTATTTCTGTTTGATGGCTAACAGTGGATACATGTCCAATGTCCCGAGGACACGTGACCAGATGTCAAACATTGCTAAGTTGCATATATCTCCACATTGTAAATGGGCAAACTATTTGTTGTTGCTGCTTGGAGAACAAAGAAGCATGTACCGTCTTCCTGCGTGTTGACATTAACATGACGGGTTCACTCTCATCAAGCGGATTGTGTTGTGCTGAGAAACCTTCATATTTCTGACGAGAGAGTCCCTGACATGGCACCTTCCCGAACTCCAGAGTTCGGGACACAAAAGTGTATTGTACTACGAAGTGAGCTGCTCTTTAGTGTTTATAATAGCGTATCCACGTGAGTTGGGTGTTGACGATCCGGGCTTTGTTGAGAATGTGCGATATGCGTTTATCCGTGTGGTTTGGCCGGAGTCGACCTGCAACTTGCGTGATGTATTGTTTCCTTCTGAGTGAGTAACAAGGAGGACAGAATTTCCTGAGCACCTACCTGTTTGATTGATTGGTTCCATCGTGTTTCTGGTGGCACTGCACGAGTCAATTATCCGCAATTTGATTACGTCTCGTCATTTAGATTATGTCCAACAAGTGATACCAGATGACTCAAGCTTTCTCAGATGAGATACTACAAGAGAATCATGAATAGCACATGTGGTAGGTGAGTTCGAGATACTGGCATGCAAAGAAACACCATCAAAACAATACAAATTAAGATAATTATTAAGAATATTAAGATGTCCATACAAGGCATGTTGACAATGTAGAAAGAAATCAATATAAGACAAAATGAAGGTCGAAAGGGTTCTACCACTTCACTAGAATGGATGAACGGAACTGCATTGAAGAGAAGCTGTATGCAAATGTATCGAAAAAAGAAAAACGATCTTGTGAGGAATGAAAAAGAGACTGATCGAGGATGAAGCAGTCAATTATGACATTAAAAGGTGGACTGATCGAGGCAAGGTACAACTGAGAATAGTCTCAACATTGATACATGAAGTGAGTGTTTGGTGTCGCCGACGTTAGCATCGTGACAGGTAGCCCCCTAATTGGGTTAATAAATTAAATATACCTGGATAAAGGAACAATTAATACTAAATTGAGGTTAATTTATCATGCCTGGTTTTGAGCAAATTAGAGTAATCAAGGAATGCAGGGGTAATATACAAACACTCACAGTACTGACATTAGTATAATTATACTTTCATGGAAGAGGATAATGAATGGAATCTCATTTATATGGCACAGCCTCCAGGAATCTACGATTGCTCATAATTATGTGGTTATGCCACT
>KB304521.1:15642-42591 GCA_000328365.1 Capitella teleta | reverse complement strand
TGACGACGTCATGCTTGTTCGGGATTGATCAATATTGGCAAATATTTCCGCCCAGATCAGTAACATGGACCTTTAACCCCTAAAGAACACATGTAACACGTAATTGTATTTTATTTAATAGCGAAAAAATGATTTTTGTTGTTGTTGTAACAAATGAGCACCAATTGTGTGTATTTATGTAAATCTAGATGTCAGCCCATTCATCGTTTCATCTGGAAAAACATTCGCCGCTGAGGACGCCCTCCCGAGTGTTTACCGAATTCCCGAATCCCACCGACGACCCATTCCGCAGGACCTCATGGATGCCAACAGTTCGACGTGCATCGGGATCCCGATGGTCGGCCAACCTCCTCAGGAGCTGAGCATCCAACTGAACGGAAATGGCACCCTGACGACCTTCTCACTTCATGGAAATGGCGTCGAATGCGACGAGGGTCACGTGGTAGCGATGTCTCGACTGACCAGCAACTGTTATGGCGAAAGCAAGCTCTGCACGCTGACTGAGGGCGTTGGTGAATGCCAAGTGACGTGCACGGCGCAATTCTCTTGACATGAATTCTCGGTTCTGCTCTATTTAACAGCTGACATTGAGGACAGTCGTCTTTGTGAAGTTCGTTTTTAGTTTCCATAAAATGAAATGGACATTCATGTACTTTCGTCTACAATTAAATTATCCCAAAAGTGATATCAGCATTCACAGGGGGTTCAATCTGTGAATGCGGTTCTTCTTTTTTTTTTCCTTCAACCAACCATAGTTGGCGATTTAGACTACGATTTTAGAGTCTTGAACACAATAGATTGTGTTAACTTACACAATTAATTATAAGTTTGAACGTTAATTTAAATTCCATAATTAGTGCTCATCTCAAAATATGACTCCTACCACGATGTAATGCAAAAATACGTAGAATAATAAATATCAAAATCATTGCTCTTTCACAATTATTATAATCCACATCGAAATACATACACATGTTGTTACATAATGATACCTAAGGCATCTCAAAGAACACAACGATTATGCGTCAAACACAATCAGGGACAAAAGTTCAATAGTTTTGGTTTGATGGTATGATCAATATGCCTGAGCGGACATCTCCATTTAATGATTATAGCATTATTTAGAAATGAAAGGAAATTGATGTTTAACGGCACACCAACACTAGTGAGTGTTATACGGTGCCAATTATTATTATTTAGAAATGTTTATACAGTGTTTCAAGGGCGCAGATTAACTTAGTTACCGGAGTAATAGAGAAACTGCTGTGGCACACGCGATGCAAAAAGAATGCCGGACGCGATAAATTTGACCACATTACTGTTCCTTGCCACTTGTACTGCAATATAGACCTTCTTAGCGAGGTAAGAAATTATTTAGTATCTAATCTTCATTTAAATAAATTAGATTTTATACAAAGACTACTGGGAGAATATTTTCCATGCGATTTCATCCGAAATCACTTTAACACAAGGTGGAGTTGGAACAGAATTGTGATTTATGCTTACACACTGAGAGTTGCCGTTCTATGCATTGGTAATCTCACTTTTTTATGTATAAGGGTTAGGTATTGAGAATATCTTATCATTGCAACTATATCACATGTATAATGTTCTTAATTTGCATGCTCTATGCGTATCATAATGATTACAAGACCAATTGATTATATATGTTTATTGATCCCTGCCGTTTGAATTCCTTTCATCCTAACTTTATGTATACCATAATCACTTCAGAGGCGGAGTTATCAACCTCTTTGATAACTGACAGAAGGATTTGACGAATATGCAGTAAACAGCGCAGAGAGAGACATTTCTTTCATAGAACCAGTATTGAGGAGGGCAAGAACCGAGTCATTATGGCTGCATTGACAGCCTCCAGCTCTGCGTACAGGATGAAGAATGCCCTGAGGTTTTGCCGCTCAAGTGAGAACTGCTTTCTGGATGCTCTCAGTTAAACAATTATTATGTATCTGCAGTGAGCTACAAACTTGAAGTGACGTTCAATCTCTGGGGAATTCAGCAACTCCGCTGCCAGCTTTGATCATTTCAAGCATGCAAGACAATGATTTTTGAAATTGCACCGAAACACTTGGAGCAATATCGGTCTGGAACAGTCATCATGTTTCTGCTCTCCCCTGCAAGGCTAAATCTGCAAGTAAACATAGCAATTAAACTGTCAAACTTCAGGCTCATGATAATACTAACACACGGTGGTGCAGACATTTTCGTCAAGTTTGAAGTATTGTTGGTGGCCTGCCATCATCTGCAGCAGGAGATCTGACTCTTGATAACTCGGACATCATGACCTCAATTGGAGCTCACAATGTGTGTAGCTCTGCTCAAGTAAGTCTACAAGTTCTTTCTTTGAGATAATATTTACCCCTTTCTTTAATAGCCAATATGTCAGTGAATACAATAACTTACTGACCAGAGCACAAGTTGGAATACATTCATCAATAAGCTTAACTTCATAGCGATGCAGCCAGCACAGTAGGAGCCATGACAATTTGTGAAGATTACCAGCTGCAAGCTTTTGATTTTCTTCCTTAAAATGCCTCAGCTTTCGGTAGCCTTTGTTCAAGTTGTGAAAGAAGAAGAGCTTCAATTCAAATGCTAACAATTTAATTACAGTGCAGACTTATATGCAGAATGCAAAATAAACTGGTTAACATAGGAAATTATAAATAGAATGCAATGAACAAATGATGAATAGAAGGCAATGGCAAAACAGTGATGCATGATTACTATAAATAGTACAGCCTCGTCTCGGCGTGGAGTGAGGAGGATATTACATCCATCGGATCGATGTTGGGTATATACATCACATGATTTTCATTTTATTTCTCTCTCGATAGGTACCCGGACGGTGTCAATCCTGGTAGTGCTGCTCATGTCGTTTCATGTGCGGTACAGTCAAGGCCGGGCCTTAATTATTATGTGTTATTTGTTATTTCCATTTAACTCTGATTTTGGTGCCTAAAATTCCACTTTTTACTTTATTATTAAGTTTGTTGTACTGTATTCAAGGCTGCACAATTGGATGAAAACTTTAAAAGTATTAATTTTTTATCACTTGGGTTTTTCTTACATAAGTTTACACTGTAAACCGAGGATACCCAAAACCCGACTCGAGAAAATTATAATTAGTTTTGAAAATAAGAGATCAACGTTAAACTTAAGAGCCTTTATTCATTACAGCATAATATAATTTTGTAAACATTATATTTATGTTGATTAAACTCGACCTAATTAGGCACCTATGTAAATGCCATTCAAGGGATCGTTCATTTATTGAGGATCGATAATTACTTAAAAATCAAGCTCAACGGTATGTGAGCATGTATATAAACGCATATAATATGCAGCCAGTATTCGCTGGCAATGATCCATTTCAATGTATTAAATCACTGAATATTCATTAAGTGGACACGCCGCTCTCATTGGCCCAATACTATGAACTATGAACTCCCCAAACGACACCAGAGCGTGAACCCAGTTGTTAGCACTTCCGGTAACGATTTAACGCTTCGGTCGCGATACATAGAAGGCCATTATTATCATTGCAGCTCCAGCTGTTTGCTCACTATACATTCCCCTTCAACAGTATAGCGCATTTTGTGTCCTAATAATGGAGACTTTATGCTTCTTTGACTACATTGTTGGCCATTTCGATGACGATGCATCCCATGACTGTGCAGGTGAAGGAGATACCGCCAATGAAGTGAGCCAGCAGTTTCGAGAAGTGATTGAGACGATACAATCTCAACACCACAGCATTGCATCTCCACTTGCTGAGGAGTTTGAAAAGTGTTTAGGTACAATTGAATTGCCTTCATCGACAGAGTCAGCAAGAATACCACAAGTAACAACTTCGTGGTAGTATCTCCATGAGGTCCTCATCTTGGTTGCCTTGAACCTCTGATAAGCAAGAATGAGCAGGTCTCTCACATCATCAATGGGGGTTGGCAGGCCTCCTCGCGTTTTGATATTGATGAGACTTCCCAGGAGTTCCGACAGCTTCTGTCCATCACCAATGAGAGAATTCATCAGCTCTGACAGCTCCTAGGTGCTGGTCCATCCTTCTGTACCCGCACCTCAACTTGTGCAAGATTGCACCAGCATTATACTGCAGGATATCATTGGTCCCTGGAACTGGACGCGGAGTGTCGCTTGTCATGCCCTTGATGAGGCGATTCACACAGAGTTCAAGGGCGATGATCTTGAGTGCAGTTTTCTTCACTCCAAATTGTCAGCAGAAGGACTTCTGCCGTGTCGCATGGACGTCAGGCCATGGGCACTTTGGTCCAGCTATCAGCTTCCTCAAATGCTTCTGTAGAGGATCAAGCTCTCGCAAATGGACTGCAATGAAAATAAATAAACAGTTAGTTCCTTCGATATCATATGACTTACATATAGATTTTATATTTTAAATTGATAATTTTTACAAGAAATGTTTCATTAGTAAATCAATCATAATTATCATCTGATACAAGCATCAAGATTGATGTGATGTCTGATGTCTGATTAACCATTTGTTCTAATGCTAATTTGTTCTAAATTCCTAATCAATTCGATGATCTGAGTGATTTACCAGATATGCTGCTCAAAGACTTTGTTGTATTATTTAGTAAAATTATAGGCCACCTGTGTTTCCTTTTTCTGGGACAAATTTAGATTAAGAAAAAGTATGCAGGCAAGGAAAAGGACTGCGGACAACGCTGGCTGATACGGCGTGGTTACTTTCATGAACTTGACCTCCGAGGTCATCAATAGTTGTCTTACTGTGTGAGCTTGCCGTGTTATCAGTTAGATTGCATGTACATTATATTCTATTATGACATTGCTTCTGACTATGTAACTGTAATTACCAGTATGATAATAATAGAAAGAGACCATCTAAGAACTGAGATGACTATTTCGGAATTCGAGAGGGGGTGGGCCTACCTGAGGACTGTACGCTATTACTATCCTTATAACGGACAGCAGACGCTTCCGTGAGCCCGAGACGCTACTACCACCGAATTGAGTGGCAATTAGGGACACCAGGATACAGGACGATGGCGATCAATGATATCCTTTATTGATGATCAAAGCGATGGTCTATAAATGAAAAATACATATAAAAACGATACAACTAAACAATGAAAACTAACCATTCTGCGCCTATCCTGGCATCAGTCCCTGCGCGTCTCAGCAACTGACGCAGGACCGAGAAAGGCTTCTAACTAAACGACTCTATAATCTAAACTACATCCCAAATTACATGCTAATGAATGCCCCCTGGGCAGTCTGGCATCTCGCCGAGCTGTCATAAACTGATTTTCAATTCGACACTCATTTAACGTTTTTACGGCATATAACCATAAAAATGCCCCAGCATTTACAATCCTCGATCTGAGTACATGATTACATGTCCGTCAAGTACATGCTTCAAATAGATTTGTTACGTTGTCTTTTCATTGCTTGTTTACATATTTTTCATCTCCTGTGTTATAAACTTATAATCATATATTTGCTGGAGGAAGAGGAACTCGAACGTCAAAGTGTTTGAAAGATTGTAAGCGCCGAAATAAAGCAGTGCATTCAACAACAAAAAACTGCCGCGATTTTATGGGAAATATTCATCTCATCAAGGTCGAGTTGAGGCGATGTCCTCAAACGACACAATTATATTGAACTCTCCTGTGATTGGCCGTTGTTCAATGCTAACTTGCTACGCCCCGCCTTCTAATTAAATATCCATAAAGATACCGAAAGTAAAAATTGAAATATTGGTCTCTCGTCGAGACCGCGAAAGGCATTTTCCGTTCGTGTTTGAAGAATAGAAACATGGAAATTGAATCAAATATTGGAGCAATATTCTAAAAACCCATTTATACGAGAATAATTGAACACATGGAAATGCGTCATGACCGATAACCCATTGTCGTTTCGAAAGAAGGCTATTGAATTAACGGTTCGTACCCTGATTGTCTCAGCAACGCTTGGACCAAACATCGCTAACATAAATGATTAACGAGCTGGACGCCTATAGAAGCAATCATATTCGACATTAAAGAAAATCCCTGCGTCCTTGACCTTTGACATTAAAATTTTGACAGTTGATAGCAAAATATTTGTTCGAACATGGAGATCTGGGTTTAACAACACGACTTTCTATCGTGTCATTCGTTAGCTTTGATAATCAAGTGCTCATTAAATTAATTAAATTAAATTGTAATTAAATTACAAAACAAAATAATCTTTGATCACAATGATTTATCGTTAATGTATTTATTATCCTACAAAGAGACGAATATATTTTAGCAGCTTTGGTAGCATGCGGGATCAATAGAACTTTTTCGAGTGGTTAATTTTTTTGTCTTATGAATTCATGAGTGGCGGAATATTGTCAATTTGTCAAAGCAAAAGGCGTGCACTATATGGCCTTGATCAAGGCGCGTGGCACGTGCATGTCATTCGCATGAATTCCAATATAGACAATTGCGTTCCCATTAAAAATGTCCATACATCACGTTAATTGCTTGGTTGAAAATGGAAACTGACAGAAACTCCAATTATGCCGTAAAGGGGATCCATAAATTTAGAAATTATTACATTAATCCATGAAACCGAACTACTTTATTGACATGACATGAAAAGTACATTGAAATGTATTATATGTATAATTATGAAGAGAGCTAACAATTTGCAATTATAGGATAGTGAAATAAGAGAAAAGTCAAACACGATCTCACTATGCAGCGACCAAGAATGGCATTAAAACTAAAAACAAGATGTTAAGAGCAATTGAAGCCCTCGTTAATCCGAGTTTTATTAACCCGACTCCCTGAATAATCCGATTCGATACTCGGAGACGGATCTGGCACAATAATAATTTGTCTTATTAATCCGATTCCCTTAAGTTCCTAAAGCAACTTCAATTTTTGGCGACCAAATTAAAGTTTCCATTAATAATCGGTCAAATGTCAATGTCATCTTTAACTACAATAATCACGATAGTCCAAAGGTTATAGTCTAGAAGGAATGTTGTGCTTGTGTTTTATTTGAAGCATTTGATCAAGGTGTTATCTGTTGCACAAAAAAAAAAGTATCTTTTTGTCGGGCGCGTTTGAGGGGCTTCTTTAATGAACAGTCAATCAAATAAACGAGTTTCACAATCATAATCATAATTCATTTTCATGGCCAGATATTCTCTTCCCTCTGTCTCATATGCCAATAACGCATGTTAAAGATTTTCTAAATTGCTCGATGAGAGTCCAAACCCTGCCCTGTGTCTGGAAGACATACTGCAATAACTGTGGGAAAACATAGACTTGAATTTCTCAAAAAAAGGTTTTGAGATGAACAGAGGTTTTTTCTATGAGGCACAATTATATGATGTGGAAAGATCATAGCAAATACTGTACCCTCTGTTAAAAAAAAATATATATATATATTTTTTTTTTTTTTTTAGAACCATGCACGTGCCATGTACGTGCACTGACAATTTGTCTTGAATTATTTAATTATAGTCGAATGCATCATTTTACTGATTCATGGCCAAACGTTATTGGCTTCCAAGCACCACATATATACCGTTGGTTACACGGTAAAGAAACAAAGCTGCACAATGTGGAGACTACTGACATTTGTTTTGCTACAAGGTAAGTGGAAAAATTGTTCAGCTGCATAAGATATTATTCACGATAGTCACTCGGAAGCTTCTGCTAAAGTGGTGCAATAGAACAATGGAGTTTTGAACAAGCATAATTCGTGCAATCAAATATTAAATATTAAATATACTTAGGTGCAACGATCTATAATTCGCTAAATCATTGGTTAATCAAAGTTTTAATCAACAAGAATAATATTATTCATGGTGCAAAAGTATGTTTACTATATTTTCAAATCGTTTGCGATCAAGAATTGATTTTCTTTTGCATCCAATCCATGAATCCTGGTAAATATTATTTGGAGTACTCCCATGACAAGATGTATTTGATGGACAACGAAATTAACTTGAACGATACTCCAACGAGTGCTTTACTCAAAAGCAATCAGATGTTTGAAAAATTTGTACATCCCACAGGGCAAGGTTTGGACTCTCATTGACAAATCCTCACATGTGTTATTGGCTTGTGATCCAACATGTTGATTTGTGACCAACATGTGTTATTGGCTTGTGAGTAAGAGACAGGAAATATCTGACCATGAAAATCAAACAATTTTATTTTGACCCATTGTGGATTGTTCCTCCAATTAAACCAGATTATATCCTCTTTTTTTGTCTTTGAAATTTCATGAACAAGTGAGCAATTGGTTTAATTTAATACACACGAAAACTCGAGTCTATGCAATGCAAACCCGGAATGTGGTGAGGGCATGACCAAAGAGGTGTGTTTCTTGTGCACCGAGAAACACAGGTGATATTTAAAAAATATATATCATAATATGATACATATTTTTTTTTAAATATATCATATTATGTGCATAGATCTGCTTGCGGTCTCGAATTTTGACAATGACCACTTATATCAATAGCACTGGAATATCCGAGTGTCTCACGTACGGAATACCTCACCCTTATCCTTATTTTTGTTTACAGGTGTCTTAGTGACTAATGCCTATCTGTTGCAAAAAGACAAAGTCCGAAAACCTAACTTTGTTTTCATTATGGCAGACGACTTAGGTAAACCATGATGGTGTTAATATCCAAGCAAAACTTTCAAGCATATTATATCTTTTATGTAGGGTACCACGACATTGGTCTCAGAAATCCCGATGTTATCACTCCGAACTTGGACGCACTGGCCAGCAAGGGGGTCATTTTGACCAACAACTATGTCCAGGCACTTTGCACACCGTGAGTTTTATACATTTTGAACAGATTCGTGTGAGGGACTGAGTGCATTGTTTGCAAATTGTTTACAAATGTGTATATATGTGTATATTTTACATCACTGGTAATAATATGGAGTGGGGTCAAACAGGGCTATGGATATAATGCTTCACAATTATATGCAGCCCAAGGAATTTAAATTTCAACTAAATATATGAAAATTTTAATTTAGAAACCAGTGCTGGTGTCTTATCAGATAAAGAGCTTAACACACTTCTTCTCAATTTGGGAATCAATCCTCCGAGTTTTGGACACCATACTTTACTGTGATTAGAGATTAACAGAACCAAAAGCCGGAAGTGTTCGATGGAATAGTGCGTTATGATGTTACTATCAGCACGCAATTTTTACGCGCGAAATACGGTAATATGTAAACCAATCAGAAATGCGGGATAAGAAGTCTACCGTAGATCTACTAGTATCAGTTTTGCAACACTTTCTCTGAAAAACACAATGCCATTGAGCAGCATTGAAATCATCAACATGGAGAGGATAGACTACTTTTGGCTCACTCTGTATACTCGTACATTACAAGTGTATTTGTTATTTGTGCTTTGTGGTTGAAATTTTTCTGTAAATTTTTACAAAACAAAATACTAAAGTGTACTGAATTTGATTTCTGAGATGTGCTTCGTTGTTTCAGGCGTGCATTTATGAATCGGGATGCAGTTCAAGTAATTTCCCGTCTCACTTACTTCCTCCTATAAAATATAAATGAACACATTTCTTGAAAGGCATTTTTTTCCATGCAGATCCCGACATGCTCTCATGTCAGGTCGTTATCCCTCTGCGAGCGCAATGCAGGTGAGACTTACTCATGCAATCTCCATATTCAGGTGTATTTGTCTCAGAGTATGGTCATCCAGCCTATGGAAGCCAGGTGTGCAGGGTTGGAATACAAGTTCCTCCCACAGTATTTGAAGGAACTTGGGTACAAAAACCACATGGTCGGGAAGTAAGTTAATTGTTCACATCAGAAATAAATAACAAATTCCCAAATTGGTTCAATCGTTGGAATCGTACAGATGGCATCTTGGATACTGTCGCGATGAGTGTCTGCCAACCTCCAGAGGATTCGATACATTCTATGGTTTATATGCGGGGGCTGGAGACTATTGGAGCCATGAAATATTTGGCAAGTATGACTGGCACATAAACGGTGACATCCACTTTGAAGCAAATGGCACCCATTCCCAGGTACGAAGCAGGTTGTGAACTATGCAAAGTTTCATGGATTTTGTGTTACAGGACCTTGAAATGGAGGGGCTGGATAAAGTGTTTGATGAACACGATTCCAAGGACCCACTATTCTTGTATTTTGCACCTCAGAATCCCCATACCCCGTCTCAGCCTACAGATGAGTTCCTCAACCTATACCCTGAAGATAAATTCGATGACATCAGACGGAAGTATCTGGGTGAGGCTATTCATTTATAAATTAAGCTTTAATTATATGTGTATTATTATGCTGTCGATTGGCTTTCACAGGACTGACATCAGGCTTAGACGCCATGGTTGGAAAGATTGTTGAAAAGTTGGAGAATAATGGCTTGATGGACAATACTTACGTGATTTTTGTCAGTGATGTAAGCGAAAAAGACATTAATTTAATGACTATCGTTGAGTAATTTGATTCCTTAGAATGGAGCTGATCCACCAGAAGGTCTGAACACCCCATTCAGAGGAGGCAAAGGCTCGTTGTTCGAAGGTGGAACAAAATCAAACAGTTTCGTTTACTCTCCGCTTCTGAATAAGACTGGATATGAAAACGACGGGTGAGCATAAATTTTATGTAAAATATGGAGAAATATTGATAGCTCAATGAAAAGTCGATCCACCGGACGCCATGAAGCCAGACATTCTATCGTTTTACATGATTGGTGGTTAAGAGAGTTCATCTTGATAATTTGGTAGTGTCGTATAGACCGTGTTGTTGTAAAGTTTTGTTTGGTACCGAAATATTCATATAATAATGTATAATCACTAGTCACCACTAGTTAAATTCTGACAAATCGCAGGCTACAATAGCTACAATTCTTCAGGGTTTTAGCTGGTCTTGGTACCAGAAAAAAAAATATTTCGGTTCGGAAAGTTCTCAGAGCATAATCAGCAATTGCCAAAATTGTGTTTCTTTCATACAACCCAGGTTGATGCACATCACAGATTGGCTGCCAACTTTGGTCAAACTAGCAGGAGGTAAAGTAATGGATGGTCAGTACATCCACTGTTGTTGATGCCTATAATTATTATGACCTTTCGATTTCAGATATTGACGGCATTAATCAAAAGAAAATGATCACACGTGGTGCGGGCTCCAAGCGGACGAATATGGTTTACCATTTGAACCGAGAGCACCATATGTTTGCCGCCTGGTTTGGTGAGATTGCAGTCAGGTAAACGGCTCAGCGATGTTTGCGAATATGTTTGTAACTAAAATTAATCACGATAGAAGATAACGCACTTAACGCATCAATCAGCTGATCAGCTTTTAAGTTATATTGCATAACTGTTTCAGGAATGAGCGATTCAAGTTGATTTGGGGAACCCCTGGATCAACTGATGGTTATGGAGAAGGCATGGACTTCATCTTCAACCTCCCGTATTACCAGGAACTACTTTCCAGCAATAACAATCGAAAGAAGCGTGGAGGACCTTATGACGAACGAACGGCTAAGCAGTGGGATTTCATAGATCAAGTCGCTCTGAAAATGCGAGTCACAGATGAGCACCTAGCCAACGGGACTGGCTATCTGCAGCTATTTGATTTGCAAGGTAAATATGATCAGACCCAAAAACTCACATCTTAATGACATAACCGTGCATAACAATGACTTGAATAACTCAGAATCGGAATTAAGAATTATTGTACTGAATCAAATTAATTGAAAATTAAAGTATTGATGAAGTATCTCAATATATTATACAGAGCTTCGAGAGGTATGCATACCATTCAACTGCACTTAATTAATACGATGTACGGTCACACGCATTGATTGATATATAATTAATTTGACTTCTCAATCACTAAGGCTCAGTGTGACTAAGCTGTGAATGCAACATGTTCTATTCCTTTGTTGCAACAGAAGATCCATATGAGACGACTAATCTCGCCAAAGATCCTGCTCACCAGCAAGTTCTTCAGGAGCTCATTCAATTTGTTCAAGATGAGTACAAGTGCAACTATAAGGTGCATATAATTAAACTGTAGCATGAGCACAATCATAACACCTGAATTCAATATGAATTCCTTGTAATTTCATTTGAATACCAACTTTGGGAAATCTTTTTCAGAGACAGGACCCTGCAACTTTCATTGCACACAACTTAGATGAAATCAATCCAAATGGCTACCTGGAAGCTGGATGGTGTACTGACATCTTCTCTGTAGAGCAGTAATGATGCTGATCTGAATGACGAACAAAATATGAAGTTGAGAATAAATTCACGCACTTGTACACGTGTAAACTGGTACTTGTATGGTGAAGTCAAACGATGTTCTTATGCGTTTCCTTCTCAATACGTGTTGTGACCAAAGACCACAATGCAAGCATTTAGTTTAATTTTTTGTGCACCACTTGAACATATTATGCTGAAAATTGTGGATGGCTGGACACTATGGAGAGTTCAAGGACGCCCAAAAAGAAGTGAATATAATCATCGCTCAATACACGGAGAAATATAAGACGAAGGTCAAACAGAGCTTCTGCAGTGGCAAAGACAAGAATACATAGAGTGGTCTCAATACCATTACAGGGTACAAGAAAAAAAAACATGTACATCAACGTCCAACAACAAAGGATCTCTGTTCTCTCTTCTCAAGTCCATGGTCGAAACACTAGATCCAATATCAAAATGATTGTACCATTCTGTAGAACATTATTACGCCAGGAAACCTTTGCTTGTAGAATTCCTCCTTTGTTCAATACCTTTCTCCAACCAATTATTCACAACCCATCAATATATATATTTAAGAAATCTGTCAGGAGCACATATTAGCAATTCCTATTTCTATTTCTCAAATAACTGTACATAATTATATTTTGTATGTTTTCTCTGCGTTATTGCTAACTTTTGCAATTTCGTGGGGAAGAAACCTCTCTGGCTTCTGTTACAAATGCACTTGTTATTCTTGTTTTCATTATATTTAATAAATGATCATTACAAAAGAAAAAAAGGATGAGTCAACGAGCAAAATTTTTTTATACATGTACCAGATTTGAAAAAGGAAGACAAGGACATGGTGTTCAATCAGCCAGCGATTGCATCCATCCAATTCGAAGTGGAAGACATCAGGAGGGTCTTCATGGAAATTAAGCATGATAAGGCCCGAGGACCAGGCTGAACTGAAGGCCTTTGCAACGTAGGCATCCTCATATTTAAACTGGAGGCCCAAGGAGTTGCACCATCCCTCTATCAGTGGATCCTCTCTTACTGAAACCGACTTCAGCAGGTACGCGTGAACGAGAGTCTCTCAACGATCAAGCACATCAGCATCGGGACCTTTCAGGGCCGTGTCCTCTTCCCTGTGCTCTTCACGATTTACACCGATGAACCCTCGAGCAACGTCTCGTGAAACTAGGATCATCAAATACGCTGATGAGACGTGCTTGTTGGACTACTCAGCCTTGGTTATGAACATCTGTACACGGATGCAGTATCGCATTTCATTGACAAATGTGACAATGACGACATTTAATTAAATAGTACAAAAACCAAGAAGATATCGCACTCATAACACCATCATCACATCCATATCACTATCAAGGGTCAACCTATCGAGCAAGTGACAACATACAAGTACCTCGGCATCATTATTCAATCCGATTTAAAATGGTCACATCAGTAAACTGTGCAAGAAAGCCTCAGTCCGGCGGTATCATCTACGAAAAAAAAAGGCAATTCCCGGTGTACCGTCATCTGCAAGAGCTGTTCTTCACAGCAACATAACAAAGCCTTCTTATCACTACAATGATCACCTGTATTATCTCCTCGATTTCTCTGAACATTTGGGTTATGGTTGCTTAGTTACGCTGTGTGATCACATAGCAACACAAAGCAAACAAAATCAACGCAATGTATCGTTACTAAGTATGCTTACAAAGCTGGTTGTCGATTAAGTCGCTTCCATATACACTGCCTTGAGGTTTGGAAGTACAAGACTTGGCTACACATGATATGAATCTAGTCTACATCTTCTCTGGAACATCGTCACGTGCTCATGATTTCCAGGAAAAAAAACTACTACTTGCCTCATAATTATGGCTGCTTTTTTCACATAAATATTATATTATGAATGTTCTGGATAATGATTTATTTATATAGCAATATTCTTCTTTACGTGGTTTGCTCTTGGGCAGCTCCGACATGCACAGTCATGTACGCCATCTTCCCGGTCTTGTGCCATCGCTTTTGACGGTGTGGTATAGCCTCGCCCTCTTTGCATGTCATCGCTAACCTCCCCCTTCCTCTCCCCCTCTTTCCTAGCTTCCGCTCTCATCTTCAGAAGCGTTCTCCACAATCTTTCTGATCTCATGACGTGACCGATCCATCGAGCCTGCCTCTTGTAGATGGCAATTCACAGGCAAATTTTTTTTTTTAATGTACAAGTGCTTTCTGCAACTGATCTTTTCCATACTCCTCCCAATTTACATTTCACGGCTCGCCAGATTGATGATGTCACTGTTCATCAACACTCAAGTTTCTGAGCAATAAAAGAGTACCATTCAGACCAAGGTAACGGTAAGTCAAGCTTTAATGATCATTGAACGCATCTTTAGCCGTGTCAATTCTTATAGTCAATAATATTTCGTTTTATCTACCTTCCAGATTTGAGCAGGCTTCCGAGGTGTTTGGTCTGTTGAACGTGTTCTAGTTCTCGGTTCTTCCAGTGTCCCACATCTTTACTCCTTCATTGTTTCTGCAATGATGTTACATAACATTTGAGACAACAATACGTAGTCCACCCATCTCTTGTTCTTTCCGTCCTGTTGCTGTATGTGTAAAGACATCCAAGGATTTTAATCCGTCCCCAATCCTTCCAATTTGCTCCCATGTCTTTCAGGATTTCCATGCGATGCAACTTGCAATGTGAACTACGGCAGGGGTTCGTGGATAACTACAGGGAAAGCCCAGAACTATCGAGCCTCGAAACAATTAACAGAGATATATATTCTTTCTTCCTCTAAGTACTTCCCAAAAATTTCCTGTTCATGTCTCTGACCGATTTCTTGTTGTATTTTCATCGAGTTATTTGTCATTATTTTGGGGTACCAGGGATGATCCCCTCTCTGGGGTGAGGTCAATATCTTGATTTGATCTCTTGTTATGCATTAACGCTCTGCATGTACCTTATTTGCTTGTATCCTTCACAAGTTAGTGTCGTTATTTCTTGATCTGGTGCCAAATACATGTTTATGTACACAGTTCTGACACGATCAGTTTGCACAACTTCAAAAGTGAGGACTCTGCCTCAATTTAATTCGGTCTATGATTTCATTATGCAGAGCCAACTTCCGGTAGCCACCATTATGACACTGAATAGAACCAAAGTGACCACTTCATCGGAATAATTTGCTATGAAATATCAAAAAGACCATTATTAACCATAATAGATTAAAAGCTCTGAGATGCCAAACAAATTTCATTCGGGGTTTTTTACCAGTAGATGCTAGTAGTATGAGCAAATCCCGAACAAATATATACACTCAACTATTTCAAAGCAGATCGACGTTTATTCAATTTGCAGAGCTCCGTAATGACAAGCAGTATTTGTAGAGCTTAGGCAAAGTCAATTTACAATGCATTCATTGGTCGTTATCGGAGTCCTTAGTCAAGTCGCTTATATGTTTAAATTTGTTGCTGGTGTGAGAGTCAATCATTCAAGATCATAAAATAAACTTTTTGCTTTCTGTACCATTTAACAAGACGTTTGAATCGGTCTATTAGTTGAATTGTGTATATATATACGACATCAATATAGTGTTATCTAAGATCCACTGTTGAAGCTAAAGACAGCATAAGCAATTTAAACCACAAACCAATCATGGGTCCAATATTTCAGCAATATTTCCATCCTGACGAAACATGGTCCATTATAATATAGGAGTGCATATATTGATATATCACAGAAGCTTATTCAATGTCTACAATACACGAATGTCACCGTGATCTAACCAATACACGTTATGTCAATCCAGTATTGATTTTCCACCGATACAAACTTGTGCCACGTCCAAATCATTCGCGCAATTCACCGTTGAGCACCATGTCTCGATTAGACGAGGTTTTTCCGCAAGATAATTCGTCGTCACGTCTTCGTAGTTTAGTGACCAAGTGCCATAACCGCCACATTCCTTCAACCGTGATCGGCCTCTGTGTCGTCATCAGTTCCTTTGTTGTCGTCGTCATACTGTCAACAGAACCGGAGTCACTGGTAAATAACAACATAATTTATTGTACATAAAACGATGTACTGATTGTCAGCAGTCACTGTGCATATTTGCAATGCGATGTACAAAATCGGAAATTTGTTTGGCATTTCAGGTGCGATATCATACGGCGACAGTTCACTTAGCAGGTCTTCCAACCATAAACGTCACTACCCCACAGCCAAAATCTCTAGGAAGTCACAAGCCCTTTTTGTTACTCCTGTGGACTCGCTTCTTAGCCAACAAGCCCAAATGGTTTGACTCTCCAACTGGGGTTAGTTTGATGGAAAAGTGTTATTACAAAGGGGTACATACGGATCAGAACTGTGAATACACGACAGACCGAACAAGGTTGCTTGAAGCCGACGCTGTTTTGTTTAGGGCCAGGTTGCTGAGCAAGAAAGACTTACCAAGGAAGCGTCTTCCGCACCAAAAGTACATTGTCTTTGAAAATGAGCCTCCGCATAAAACCTGGTTGTATGTTAACCTTACGGATTATAACTCATACTTCAATCTCACTGCCACCATTGCTTGGGACTCGGATATACCTGTGAATAGTCACCGTCGGTATATACCTGATTGGGATAAATTCGCCGCGTTGTCACGTGTGAATTTCACCGCCAAGAAGCGCCACGATGTTCCTGTGGCTTGGTTTGTTAGTACTTGTCCAACACAGAGCAAACGAGAGGTATACGTTAAAGAAATGCAAAGGTATATTAGAGTGGATGTCTATGGCGACTGTGGAACGAAAAAGTGCGTTTCAAAAGAAGTATCTGGCTTCTCTACCGATACGTGTGTCTGGAATCTTCTGGATGGTTCAGGAAGCTACAAGTTCTACCTGGCTTTTGAGAACAGCTTGTGTGAGGATTACGTAACAGAGAAACTCTGGAAAGTCATGAAACCAAACGTGGTGCCAATAGTCATGGGTGCAGTTGACTATGGAGCAATACTGCCAACCGGATCTTACATAGATGTCAGGGATTTCCATTCTCCGAGGCATTTAGCTTGGTATTTGAATTATTTGAACCGTAACCCGGAGGCATACAACAATTATCTCAGACACAAAGGCTCTTTGAAACTATCTAGGAAATTTATGCCGAGGGAGTGCATCTTTTGCAAAAGATTACACGAGTTAAATGGGCAAACCAGCATTGTTTACGGTCTAGATGCTTTCTGGAGTTCACGCCGGTGCATTGAACCGGAAGTCTTCAACAGCTATAGAGACTTGACCGATTTCGGAGTTGATTTAAATGCTATTCGATGACAAAAATGGACAGCAAAAAAAGGAGTAATGTTATGTGAACTGTCTTGTGTTGCTGAATAAATTATTGATTTAAATAGAAATGCAGAATGCGTTGAAAATAATATGGCCGGATAAACCCTACCGTGTTATTTTTTATTTATTTATTTATTTTTTTTTTTTTTTTTTTTTTTTTTTTTAAAATTCGTGAATAAAACACATGAATGTGAAGGAGGCAAAGCCTATGAAAATACATTCAACAAGTACATACAATTTTGTGTAACAAGTCAGACATGATAAGATCCATGACAACGGCAAATAGAGGTTAAAAGACAATGATTATTTACATCATTATTAGAGAGCTTGCGCTGATAAAATTCACTCAGTTTTGCTTTAAAACGAGGTGAGTTATACAATTTCCGTATTTCAACCGGTAAAATATTCCACAATTGAGGCAAGCGATTGAAATAGAATGCTTTAAAATGTTCGGTTCTTGAAAATGCTTCATTAAAAATCAAACCATTGTGGGAACAACGGAGATTTGCATGACTAGAGTTTACCTTCAATTTGACACAATCGCTAAAATCAACATTAATAAGATCATTCATATATTTACATATAAACATTATGTCAGAAATATCTCCATGATGTCTCTGGTGCATTTGATCGTGTGCATTACATAAAATTGTTCAATCTATTGAGAATTCGTGGTCTATGTCCATTATTAATTAAGCTTATGTTAAATATGTACTCTTCACAATCGCTCGCAGTCAAATGACAGAATAAAGTGTCATCATCTTTTCGTTGTAGTAATGGAATTAAGCAGGGGCTGCTTTATCGCCAGTATTGTTCTGCGTCAACATGGACTCCCTCTTGATCCGTTTAAAAGAAAGCAGACTTGGATGTTATGTTGGGAATGTCTTTGCTGGAGCTGTTAGTTATGCCGACGACATAACGTTGCTCGCTCCGACTCTCAAATCAGCTCAATCTCTACTCGACATTTGAGAGCAGTTCGCCAGTGAATTTCATGTTCTCTTTAATAGCACCAAAAGCAATGTTATAGTCTTAAACAATCTTTTTAGAAAAAAAAAACTACGGTTTACACAACCTTGTCTTGAATAACGCGGCCATTCCATATACTGATCGTGCTCTACACCTGGGTTCTTTTATTGGGAAGGATGCAAATAAATTTAACATGAAAAAGGCAATGCAGGATCTAAATGCTCGAGTCAATATGCTAGTTTGTTATTATTCTTTTTCGTATTTCGACACTATGTTTTCTATTTAAATCTTAATGCACCTCTTACTATGGTTCTTCTCTATGGAAACTCGATGTACATAGTTTAGAAGATTTTTGTATTTGCTGGAGGAAAGCGGTGAGAAAACTTTTAGGCCTTAATTCAAGAACAATATCAAAATTTTTACCACACGTGTTAAATGTTATTGAAGTAAGGTCCGAATTAATATCGCGTTTTTCTTCTTTTTACCTAAAGGTAATTAAGAGTGAGAACAGTCTGGTCTCTACATGTTGTTTACTCATGAATGAAACCCCTAGCACCTCAACAGTTGCGTCTAATCTCCAATCTTTTTCAATTAATTCACATGACTTTAAAACATTACTTAATTTAATAGTTGATACTCTCAGCTGAAATTGATCACTCCACTTTTGTTCATTCTAAATTATTAATAGAACTTCTGCAAATGAAATCTCATTCGTCACCTTTCATGTCTTTTCACGAAATTCTAATAATGTTAAATTTCATTTGTCTGATGCCTGATTAATTGGTCTTTCAATTTTTCTTTATTTTATTTTTTATTTTTTTTATTTTTTTTTCTCTTTTTTTTCTGTTAACTCATTAATTACCATTATTTTTATGGTTAATAAATGACATTATATTATATATTATATAACCAATAGATCTTTTGATCACACCACACACGCGGTTAGATTTGGCAACTATAGATTTTATGTGTGAATTAAAACAAAGTTTCTTGTCAAAGATGACACCAAGGTCTTTAAAAGTTCCAGTTGACTCTTAAAATATTTCCATCGAGATCATTATCAAAAACCACAGGATTTTGAGATTGAGTAATCGTTAAAAGTTGCATTTCATGGTGTTGAATTCCATGCTCCATTTATTGCTCCATCTGAGCAGATTATTCAAATCTATTTGTAGCTTTTAACAATCTTCAATTGATTTGAATCTTTAAAATTATACAGTCGTCTGCAAACAAGGCAATTGTAGAGTTCGTTAAAACAGAAGGCATATCATTAATAAACAACAAAGATAAAAGTGGTCCAAGAATTGACCCTTGAGGTACCCCAGATGTGATACCTTTCAATTGAGATTCTCTACCCTCGATTTCAACTCTCTGCATACGATCTGATAAATAGTCGCAAAACCAGTCAAGGAGCACTCCCAAAATATTAAAATCATGGTGTAGTTTGCACAAAAGGTTTTCGTGGCATACAACATCAAAGGCCTTACTAAAATCTAAGAACAACATGTCAACCTGGCCTCCATTATCTAAATTATGGCCAACAACTTGATAAACTTTCAGTAATTGCGTTGAATGAGGAGAAACATACGGGTATATGTCATTTACAATACACCGCTCCAACACTTTGGAGGAACATGATAACAAAGATATAGGTCTATAATTCTCAACCTCAGACTTTTCACCTTTATTAAATATCAGGACCACGTTGACATGTTTCCATTGCGCGGGAACTTTACCCAAGCGAATATGATTATTAAACATTCGAGCCATAAGTTCGGCAATCTGCTAAGAGCAGTTCTTTACTTCTTGAGCACAAAGGAAGGGATGTCATCGGGTGCGTTTGCCTTGTTTACATTGATATTGCGTAACACTGTTTTTCAGAACACAGTAGACCAAGAGACTCAATGTATGATTGATGCTTCCTTCTTAAGAGTCTTGCGGGCTTAGTTAATTGTTTAGATCTATATATGACCTCCACATATATTCCGTATTACGCCGTTTGGCCTTATGAAACGTGACCCACTCTCAATGTAGAACCGCAGAACAAAATATCCGCTGCTTTGAATTTGGACGTCTGCTCGGTACACCAATAGTACTCAGTACACTGCAAATAGATATCTTCAAGAAGATGACAAGATGATACAAATCACACTTTGTGAAATATGACATCGTGAGGATCCATAATTATCATATATAAACATGTCAAGCTGTGAGTAGCTTCATTTTCGTCTTTTACTAATTTAAGTCCAGATAATTATGAATTATTAGATGTCCTAGTAAATGAATAACGATCATTGCGTGTAACAACAACCAGGCCAGCCGCTGAAAATGAAAATCTAAACAGAGATACTCTACACCATGTATTGATCGCTCACATTGGTATAATGTTGCCGAAGTTCGTTATGATAGCGACGAGATTCAAAGCGACAAAATACTTCCGGTTATCAGTAATCGAGGCTTGAAGAATAGGTCGGAGCGCCAACTGGGTGTTACACAATGGGTATTTGTAATTCGAATCACACTCACCTCGTTTGAATCTGATGACCTGCTCACCTTTTCATGCCACGATGATAGGGACGCATCAGAAGTTCAGAAGAATGAAATATTTCTTGTTCCGCATTTACGATCAGCTACGATTACGATTGCCAATGTTATTCACAGGGGGTCTTACCAGTGAGCGAGCAGATGTGGACAAAACTCAATGCAGTGAATGCTTTCTGTCTATATACATAATATCAAGGGAAGTCACTGATTCCTGTCAATCTTAGGACGCTTGCCTCGAAAGCAATCTTCTCTTCAAAAGAGGGAGCCGAAACTTCGGATCTGGCAAGATCACCAATAAATGAAACGATTGACACCAATAATCTCGTACGGCAACGCCTAATTACTAATTAATTGGCCAAAAATCCAATCAGTTGCAAAACGACTAGCAACGGGTACGATGCATCCATTTTGTCGGACCGCAGCAAATTGTCAGCCTGCAGCGAACTCACGATCGCTAAATGTCGAAATAAAATACTAAAACCGGAATGGAGCTGCAAAAGTGTAGAGCTCAGGACAATTCTTAATTTAACAGATTGGCTTTAGAGTGAAACATCCTGTCTGTAATTGTCTCTCGAACAATAAAAGCTATTCTGAGAGTCAAATTGAGCATGAATTAGGCTAGAAAAAGGAGTTAGAGTTGAAAGACACATTGCATTTAAGTAAGTTGACTTGACGGGAATTAGCAGACGACACATACAGCGCCCTCTGGTGTATATGTTTAGAATCGTTTTATATACCTCACAACATATTGTGTTATCTATCTAATAACTTTAGAATTAAAACTAGTATTACGAACTATAAAATTATCTGAATACTGTTATATGCATCGAATAATTTATAGAATCATACTGCTGGACTGATCTCTATCGAGTGAATGCTTTGATTAATTTCAATTGCATTTCTCAGCTGGACTATTATTGATCAATCACTGAGCGGCTTGTTAAGGTGAAGGTCGAATGCTGCAGCCATCGTACCCGTTGCTAGTCGTTTTGGAAATGGAAGCATTTTTGTGCAATTAATGACTAATTAGTCACTGCCGGGTGGAGTTTTTGGTGTGTATAGGTTCATTTATTCATAATCTTGCCAGATCCGAAGCCTCAGCTCTCTCCCGTGAGGGGAATGTAGCGTCCGAGGCTTTGTTATTGTTCTTCTGAGAAATCAGTGACTTCCCTTGGTATTATCATATACTGTCTAGAAGGCTGCATAGGCATTCCATGTATCCAGATTCCAGAGCCCACTGGTAAGACTCCCTGTGATGTTATTGAATGTAAATTTCATCAACTGGAAATAATTTTCTCTTTTATCGGTGCGTTATGAATTTAGCGAACTTCGAGCGGTTTTTTTCTCTGAGCAGTCAACCCATGCTCTAGATTATCTCTAAGACTGTGTATCCTAACTGACTACTTGAAACGTGAATGTGTTCCTTGTTAGCAGTGCATTTCATAACGCATTTGAATCGATGAAAATGCGTTATGACTATGCATAATTCAGGCAATCAAAAACTATTGTTTTGCCGTTATGAATTATAACATAAACGTTAGGATAGAAGCAATTGGCAAACCCAATATTTCCCCCATATCTCTCTATATTTCTCCGGGTTAGATGGCTCGAAGACGGGCTGCTAACAGATCACTTCATTCGCCATGATATCCTTCTAGCTTGGATTACTCCACGATGTTCATTCGGATCCATTGGACGATGCCATCGGCCTATGTTCGTTGAGGGCAGCCTACTCTCCTCTTGTAATCTCTTACATGGCACTATGCCCTTTGTTATAGCTTTATCTAGGTCGCACTGTATGGCCAAAAAAAAAAAAAAAAAAAAAAAAAAACTTTTCTTATCATAGTATTGAATAGATATTGCAAATATCTTACCAAACAGCTGCATTTAGTAACATTCAAATACAAACTAGCGAACATAAATGTTAAATTAAGCATAGAAAACATCAAATTGTAATATTTGGGTCCGGTCCACCAATGTAATATTTGTTCTAATCGTCACACTGACTATAATTCGTCAATATAATATTTACTCGAATCGTCGCCTTTCTGGAGTCTGTACTGACCGGTACACTTCCAAATATTGTCCGAATCTAATTAAATTCGCAAATTTTATTTTTACCTTTGAACCAAAAGATTTCCCTAAAACAGAGAACACTGAAGAAGAAATAACTTTATACCTTCTAAGGTTTTATTTACTGGGTTTCAAACCTTAGATATTTAATTTATACAATTACCAAATGCGCGCAGGCATTTACCATAAATTTAACTAACCTAGCACAATAATTAGCACTACCTAGAAGTTGGGAATTGAAGAAATAAGAAACGTTGAATATTACTGAATTTAGAGTGCACCCGATAGCCCCGGTCAACACAATACCTCTCTCCCACTCTCGATCCACGTCTTGTCGCTGCCTCGTCCTTCCGCGTCGTTCCTTGAGTGGATGTCCTGTCCTTTTCGTCTTGAACCTCCCGAGAGATAACTTGTCCGTCCTGGCGTTCTGGGTGACTTCCTGTCCGTTGGTCTTGGACTTCTTGAGCGCAAAATGCCAAAATTACAACTGAACTTCTTTCCTCGCTCCCGGGTTTAAATCTTCCTTTGCGCGTGGTCGTCGTCACGTAGGCCGTTTATTCCACTTGAAAATCCCGCGCGTGTCTGACATTAATCTCGAGTGGAAGAGAGCGGTCTTTCGGTGCATTTATATTTGAATCCCCAACTCTAACGGTCAAAACTATCTATTCACTATCCTATACAATATGAATTTGAATACATGCATAATAATGATTAAGATACCTGAAAATATATAGAAATGTTATACATGGTTATACACGCTTCTCACTCGTCGTGGGGTCCTCATCCTTTACAAAATGATGACTTGCATGCATAATTGACTGATCTGATTGGGCACATTACACGACCAATGTATGTGGCGAACAACTAAATGATCACGTCTCAGCACTAAGAATTGGCGCATGGAAGGATTGGATTTCCGAGGCCCTCTTCAACAAAAGGAATCACCTGTGTGATATATATCCAGCTACCGTGCAATTAGGTAGCATTCATCAGAGTCCTCTCGGGAGGTGTTGCTTTCAAACGGTTCCAAAGGTCAAGCCAAATTAGACGCGCACATGCGTAGGTATAATTTTCACATTCTACATTGCCAGGTGGAATATCACGAAATGCATCTGCTGAGGAGATCTCATTTATGCAATAGAAATATAGAATATAATAAAATAGAATATGCATCTGTGATTAACTTGTTTGAAACCTAGTGAAACCTAGAGGTGCGTAATGATGTTATCATGCAACGGTGAACTTATACTGAGCAAGAAAAAGGGTCACCGAATAGCTCAGTCGGTTTGACCGGCTGTCTGCAATTCAATACCGACCGCGGAGGTCGAGTTCCCAGGTTCGAGACCCGATTTCGCTGCTGATGTGATTGTGAATTATAAAATTGGTATTCTTTATAATTATAACAGTGCTGCTCAACTGCGTAACAAGGCCGGGCGCTACCATTCGTTGCTCGATGCCTATAGTCTCACTGGAAAGAGGAATCATGCATGATGAGGAATCAGGAAGTAAAAGGGAATCGTGATTACGGGATTATGATTATGGAAATCAAACAGGCTGCGCTCTTTTAACTGTAACAAAAACATAAAACTTGTATAGTTTATTAACCAAAATCAGGATTATTCCTTGTTATTTTATCTCTTTTTTTATTCGACCATGAAGCATTGTGTTGATATAGTACACAGATAAATGTATATACTTCTCAGTGGTCCTATAGTTGCAACTGGATGGTGTGAACTTATGAGAAATATTGATCAAAATTATTTTATTAAAAAACACACCTAGGGCCTTAATAGGCTTTGTATCTCTCTCTCGTTTGTCACTATTGTTGAGCCAGGAGTTTCTGCTGTAGCTTTTCGCACGTTTGACAAGATGGTTACACCTTTTTTGCAGTAAACTTAGATGAAATACATCGAGAGAATTTCGCCTGCTTCATGACGACGAGGTTTTTGGCCTGAAGCGTCATTATCAGAGTGGTGAGAGCTCCTCTATTCCGTGCCTTGTCTTTTCTGCTGTTAATGAGTAGTAAAGCGAGCGAATCTCTACACGATTAAATTACGTAACTTTTGATCATACAGGTAATTAATTATAAAATGGGTTGCACAAGGCCATTCACAAAAAAACTGATCACGTGAGAGTCAATAGGTCAATGACCTAAGACCAATGACTTTCCAAAATACGAGCAAGACATGCAGACTGAAAGAGGTTTGGTCCTTCTTATGTCATTCACTGAAAAGGACCTCATTAGATATCAAACAGCATGAGACATTCAACCGCCTCGACACAATTTACTTCTTTGTACATTAACGAGTACGTTAACCCCGTAGACCGGTTTCGATTTGTCTACCTGGCTGCGCAGCATAATTAAGTCAAAACAATGGTAAATCCGGAACAACCTCAAAGGATCGAGCAAAGTAATTGACATCATGCAGGTAAACGAGCTTTTATTGCATACCTGTTGGTTGCCATTAGTTGCAAATGGAACGCTCTAAGTTCCCGTGGATTCAGAGGTCTTGCTTGATTAGTATACAAATGTTTAGGGTTCAAATGGTGTTGCTTTCTGAGATGGATGACAATGGGATTGTAGCAGGTGTGTCCGTAAAGCCCAATGGATTCAAGGAAACCTCAACTGATTATCATTAGGGTGTCTCATGTATAATTGTATATATACAGTTACACTGAAAATATACATTCTAGAAGATTCTGGGAGTAAGGGAAGAAGCTAAATAACTCAATAAACACAATGTTATTACATGGATTTCATATCATTTGATAACAATTGATAAGTTGACAAGATGAAGTGACAAACAAGTCTTGTTCTTGTAAGTTCTTCGTTATTCGTACTTGCGACGAATAACATGATAAATGAAAAAAAAAAAAAAAAAAAAAAAAAAAAAAGTTGTTCAAGCACCACGATGACAATGAAATCACCGTAAGATATATCGATATATTATCAATAACTCTGCCAGGAACCCAGTGGCTCAGTCGTTTTGACCACCTGACAGCCATCGGACGCTGACCGTGAAGGTCGAAGTCTCGGGTTCGAAAACCGATGGGGCCACGATATAATTATATAACTATATAAATATATATATATAATAATTACATTATATAATATATAATAATATTATATAATTATAATAATATATATATAATAATTATATTATATAATATAATATACGTAATAACTGTGAATTATAAATGCAATTAGTTATAATTACAATTATTCAGTGACCCTGCGTAACAAGACCAGACCAATAATCATTAAATCCCAACAATCCTCATGCTAAACCTTCAAGTAGGTCTACACAGTGTCAGTGGCTGGTCAGCTGTCACGGGCTAATGGACGATCAGCCATTAGCGCCGGCGATTAATCGTCTCAATTTGAAGTTTCGGTATGAAACCAAACCTCCTCCCGTGCATCGCGGCAGATCTGGAAGTAGCCACAGCGAAAACATCTCACGTTTTAACCTCTCAACCTCTAAATCCCAAGGAGAATTACACAAATTACACAAAAGTAACATCTTCGTTACATGGGGGCTCGTCCGGGATCATTCAATTCGGATATTTCGTGTTTGAGGATATCTACCACACCATTCATCAGATAAGTGGGAACCCAATGTCAATTACCAGAAGCATGTCGCAGAATTCGACTTCCAAAACACCAGACGAAGCCCAAAGCATGTCAGACGTTGCGCAAGAAACACTCACGGAAACGCGACAAATGGATCCTCTGTGGGAGAAGTTGATGCGTCTGCCATTTTTCGCCGAAGCCGACATGGGAG
>KB304521.1:0-13180 GCA_000328365.1 Capitella teleta | reverse complement strand
AGGTTTTCTCGTCGAGACGAGGCCTTTTATCAGAAAAACCTGCCGTGTGAAGACAAAGATGCCGGTGATGTGATGTTGCATGCAGGTCTGGTTTCCCCAGAACAGCTGCAAGAAGAACAAGAGGCTGATGTAGGATTGACCGCCGTTTGGGAGGTGCCACGTGGTCGACGCACGCAGCTCATGCGTTGGGCCCATGACGACCCAAGTGGGGGACACCTCGGAGGAAAGAAGACCCTGGCGAGGATCCGCCGATACTTCACCTGGCCGGGCATCGCAGGCGAGATCAAGCGATATTGCCACAGCTGTGAGCCCTGTCAGCGCGTGGGAAAAGGCGCTGCACCCGAATTTGCTCCGCTAAAATCGCTGCCGGTGGTTGGTCGACCTTTTGCACGGATTGCCGGGTCAGTTTCTCACAGATCGAGGTACAGAATTCGACAAACACCTGTTGAAAGGGTTTTTAAAACATTATGGAGTACAGCCGGTATTGACCCCCGCTTACCGACCACAAAGTAACGTGACGATTGAGAGAGCAAATGCTACCCTCAAGCGAATGCTGAAAGCAGGAATTGAAGGCGTAGAGGAGCGACAGTGGGACGAGATTATCCAGTGGGCGCTCTTTGCCTATCGTACAACGCCTCATGAGAGTACCGGGTTCAGTCCGTTCTTCCTTCTCTATGGCCGGAAACCCAGTGACGCCCTAGGTCTGCTTCAAGCCTCATGGAGAGGGCAAGATCCAAATGAACAACGTGAGATTCCAGTGATACCATACCTGGATCAGCTACAAACGCAGCTTCGCTCTGCCCAACGAGAGGCCTACTCGACTGACTATCAGAGCAAGGAAGACAACGCGGCTCTGTACGACACTCGCCATAGGGCTCGAGAACGACCGTTCTACTCTGGAGATCTTGTGCTCGTCAACCTTCCGTCGCGAGGAATGAAGTTGCAGGCCGGGTGGCAAGGACCATACAATATTGTGACTAAGACAGGACGTCAGACCTACTTAGCCGACAATGCTGAGCTGTCGTCGGATATGATGTGGCGTGCTACCCTCGCCGAGGGTGGCGTGCTACCCTCGCCGAGGCTACCGTAAAACAAAAACAAAAGAAAAGACGTAAATGTCCCCAAGACCAAGACTTTCGAATTCAATTTTTCAAGTTATTTCAGTTTTATCTTGGAATAAAAATCAGGCGCGTTTTTTCTTCTTCCGCATTTGCCCGACGATGGGAGGAGGCAGGAACATATCAGAAACAGGGTCTTCAACCCTGTTTCCTCTTAAGTGAGAAGGTGTCAGTGGCTGGTCGTCTGTATCGTGTCCGGCGTCAGCTGTCAATAATGGACGATCAGCCTTTAGCGCCGGCGATTAATCGTCTCAATTTGAAGTTTCGGTGTGAAACCAAACCTCCTCCCGTGCATCGCGGCAGATCTGGAAGTAGCCACAGCGAAAACATCTCTTGCGTTTTAACCTCTCAACCTCTAAATCCCAAGGAGAATTACACAAAAGTAACATCTTCGTTACAACAGGCATGGTACTATTGTTACGTGTTTATATATCATGCAATAGATTTAATTTGTGTGAGGCCACTCCACCCTTTTTTTAAACCAATGATTGATCAGTATTGACCAACACACCAGTGGTACAGCATTCGTGTAAATAGGTAAATAGGTCAAGTGCCTTAACTGCTTCAATCGGCCAGGTTACTATTGCGTAGTTCGACAATGATTCACTGGCTCAGTCGGCCGATAAGAGATCGTTGACTGTAGCTATCGCTCTCGTCAGAAGCACATTCGTCGATCATGGCTTTTGTAGCGCGGGTGTTTCGTTTCGGTGGACTGGGACGTCAGTTGTCAAGGCAACACAGGTGCATGTCTACGCTCCCTGCTCCAGACAGACAGCCCGAAGTTAGATACAATAAGGTTAGCCGTACTCAGAAAGCTATTGCATGATATTCTAATATACCAGGTTATGTTTGCGTTGGCATATATTACGTTTTATTACCATATTACCAGTGAACTCGAGTACTGCTTTGCTTGCACGCGTATAATGTGAATAAAATTGAGGGGATATTGAGCTATATTGGTAACCAAATCGCAATTGTGTTAACCTTGTATTATAGTTAAACGGTTCAGTTTGATATTAACGCTCAGGGAATCGAACATCCCTGAAACCTCAGCTGTTATTTACACTTGTGGATTATGCACCAAATACCTGGCTTAATTCTGCTGACATTACTCTTATATTACTCTTATAAATTTCTCATTATATTTTGCATTTGATGATACATATATATTATGTACGTAATGGTCTGACTTTTGACGTCCGAATTGTAGAGCAATTGCAAGGTTGTTTACCTGAAAGGAATTCCATTCAATCGGCTCATTTGTCAGATATAACCGTGCACATGTGTGTGGTAGTCTCCTATTTGGTGGAAACACAGATTGATTGATTGGCGTTTGGTGCAATCTGTTTAGAACGCTAACGAGAACATGTACAGCATATGATGTAGCCTCGGCGATTGATTAGTAAGGCGTCTCACAATTGGTGCAGATGTTCATTTCGGTTGAGTAAAATGTCTCGTATAGTTATTGCACGATAAAAGCACCAAAAGAAACACATTCTGATAAAGATTGTAACAAACTAAACATGTGAGCTAACAGTATCAGAAAACTGCTTGAATTTCATCCATAAACAAATGCATACTACACTTGCTAGTGCACCACAATTTTGCATTGGACTTTAATCTATGGCAGAGATAACACAGGTTGTGTGTCTCTGTAACGCATCTTATATCGTTTGTTTAATTTACATGCCCAGGGGCCACACATGCGGCGCCGGAGGCAAATTAGTATATGACAATGCAAACTGTTAAATTCATCAATGCATCAGTTGAAATAGAATAGCCGTGACATTGCCAAGATGATTTCAAATTAACATAAATATTTAAATATTGCCACAGCATTTTAAGCATAACTACACTGTCAGTTTCTCATGGCTGCAAGTTGCAAGATAGGCTGTTGTAACGTCTGGTTAGGGTTGTTTATCGCCTTAGTGCACATCCGATCATCAATTGCACTTTATCTCTGAGCAATGTTTGCGCCAGGGTTGCCACTTTTATTGACTCTTTACCCTTTGAACCTCGTCTGTGACCTGATCTAAATGCAATCGTCAGTATGCCCTTGTGTACAATAAATAGGTCAAATTATGCCCTCATGCACCCAAGCACTATTTCTTTGCGTGTGATAATAAAATTGATAATGACGGTCAAGTGTATGCATTGCCTATAGATCTATGTAATTATGCCAACAAGTGAAAACCCTATAGAATTGAGAAGAGCATGCATATTTTTTTTAATATAATGATAATAATTTTGAGCGTCATGACATGTTCATCATATTGTTCATTACATTGTCTCATTTCATGCTTCATTTCTAACAGATTTTCATCAACAACGAATGGGTGGATTCAGTCAGTGGGAAGACTTTTGAAACGATAAACCCTGCCACCGGAGAGGTCATTTGTGAGGTCGCCGAGGGAGATAAGGTGCGTTGCTATGGTTACGTGTAAGACTTGAGCACCGTTCGAAATGATAGGTTAAACCATAGGGTACTGCAGGCGTTGAACCTCAAACTGTAAATTCCACTGCATTTTTTTTTTTGAGCAGGCTGACATTGACAAAGCCGTAGCTGCTGCTAAGGAAGCTTTCAAACTCGGATCACCATGGAGACGGATGGACGCCGCCGAACGCGGTAACCTGCTCAACAAACTCGCCGATTTGATCGAACGAGATCAACAATATCTCGCGGTTGGTGAATCTTTGCTTATTTGATTTCAATCTTATGCGCATGCAGGTTACATAATATCTATTCGCAACCAAGCGAAGTTGTGGAAGTGGATTCCCACTCAAAGTACTGAAAATGAAACGCAAATCCCTTTCTTCCTGCAATGATCATCAATAAGAATGATAATCATTGGCAATATTTGGCACTGTTGAATACTGAACTAGTGTCCCCATCTGATCTTCCGTATTGGAATCCCCTCCTCCCTGGGCTGAGATCCAGTATGCAAATATATTTATTTGGATTTTCCTATAGAAGTACGGAGGAACCTCAGTCTGTATATAATATATATTGCATGGGAAATCCATTTATTTGCATTTTTTGGCATATTCATGCTTGGCTTTGAGATTATATTATACCGAGCAATTTCTTAATTTCTAACTTGGGTTCTCCTTCACTTTCCCCTCAGTCACTGGAGACGTTGGATAACGGAAAGCCATATACGGCGTCGTTCCAAGCGGATGTTGACCTCTCAATCAAAAGCTACAGGTTCATTTCGTGTTACGTTATCCTCGATTTCACTCATTTGTTGAATTTTATAAACGAAAAACTTTTGTAAATTGTGTTCACCAATAGGTACAATGCTGGTTGGGCGAATAAGAATCATGGAAAAGTCATCCCTATCAGTAAGTAAATCGCGCAATTTAATGTATCTGATTAATTACGCAGGTGTTTACTAAATCTGATAAAAAGGCTATGCTCGTTATAACTTATAATTGATAACCGCTGAGAGCCGTTAAAATCGCTCATAATAATAACGAGCTTGGACTATCCACAAAATTTTATCATATATATTTTAGGTGGAGACTACTTCTGTTACACTCGTCATGAACCTGTTGGCGTATGTGGCCAGATCATTCCAGTATAAGTTCATTCTTACAAATTTGGAACTGCATAACAAAATAATGTCTTACAGTGGAACTTCCCTTTGCTGATGCAAGCTTGGAAGTTAGGTCCAGCTTTGGCCATGGGGAACGTGATTGTGATGAAACCCGCCGAGCAAACGCCCCTGACTGCCCTTCACGTAGCCGAGTTAACAAAGGAGGTCGGCATTCAACTTTAAATTAAGTTGCTTTCTAATAATTATAACCTCAAATACTTAGGCTGGATTCCCTGACGGTGTTATCAATATGGTTTCTGGATTCGGTCCTACGGCTGGTGCTGCTTTGACTGTGCATCCCGATGTCGATAAGGTTGCCTTCACTGGCTCCACAGAGGTTTGTAGGAATATCTGTATATATACCCTTTTGATATAAATCATCGTCTGTTGACATTTGTTCTGCAGGTTGGGCAACTGGTTGCTCAGGATGCAGCTAAGAGCAATTTGAAAAGAGTCACCCTGGAATTGGGTGGAAAGAGTCCTAACATCATCTTAGCCGACTGCGACAGTAAGCATTCAATGGTCGAGATCATCATTAACACATCATATTTCATTTCCATAGTTGAGCATGCTGTTGAGACCAGTCACATGGGTCTGTTCTTCAACATGGGGCAATGCTGCTGTGCTGGATCGAGGACATTCGTTGAGGACAGCATCTACGATCAGTTTGTCGAGGCTTCTGTTAAGCGAGCTAAGCAAAGGGTTGTTGGGGATCCTTTTGACTTGGCATCAGAGTCTGGTCCTCAGGTATGAAATATATTATTTATGCTCCTGGAAGGTAAGAAATTGTTAAGGGCTTAGTAATGCAGAGATAAAAGTCGGCTTATGATGTCAGACCAGAAGCCAATTTAGACTCGTATCACTGTGGATATCACTATCATCGGTGTCCGATAATTAGATTCCAATATAGCTTTTATGTTTTATTTTCCAGATTGACAAAGAGCAATTGGATAAGATAATCTCTCTCATTCAATCCGGTCAAAGAGAAGGCGCTAAACTATGCACTGGAGGCTCACAGATTGGCGACAAAGGCTTCTTCCTGGAACCAACCGTTTTCTCCGAAGTCCAAGACAACATGCAGATTGCTACAGAAGAAGTAAATGAAAAAACTTACAAATGAAGCCCAGAACAATATTTATATATGTTGACCCACATTGCATGAGTTGAAGTTTCATCTCTTAAGAAATACGTGTCCAATTTGAGACACTACACATTATTATATATGAACTATAACCTTTAAAATACAGCATTTTAATTTCAGATTTTCGGCCCAGTTCAGCAATTGATTCGATTCAAGAAGGCTGACGAGGTCATTGAACGGGCGAATAACTCCATGTACGGATTAGCTGCAGCCGTGTTCACGCAGAACATTGACAAAGCTGTTTATTTCTCAAACAGTCTCAGAGCAGGCACAGTGTGGTATGCGTTTCTGCGTGGCTACATTTTATGACAAATTACTTCTTAAATATCCTATTTTTTCTGTGGTATAAACACATTCCAATTTATATGAAAAAAAGTGCTTCTGTTCCAGGGTGAATTGCTACAACGTCTTTGACGCCGCCTCTCCTTTCGGTGGATATAAGATGTCCGGACATGGGCGAGAAAACGGAGAATACGGTCTTCAGAATTACTACGAAGTTAAGAGTGTAAGTTTGAACTTTGCCCTTCTTCTTTTACTTCTTTCTTTTTTTCTAATGAACTTTTTTATTTTTTTTAGGTAATCACGAAGATTCCTCAGAAAAATTCATAGAAGCAACCAGCGGAAACCACGCAGCCATCGTACAAGCGTACACCGTGCATATCTGTTCCAAGCTCCTTTTTTTGCATTTATTCAACTCTACTATTTTTAATTCGATCTTGAGAAGGAAAATACAATGTTCGGGAGACTGTAATAAAGCAGTCCGGAGTGGATACACTGACTTTTAATTGTGAGTTCATGTTTTCTAGTTGGATTTATGAAAACTGGGCAGAGATGATTGATTCTTGGTGATATTGACTTTATAAATATTACTAGTTCTATTAGTTTCGAAGGTCAAAGAGTAGGAAATAAACTACAATCCTGGGATCTCTTCTGGCACCCGTACCACCTGAGTGGGTTGTAGTCGTTTTCAGTCATAGCATACCTTAACACCATAGCGTATCTTGCACATCGCCTTATGGATGTCCCCACAATCATGGCTACCTGAGCTGATCTTTGGATTCGCATACAAGCAAAAATATTCATATTGCAACCATAAATAGCACGAAAGAAATACATGAACACTGTTACACAACCAGGGACAAGTGGACATTGGTTCCGCGAGAAAACGCCAAAACGACCTAAACATTGGAATATGACATAATTAAAAAATTATAATTAGAGAAAACAGTTACATCATGATATCGTGCTCGATGAAGAAGTTATCACAGTTTGAAAAAATACCATTTTCACATTTTTGACTCAATAATGATGATACCGAGCAGGCAAAGTTGGTACGTGAGTGTTCGTTGGTTTTGTGAGTCAGATTTCCTGGTATATAGGGACGCTGGTGAATTTGATAAATGCTGAATCAATTTGTTGGCCGACGACTACTTTAAAGAGACAAATGTCCATTCCGTTTATACTGTTTGATGGGCGACGCTATCGTCGTCAGCTCGGCATGAATATTAAATCAGGAGTCATGCCAGCGTTTGACTCGCGAATCTCATTACGTATGCCTGAAGGAAGCGATATCAGACCTTATTTGGAGATGAGCTCTTAGTTAATTTCTCCAGAAATTATGCGTAGTATTGAAATCTTAACATGCACGCAGCAATATTTAGCAAACACATCAGATATAATTATAAGTTATCATTCACATGATCGTAACGTGATGCCTCACATATCTCACAAGTGTCACATATCAGGCGTGTATTCTGACCAAGCTTCATTAGGTCTACACAAATACCTTCTTATAATTATACCAATACAGCCAGCTCATGGTCTGTGCCTGTTCATTATTTTGTTGTAGCTCAGACAACACCTAATCAAGATCACAATGCACAACCGTTACAACCTGAGCTGATCTCTGATTGGTTAACAAACAAAATACCCACAATGCAACCATGAATAGCACACAGTAAGTGTGTCATTATTTGACGTAAGTGGACATTGGTCCTGGATCTCATTCACCAAATACCAGCGACGTCATTAACGCCAGTGCACCCAACTTGTGCAATCATCTGTCGCTTCACTTAGCGTTTTTATTAATTCCCGTTTAAAAACTCATCTTTTTAAAGCACATTTGACATTTGACACATGTGTAATGGCGTTTAGAGCATTTTAAAATAAATTTTACGCCTTATAATAATAAATTTATTGTTATTATTATTATAGGGACTTTGCTTTCACCATATACTGTTCTCACTTAGTTGACATCATATCCCTTACATTTTTCTGTACACACTAAATGCTTTTTGACTTGTGTGTTTTCTGTCTTACCTGAGAAAGGGAACAAGCGTCTGTTGTCTGCTTTGGGCGTTACCCATGGGAACCCTAATCATATTTCCTTCAGAATGCTAAAATGTGTAAAGAAGCCCAGGAAAGGGAACATATTCATGGACACTTGCACGATGTTTGGTACGAATATGGTTCTGTTGATGCTTAAACACCTTCTCGCATAATTCACACCGATACATCGCCGATGGGAGCTCGGTGTCAAATGACCAACCATATAATTTCATCACACCTATAAGATAGCTAATAACAGACTGATATCATCAACAGAAGTCCTTCCAAATATACATGTAGATCCATGCTTTATACGCTAAACTGACGGCTTCCCCTCATCCACAAACCAAGCATATAAAAACAGACAATTCCAATCCCAGTCACCTGTCTCCAAGTACCAACTACAGACGACATCAACTAACCCTGGGTTTCCCTGGGTTCATTCTTCTTTAAAATTCACTCTCAAGGTAAAATTTAAGTCGCTATAACGTAATCAGACGTCGTGCTTAATATTCTGGATCATTTTTGGAATTATTATGATTATTATTACGCATTATGAGGATAATATGATGCATAGAAAAGTACAAAACATATCTTTCAATGAGAAAAATAAAAACAAAGATACAATGCCTCGTTTATTATCAATGCACAAAGTATACAAAAAGTATGTATACATATAGCACATTGAGTTATTGACAACGAGAGTGAACACAATGAACAATACAACAAAAGTCGGAAAATATGAGATAAAAACAAGTATGCAATGTCACATTTGTTGCCAATATCTATATAGCTCCCAAAAGATAGCGTAGTGTATACACTAGGCTACGGCATGGGGAGCTAGTATCAATACAAATAAAACACACGCAATTAATATATATACACAAAAAAATATATGTAGTCTATCTACTCTATGTTAAATACAAAACTTTAAAATTGGCCAAAATGTACCAAATAATTTAAATAATTACCTAATATGAATAAGCTACGTCATTTTTTGCCCATTTTTGCAAAGAAATCAAATAAAAAGGCTATTTTGAATGAGACAGGAACATTTAAAAGTGAGTGATGAGTGATCACGAAGAGAGCTTAATCAAATGAGCCCCTGAATGAGCATATTGGATTGCCATCTGTTGCATGACGCTTCAATTTAAACTATCGTGGAACTTTTGAGTGCACTCTATTAATTGGGATAAATCGGCATAGATATCGATGAAATGGGAATATAAGTTATATGAATACCAGCATAACATGCTAAACTAACTATACTAAGTATATTCTTCTGTTGTCTCAGTATGATATTTACAATGTGATCGGTTTTTGTAACACTTTCTCAGAAAAGCGTTGCTACCATTGGAAGGCACTGAGATTTTTAACATGGAGTAGATAAGACTACTTTTGGTCCACTCTGTATAGCACATTGACTGATTGACAACGTGAATAAACACTATGAACATTGAACCGCAAATGACGGGAGTTTTGCGATCTGATCTAGCCAGGCTGTAGTAGGTAACTAGGTTTCCCCGATCACTTCGATATCGCAAACCATATTTGGTTTATTTCACTCACAAACGACAAAATATTGGTAATTACATGATGATAAATTCATAATGAATGTTTCAGCCGATTATATACTGTTTGCCAACCTTTCTTTTTGTAAATTAGGCAATATATTAAATTTTCAGTTGCTACAGAAATTAACTTATGTCACACTGTCCAATAATATAGAAGCAATCAATTGGCTATCCGACACTCAGAAAGAAATAGAACAGAAACTGAACAGTGCATTACCATTGATTTACTTACCGAGTATCAACTAAATCAAAATCGGAACAGAATAACAACAGAATAATCACTTACAAAAATACAGCACGGATCTCTTTCTTGAATGCAGGGTTCATGATGTAATAAACAATCGGGTTTGTCACGTGGTTTACTACATAAGTGAACACAAGGTAAGGCGGGACGTCTAAGGTGAGCACTAAAACATAAACGGGAGAGAAAGTTACAAAGAATATAACTGTTATGAAACTCAACATTTGAATGGTCTTCACTTTTGGCGAATTTTTCTTCATTGGGGGAGGAGCTACGCTTAGGCCAACACCTGAGTCCTGTGTTGTAGAACGAGGAATTGAGTACAAAGCAGTTCCGACTTGAAGATGCTTCTTGTTGAGGAGATTGTAAATCCGCGCGTACATCACAAGGATAGTAACAATAGCTGACACCTGCGGGACAATGAAAGCTTTGAGCAGAGGTTTTGAAGTCCCAACGATCTCTCGCAACCAGATGTACAGCACAGTGAAGAAGACTGAACCCATGAAACCAATGAGAACAATAATACGAGACAAATTGTACGATATTCGGGCTCTGAGTCCATCACCGATGGCGTTGTATCGATCGATTGACATCATTGCCAGTAGGTAAAGAGACTTCAATATGAAGAACATCAGGGTGTATCCCCAAATTTTATGGAGCGTAGAGAGCCAGCTCTCGGTGAGAACCAACTTAGGATGGTACACAAAAAGTGGCATCCAAGGAAAGAGCAGAAGACAGGTGAGTAGGTCGACAATTGCTAAAGTTAGAATGAAGACATTGGTCGCCCGCTTCTTCCTTTCCTTGTAGTAATGATGCACTGTCAGGGAGTTACCAATCCCCCCTAGAATGACTCCAATGATTGTCACAACCAAAGCAAGCGGGAAGAGCCAGCGTAGGCTCAACCAGAATGGCCATTGAAGCTGATGGCTTGGTGGAGCAATTGACCACTCTGTGACGTCAGAGTCCGGTGACGATGTTGTGCCTGCCTTGTCCATTGCATCGAGTGATCGCTGTACGCACGTGGCATAGCCCTTTATATAGTCATTTTAGAATCCTATTTGACTCGATCATGAACCTTTTTATACAGCACTGGGCTGCGGCTCTTCATTGGATTTGCTAGCAGATTCCGATGGGCGGGGCCAGGAGGTAATAGCGACATCCACTCTTCGGGTTGATAAAGGATTCCAAGCGGACTCGGAATAATGAAGATGGCCGTGGTTTTGAGTTACCTTGGAAATCATTCACATGGTGATGTAATATGATCCAAATGACAATGAAATCCTGTGGTTTCTTAGTGGGTGCCGGATGTAGAAATGACTATAGTAGCACTGTCAGTGTGCTTAAATATAGCCTTTGTTTTTGGATTTCTGGAACCTTCGCGTGTGTAAACTGTATGGTATGGATATGACCGTTTGTTTGCTAGCATCTCTGTCTACTGTTTAATTAGCATCTGTTGTCGGTTATCTTTGGTGTGAACGGACTGTCTGCTAGGATAACGCTCGTGTAATACTTGTCAACACCAAACGATGAATGTTCATTCGCAAATAATCTCTTTCACAAAGTGAACACACTATGCCTTGTTTTTTCTATGCTGGAATTCGTTAAAAGTGTCATCCCTTGCCATTTCAATACACCTCTCATAGTATTTTAATAATAACTTCCACCTGATCTGATTATCACAATAGGTGAGAAACAAAGATGTGCAGCCCCATTCAAAATATACCTTTGCGGTCGACTAGGAGCGTGCAGGACTCAGTGTCTTACATCTTGGCGTGATTAGACTGATCCACATATACACGTGTTTATAGAAGTTCCGATATCGATGAATGAGTCGCCACGATGTGATTATAATATATCACTATATATATATTTATTTATTTTTTATTTATTTATTTATTGAAATTAATGGCATATAAACCAAGTGTGATTGATAAAAAGGCACAGCCTATAAATAATCAACAAGTGACAGCGATGAAATAAGATGACAAAATAAAATAACGAAGATCAAGTAACATGATCAGACCCTGTGCAACGACAGATAGAAGTAATAGTGCAAGAATTAAAAACATCGTAACACGACTCAAGTTTGGAAAATTAAAAGCAATCAAACGATCTTTAAAAAAAGAAACAGTTGGCGAATCTCTAATAAAAGTAGGTAAAATATTCCATAGATGACAGATGCGATTTAAAAAAAAAAAAAGATGCTTTAAAAGTCTCGGTTCTGACAATACGATTTTGTAAAAGGAGGCCGGTGTTCGATGAACGAAGAGTGCGTGTGTTATTTAGAATGCTCACTTCATCGGGTAAAATCAGCATTAATAAAACCTTTCAAGTATTTAAAAACAAACATCAGATCCGCCACTTCTCTACGATAAGACAAAGGTAAAATATGTAAAGCCTGCAGACGATGACAATAGGACATTTCATCAGTAAAAATATTCAAGACATACTTGGTCATTGACCTCTGAGTGGACTCTATAAAATAAATATCTTTTTTTTAAAGAAGGTGACCAAACCTGTGAACAGTTCTCTAAAATAGGTCGAACAAGTGTAGTAAAAAGTCTTAGCTTTACATATTGAGGGGCACTATAACCAACGGTTCTCTTAATAATGCCAGAAACACGATTAGCTTTTAAAACAATACATTCAATGTGAAGGGTAAAAGACAGATTCTTATTAAAACAACACCAAGGTCTCTGAATTCACAGACTCTTTCTAAAACATTTCCATCGAGATGATAATTAAAAGAAACAGGAGAGTGTGACCTAGTAATGGTAAGAACTTTACATTTCGACGAATTAAAAGCCATACCCCAATTTGTACTCCATTTTAAAAGTTCATTTAAATCACTTTGTAATAATACAGAATCACGATTAGAATTAATTGGCATACAACTTTTGCAATCATCTGCAAACAAAGCAGTAAAAGCAGAGGAAACAGATCTCGGCATGTCGTTTATGAATAAAAGAAAAAGAAAAGGTCCCAAAATTGAAACCTGAGGAACGCCAGAGGTAACTGGGATCCAGTCAGACTTCTCACCCTCAACTACGACACGCTGCATATGTATGATTCCTTAGAAATTTAAACGCGGAAAGCAGCGAATTTGAGATCAAAATAATTGTTTCTCATGGGGTGTTTCCTGAAAGACAGCCAATTAGTGACTAAGGGTGACCCGCGCCTGT